>LUGF01047890.1:343030-393554 GCA_001625245.1 Calycopis cecrops | reverse complement strand
TATATTATATGGGTACAATAAACCTCAGGGAATATATATTATATCATCATCATCATCATCATCATCATCATCAGCCGGAAGACGTCCACTGCTGGACATAGGCCTCCCCCAAAGAGCGCCAAAGGTCACGGTCACGAGCCACTTGCATCCAGCGACTCCCCGCCACCTTAACCAAGTCGTCAGTCCACCGGGTTGGAGGCCGCCCTCTTCCGGTGCGAGGCCGCCACTCGAGAACCTATATTATATTATAATGCCTATATTATACCTATATTATATTATAATGCCAAATTTCATGAAAGTCGGTTCAGCAGTTTTTGCGTGAAGGAGTAACAAACAAACATACAAACTTTCGCATTAATAATATTAGTAGGATTAGGTACTATTGTTTATATTCAGTTGTGTTTAGGTATCGATACATCGATATATCGACAGCTTAATGTCTCGATAGTTCTATTCGCATATAACCTCATATCTGAATGCTTATGAAGACATCATCTACCTCACTAATCAGTAACGTTCATCCGACATATATGTGCATGTTGCTTATAACATTATATTTGCATTGTCAGCCCGAAAATATCCGCAAATATTTTTTGTTTTATATGGTTTTAGAGAGAAAACAAGACTTAGCGTTGAACTGTCTTGACGTGCCTTTGAACGGTATTGCCGTACCGATGAACAGTCTTGACGTACCGTTGAACGGTCTTGACGTACCGTTGAACGGTCTTGACGTACCGTTGAACGGTCTTGACGTACCGTTGAACGGTCTTGACGTACCGTTGAACGGTCTTGACGTACCGTTGAACGGTCCTGACTTACCGTTGAACGGTCTTGACTTACCGTTGAACGGTCTTGACGTACCGATGAACGGTCTTGACGTACCGTTGAACGGTATTGCCGTACCGATGAACGGTCTTGACGTAGCGTTGAACGGTCTTGACGTACCGTTGAACGGTCTTGATGACTGCAGACACCATTACAAGACTGCAGTCTGTCAACATAATTGATATGCAGAAGTTTCCTTCTGAAGTCTTTCCCTCCAATAGGGCACCGAACTTACAAATAGCACGAAACGCAAAACTACAATTACTGTCACTGCGGCGGTATTTTGATCGTGAGGTACCTCCCCGGTAATGCCCGACGAATAATGATGCATGCAGCAAGGCTACATCTGAACGTGTGTTTACAATCACAGAACTGTTCCCTTTTTTATTGTTTATCGAGGCAATCGAGCAACTACCTAGTCTAGCAAATGACTATTGATCTAGAATATGCACCGTAACGATCATTCCTTTTCATTCAATTTCATTTTTTTTATTATTGTACGACTATGGTAACTTAATTTCTCCTTCGTTGCTTACTTATAACTATAATTATATTTGTACTTAGGCACTGTGAGCACTGTATATTATATATTTCGTCACCATTTTTCTAGTTACTGTAGACCCCACCCCACCGTAACACGGGAACCATTATTTTTTTCTTGGCATAAAAATATTTTTGTCTCACATCTGTATGTGTCGATTTTATGCGGAATCTGTGTTTGATAAAAAAGCAAACATTACATACTAATAGACTTGATGTTGTAAATCATTTTTCCATATTTTGTGTTAAAAAATATCGTATTTATTTTATTATCGGCACTGCTTTAATATATGCATGGTAAATTTTTAATCTGTTTTGTTCTATGTTTGAAATGTCTGACTTTGACATTTCCCGCGCTTACGTCATTCGATGGTTTTACAGAGCGTATCCAGCACGATGCAGATGATGAAAAAGAAATCCGAAGAGACCTCCTTCATTTCGAATGACCCCAAGAAACGGAAAGGACTCGTGGAGACCATATGATATTAGCTTAACTTTGCTTGATTTGGAAATACATTTTAAGTATTTGACATTAGCTGTATTAAGCAGTATTTCTTCTAAAAGGAGTAAAAGAAGTCCTGCGTGCCTGAAAATCATGTCTGTAAGATTAGGAATAATGAAATATTTAACGATTCCAAACCTTTCAGAAAACGGGGCCGCTTCGGCTTTTTCCAAAAAGACAGGCCAGAATTTAGCTAGACGAATACCACGGGTCCACGTAGGCTCAAGGTAGCTCGGTAACAAGAAATCACCAAATCAAAGATCAATGTGCCAACACTACAAGTATTTTGATCGTGTTCGCGTCCTCTATATTCTTTAATATTTATTACTAACCTAGATCTAATATTTATGTTCAAATGTGGTTAAAATATTTTGTGCTATTTTATTTTTAAACCTGTGACCTGTATTATATTATGTGCTAGGCACACAATGGCGTTAGTAGACATTTGTTTAATAAAAAATTAAGCGGCATGAGAGTGATAAGGTTAAGAAATATATGAAGGCTGTAACTCCTTCAATGTCCGTGCCGCGCCACCTGTACGCGACTTTGCTTTATTTATAATCTGTTGTATTCCGCGTTTAAATTATTTGACACTTATGTTTCCCGCGCTTACATAATTTGTAACCTTGTGTTGTTAAACCTCGTCATAATGATTTTCGACACAATAATAAACTTGAGTTTTCTATAGTTTCAGCTTTCTGGTTAATGTTCTGCTAAAGTTTTGACTATTTACGGATGTATGGGAAATAGAAAGGGTAGATTTTAGTACCAAGACAGCACGATTAGGAAATCTTCGATTGAAGTTTCATCCGACGGAAAATTTTAAAATGAAATATTTAATGCAATAAACCAAAAAATATTGAAATATTATTTTAATGTTGCAAACATGTTTTTATACAGCTAAAAATGTAAGTAAAATTAGAGCAATTTTACAATGATTTTTATATTTACATGAGAAAATTGAATGGACTAAGAATATATATTTAAAAAAAAATTCTTTACTTTGTCTGTTTCCATTACAAAATCTATTTACTACAGGGCAGTTATATTTTGAAAAATACGGAGAGGGATCGTAACCGTATGACCTCGAGCCGTTCAGTATTCTTTGTATGTTCTTCATATTGCAACGCACACTAATGGGAAACGTAACGTAATCGTATCGTCTTCGCTTTTCTAGGCGTGGCGTTTACGATCCCTTTCCGAGTTGATAAGTGTGCGGTGACCATTACTCAACATCTCATAAAAATAATATGACATGTCGCTCTTTCAGTAACCCAATAATATCTACACATATTTCTTCCATTTATGTTATATAAATGCAAAATATAAGCAGTTATTTTTAGCTATTACCGTTAATGAAAAGCTATGGATGTTAAAAGTAATTTATTCTTCCATGGTTACTCTTTATGTTGTTAAACATTCAAAGTATTATCACAATAAGGTTTATTTTAAATTGGACACTTGTGACATAAAAACGGAAAATTGTCTTCTTTCTAAGAAATTGACGCAATATAATAAATATTGCTTACAAATTTTTTGTATACATTCGACTGGATCACCTTTTGGGTACGTTTTACAGGGCACATTATAGTGTCAAATTGCTAATCGACACTTAATTCTTGACAGGGTTCGAATATATCCGATATGATGATTACTTATCCTACTAATCCTACTAATATTATAAAGGCGAAAGTTTGTGAGTGTGTTTGTTACTCTTTAACACAAAAACTAATGAACGGATTTTCATGAAACTTTACAGTAATATAGCCTTCATATCAGAATAACATAATAAGTTAAAATTTATAGGGATTTTTTATGATTTGGTTATAATATAATGATAACTGTCAAGTAAGTCGGAAAAAAATCAGCCCCCTGAGAGCAATATTGGCGTGCGCTGACCTAATCGTTGGAGTTACAAAAAGATAATTACTGTATAATTATTTATCTTAAATAGTTCTAAATAAAAGTCCGCGACAACATATATCTATCTTTTATGTGTAAGTCACTATGACCAAAATAGTGAACCAACCATTCAATTAAATTGGATATTTTTTAACGATGCACATTTTAGAATATTTATAGAACTCTTATGAAAATTGATACATCTGTCACTTTACGTATTGAATGTAGATAAACTTTGTCTTTTACACTAAGTAATTTGGACGAATAGATTAAAAGTTATTATCACAATAAGATTGACTTAAACGGAATATCTAAAGCGCCTAAAATGCGCGGCGACAAATTCGATTCTCAAAGCGGTTTATTGTTTCATACAATACGTATATATTTAATATAATATATATTTCAGTATAATATTAGATTATGTATAATAATAACAACACACATTTTTGAAGTCCGAAGTCCACGCGGGCGAAGCCGCGGGCGGAAGCTAGTATTATTAATGCGAAAGTTTGTGAGTGTGTTTGTTACTCTTTCACACAAAAACTACTGAACTGAACTTCATGAAACTTTACAGTAATATAACTTTCATATCAGAATAACATAATAAGTTAAAATTTATAGGGATTTTTTATAATTTGGTTATAATACAAGTTACAACGATAACTCTCAAGTAAGTCGGAAAAAAATCAGCCCCCTGAGAGCAATATTGGCGTGCGCTGCCCTAGTCGTTGGAGTTACACAAAGATAATTACTGTAGGATTATTTATCTTAAATAGTTCTAAAGAAAAGTCCGCGACAGCATATATCTATCTTTTATGTGTAAGTCACTATGACCAAAATAGTGAACCAAACATTCAATTAAATTGGATATTTTTTAACGATGCACATTTTAGAATATTTATCGAACTCTTATGAAAATTGATACATCTGTCACTTTACGTATTGAATGTAGATAAACTTTGTCTTTTACACTAAGTATTTTGGACGAATAGATTAAAAGTTATTATCATGATAAGATTGACTTAAAAAAAAAATATCTAAAGCGCCTAAAATGCGCGGCGACAAATTCGATTCTCAAAGCGATTTATTGTTTCAAACAATACGTATATATTTAATTTAATATATATTTCAGTATAATATTAGAATAATATATGTTTCAGTATAATATTAGATTATGTATAATAATAACAACACCATTTTTGTGGTCCGAAATCCACGCGGGCGAAGCTGCGGGCGGAAGCTAGTGATTAAATAAAATTAAATGATTTAAAAAACAAAACTAAAATGTTTTTAATAGTTTATCTAAATAGGTAAGTACTTAAAATCAGACAAATGAAACCGAAATATAAAATTTTCTTCTAGATCAGGTAAAATCAACTAAAAATAAAATATTGGATATATAGCGGATATTTATCAGATATACTCGTTTATCCTTCGAACTCTAATTCTTGATTAAAACATAAACGCTACGTTTAGTTCAATCCGGAATATATAAAAGTAATTGTATTTGCTACTAACGTTCCTACTAACCGGGATTTAACAGGAACCTGTAAAACGATCCCTTAATGTACTAATAATATATTTCTGTATAGTATTATGTAACGTGTTACATTACAACAACTGCATGTGGAAAATCTGGAAAATATTATTTTACTTATACATGATTATTGTCGATCTGCATAAGCTTACAGGTATTTTATTTTGAATTTTTTTTGTTGAAGTACTTTGTTATTTTATGTTACAAATAATTCAACGGTGTGGGCGAATTTAGGCGTTAAACCCGGTGATAGCAGATGTCTGTAATAAAGTATAACTACTTCATTTAGGATTAAATCTTTTATCAAGGAATGTATTGTAAGTAAATCTAATCCGTACCTATGACATATATTTTCCTTTCATTGTAGTGTCATGTATGTATGTGTTAATGAAATATAATATATTCTTGACAGTATTAGATAGATACATATTGTAGAGTCTATGAATATATATTTTTTGTAGTCATCATAGTAGTATTGGTGAGATTGTAAATAGTTGTTGAAGTATAAAAGAATTTACGCGAGAGTTAACTTTTTTAATATGGATAAGTATAGAGTCCGGTTGCGGAGTAGAAATACCTACAAATTTCTTTCTACTCCGTGACCGGTCTTTATAATAGGTATAAATGTACTCACGAAGTCCATTCGGCTTTGCGGTAGACAATTAATAAAATCACACGTTTTGTATTTGTCGTATATTTAGTATTAATGAATTTGTGCGAATATTACTCATTACAATAAAACAACTTTAAACGGGTTTTTTCACAGTTTATTTAATTATTTAAGTACTAGTAATACAAGCTCAGCTTTTCAGAAGCTTTACAGGAATAGAGGTGTGCCTAAGAGTGATATTTAAGTAGCAGCGATCACCCTGAGCAGTTGTGTCAAATCGCCGTGAATAGTAGTAGTGATTTAATCACTCTTTAAATCACTCTTTACTTTAGCGCGCTGCATCGCTTCAAGCGATCACAGCGAACGCGTATTAACAATGACCGGTCGCTGTGAGCATGTAGTGATTCAATCACTGCTTGCGCAAAGAGCATTCACTACAGCGATCGCTGTTTATAAATAGCTGAGTGATTTTCACGGCGATCGCAATCACCGTCTCACCACTATACAAGAACCATAGTCACGGGAAGCTTCTGAAAAGTCGCGCTTGTTAAATAAATAAACCTCGTTAGAATCCTTTAATGTTGTTTTATTGTAGTATTAATGAATGTATGGTTTTCGGTTTATTGAATTGCACCTTTTATTGATATGTTAATTTGTCTTGTAGCTTTTCTACGCCAAGACAGATTTTCTATTTTATCAGATTTAACATTAATATAAAGGATAATATTATATTATAGATTACAGTAGATAATATAATTTATAATAGGTACCGTAATGGGGAACCTGTCCCGTCCTGATTACTTTATTTTACTATTATATTAATTTTTGATTGGTTTCTTATGTTTATCTGAAAATCATCATTATCGAGGTATATTGAAATTGAGAAATAGGTTATATTGAAGTGTATTTGGTTGTATTTGTGTGACTGTATGTTGTACATTAAACATTGGGATTTTAAAATAAGCATATAATCCGTTTACAGAAGCGGATAAAGTTTTACCAAGTTAGAGGACTATTGTGATATATTAACATAGGCAATGTGACATACAACAGCAACGACGGTGAACTTTTTACATATTACTAGCTCCGCCCGTGTAATTTTTTGAGAAGAAATATACTTAGATTCACAGACCCAACGACTAATATACACACACATACACAGAAAATGTCATAAAAATCGGTTTCGGACAAGTTTGTTTAGTAACATTTAATATATGTATTAGATATTCGAAGAGTGAGTCCTGATTAGTAAAGGCTGCGTTACGAAATTTACTGTCAGTACTGCTCAGTTGTTAAATTGGAAAGTGCAGTATTAATTTGACAACTGTAAAAGTACTGAGCAGTATTGGCAGTGATTTTTGGAACTCACCTACAGTGACTGAATGTTGTGGAATCGTAAGAAACCTGCTTCTTTGTGATTTGTGATGTTTTTATTGATACATTAGTGTGATATAGCTAACCTACAGATATGGACTCTACTAAATACATATATTTAGTAAATATAAATAAATAGATAAGGTAAAGTCTGGGTTAAATCTAATACGTACGGTATTTATTATGAACTCACTACCGATGGGATGGCGGCCATTGGCGAACTGGTTTGTGCTGGCTTTACCTGCTTACATTAAAATAAAAACCGGTATTTACCATGTGCTAGGTCTTACTTCTATTATCCGTATACGATTGAATTTTTTTGCTGTATTTGCCGTTAAAAATAAACCCTTTTCTAAAAAGATATATTCAGGTATATTGCATAAGGCAGATAAACAAATAATTATAATTATGAAATCTAATCGTACCTATACAGGTCTTTTAATTTATTCAAGTTATAAAGCAATATTATTTCTCGCCTTGTATATAGTTTGTTTATAAGTTTTTTTGTCTGTTGTACATTTTAGACTTAATAAACCTAAACTTACTCTGGTAAATATGGCGGCTCATCCGTTATTGTTTGTGATTTGTGTATAAGATTTTAAAACTTGTAAATATTGTATTTATAATTCAAATATGGAGTTGGAAATTACATAATGTTATATATTTTGTCGTTTTATTTCAACTTGGCCTTTACCTCGATTATCTTGCGTAGGTACGTAATTATGAATGTTGTATTCAGTGGGACGTGAAAGGGGCCCAAAAATGCTGACCGGATTCACAGGTTAATAGGGTCAAGTAACTGGTCAGCACTTAACTTTTAGCCCTCGGTCAACGTAAGATGTCTGCCATTTAAGATTCGCTTCTTTATTGACTCGGGTTATACCTCTTATTATCTTGATATAACCAAATTACTTATACAGGGTTACTGTTTGGTCACTGGCCAACTTTTAAAATAAGGAAGTAAACATCATTCTTACGGTGTGTTTTAAATTTTATCGTCTAATTTTAATATTTTCTTAAATAAAAATCGATTTGAAATGGTCCTTAAAAATACATCGATCGTTGTTCATATGCGAAATGTATCGACTTCAAGGTCAGTGCCGCCGGCCGAGCGACGCTCACGAGTCAGATGCCACGTGGTGACCAAGAAATATGTCTATAATTTGGATCAAAGTAATTTTATCTATTTTTTTTTAATTCTTTTTTATTTCATAAATCGAATGTATTATTGCTTCTAAAGTCTAAACCAAACCTGAATATTTGGCCGGTGACCAAAAACTAACTCTGTCCATTCATCTATCATCATCCATCTATATGTTGTAGCCATTTTTGTACCAGAGGGATTACTGCCAACAATCACAAAATTAAAAAATCAAGATTGATGCCATTAATCATGTTATCAAAGGGTAAATAAAGCAAGACGTTTTTGTTCTAATTTATTTGATTAATCATCTGCTCTATACACATGATATGCACCAATGCCTATAAATAATACAAACGATGATCCTCACGGGTAGTTACAAATAAAAAAAAATATTTACAGAACACAAGAACATCCCACAATAAACATTTACATAACTCATTGAGCGAATCACAATATACGGGCAATTACGCCAAATATGATTTTATAACATGTACACACAATGTCCTGGCTGGACATAGTTTTTAAAATTAACGGTCACGCGAAATTTAAACGATATTCCCCGTTTTTATCATAAAATATTGCCCTTGTCTTATAAAAGTGTTGCTAGTATTATTCCATAACTATATTAACGTATTTGGTTCATACAATATTTTTAAATGCGAGTTCAACGAAGTATTATTTTTATCAAATGTTTGTAACTCATTTGGATAATTTATATCCAGCGTGTACGTATTTAAAACTAATACTATTCCTCTGGTTTGTTCTCGACTATTGTTACTATATCGAACAATACAAAATATGCCTTATCTTGTGTGTACATGCTTAACAATACTTAACTCACGACATTTCATCTCTCTTCATATTCAACATTAAATCACAGTGTTTCTGCGCCGTCACCCACAACGCACTGCAGGCAGTAAGGCCGACTGCATTGAGATGTAAGAAGAGTATCAGAAATTAGACAGTGACAGACATATAGAGTATAAATATTAAAGAGAAATAAGTACTTAGTATTGTTGTATTAGACTTAGTACCTAAAATTATGCAAATCAAAGTACTATGCTAGACATTTAGTATCTATTTTAAGAGACGATCAATGTTTGTTTTCCATTATCAATTCCAGCGTCAAATGCCCATGTTTTTATAGCTTTACACTAATTCTGTGGACTTTACAATCGACGATCCAAAGCAGATTTACAAGATAAAATAAATACCTAATTAAAATAATCCTTAAAATTAAATCCTTATTAAAATAATTTTTCAATCGATTTTTTTATATGAAAATTAGAGGAACTAATATAGCTTAAATTATAAGTAATGTATATTAAAAAAAACCTTTAGGTATTGAAAAAACGTTTTCATACCTAATAAAAAAAATATAGACCTAAGATAGAGACAATCTGAACATACAATATTTTTTCAATATGTGTTTTGTTCGTATGTAGTTAATCGTAGGTAGACATCTTACATGCTAATGCAATATATGTATCCATTGCTAATGAATAAAAGAAACAGATTTCATTTTAAAGTAATATCAATATTTTGGGATTTTTTTCTACTTTGGGAGTTCACATATTATATCCACCATACCTATTCAACACAATTAAAACTGAAAAACTATTCCACAATCACTGATTCTATATCTGCAATGGACATTCGATTCGACTATGATAGCGTATCAGTAAAAAATGCCTAAGCTATAGTCTAACACTTACAACTATGACGATGTATCAAAGGAACGTCTTTTAATAATTAATAATTAATTAGTATCTCATAATGAACATCTTTATTGGTCTGTGCAACTCATACAGCTGTAACTAGAAATTTGAAAGCCTTTTTAAAATTATTGCTGATTCGTGATTGAATTAAAAGTATAATTATAAATATGTAATATTAAAATATATGCTGGCAAATAATGTATAAGTACATGCATGGAAAATTATAGAGGAAAATCATTAAAACCCAACGATATAACATCTAAATTTAGGTTAAAACTATAAGCAATTATTAAATAAAAAATATTATTCACAGCCAATATTGTCAATGAATAATGATGATGCTTATGGGCTTAACACAAATTACATCTTTTTGGTAGGGGCGAATAGTAATATAGACAAATATAATAGGAAAATCTGTAGTCTTTTGATAGTGGATAAGCTTCCGATTCAATCGCGCTTGGCTGGCAGCGACTCCAGAATGTAGAATCAATGCTGTTATATTGTCAAGCGCGAAAAGCATAAGTTTTGGTCCTGGTTTTGGTTTTGTTAATATAGTTAGCACGATAGTACGAAGAGCGGACCGTAAAATATCAAAACGTTTACATTTAGGCCATAGACTAAAAATAGCTAATAACATCACGCCTAGGAAAAGCAAGTCTAAGCACACAATGGAAGCACATTTCTAACGAAATATATTTTTTTAGTAGATACAACTTGATTTACGGGAGTCGGGAGAAAGATGAAATTTACAAAATTCGTAAGAAATAGAGTTAGACAAAGTAAGTTTCAAAGTTCTGTATATATTTTCTTTATATGTGAAAAGAATTTATTTAAAAAAAGTCTAGTTTTTAGCCCTAATTTAGATAACTTTAAATGAAATAATGTAATTTTTCAACAGATGACAAGTGATTAGTCATCAATTATTATTTTTGTGTAAGCGTGTTTTTCGTAGTCAATACCTATTGACTTTATATTATATGATAATATTATGATAACTATGATAATATCTTGACCGAAAACTTTCAATGCGACGGTTAGAGAAAGACACATATAGAGGTACTCTATCTGAGAATAATGTACTTCTCATATTCAACATAATATAGCAATGATATTATAGTTATAATTTATGGTAAAAAAATTAACCCAAACCTTTTCTTTCTTTCTAACGGAATAATTTATTATTTATTTATCTATGATATTATAGCTGAGGTTGTATACCTACTAGTGTAATTTGCCAAGGTCTTTCTGATCAATAAAAACATGAAATGTTGTGTATCGAAATGCGTGTAACAAATAGAAGCTACGAATTATTGGAAGCCACAAAAATAGAAGCTTGTATTTCGATTTATACCTATATAAAATAGAATGTTATGTCTTTTGTTAAAAACTTTATTTATTTTTAAGATTAAGGTTAGATTCTCCGATTCAATCATGAGTAAATATTTTATCGTATATGATTTTTTTATATAAATAAGCAATCAGAAGAATAGTTGTGTAGAAATAGTTTGGAAATCGTAGTAATTGCCAATCGGTGGCGAAACTAGAGTCGAGTAGAGAATAAATAAAACAATGTAGACAGAAGGGAAAAGAAAATATAAATGTAGCAGACAGAGAAACAGATATATTTTTTTGGGACTTCGCTTACCTAATCTAAGTATATAACTATATTGGGTACGTGCTTTTTATATTAGGAGATGGTTTCATTTTAATCTTATGTATAATTAATCAGCACAATACACTAAAGTAGTGTCAGCGTTTTTAAGACGCTTGAGTGTTCCTACATATTTCGTGATCTTTTTCGCCTACCTATATTTTTTTCGTGTCGGCGTTTTTTAATCGCTCAGCGTTATCAAAATTGCTGACATGGGTATCTTCTTAGTCTCAATAATCTATGCATTTTACGAGTAGGTAAACAAAGTCGATAGGTAAAAAGGTTTCTCTTTAACCAACGTTGGTTATTACAACGAATAAAAGTATCTGTACCTACTCCATCCAATATATTACATCGTTTTACATAACTCGTTGTTTATTTATGTATTTTATTTTTATATTTAATTTTTATAACAATAAAAAATTATAAAACCAAGCAATATATTGTAAAATAACTTAAATCACATCCTTTCACGCCAAACGAATAATTTTATACAACGTTAATTTCGCGAGCGATTTTTTTTTATTCAGGCAAATACAAAATTTTAGATTGTTTACACCCTGTCACCAGATTATGTGCGCTTTTGTTTTGACTGAAAATCATTGTAAATAAATGTTTGTACATCGATCTGAATAAGAAGAAGACGAGTAATGGAAATTTGTACACAACACTCGACACAAGCCAGTTAGTCTAAACGAAGCTCATAATTTCCTTATCAACTATTTTCTTATTTCGGATTTCGATTACATATTGAAAAAAGTTTTACTTATAGTCAGTTAATTTAAAATCAAGATGAGATTATCATATAATTTTATTATAATATCATATAAGTTATCAGAAAAGTTTAATAAAATATGATGTTTAAAGACCAACTAAATATAGATTAGACATATATGTATAAAACAACTATATATAAATGAAATTTTAAAATTTTGGTGTGAAATTAAAATTGGCAGAGGTGAAACATAAATGTCCTGTAACTGACAGATGTATATCACCACTGTATAGATTGCTGATGGCACTCGTGGAATTTCACTGGACTCGCGATTCAGTCGGAAGGTGATGGTTCGATCCCACACAGATTAGATGGTAGTACCTAAATTCCAAATGCTATATAAAATATAAGTGAATAATATTATATAAGGAAAAATTGATATATCAACTTGTATTGCAATAAGTAAAACTTTCAATACATGCTTAATTAATTTGTTTATTAAGTAAATTACTTGTGTAGAGTTAGCGTTGAAAATATTTTAGTCGAAATGTAGGCATCCATCATTCGGAATTACAAAATATTATGACTAAAATAAACACATAAAACAACCAAATCTAATTAATACTATTTAAATAGATTTATAGTAAGCTTAAAATATATTTATGAGAAAATCGAAACGAATTTAATTTCTGAATCTTACTTAAAAAATAATTAAGTAATTGACAATTCTTAGATATTAAATAATACAAAATAACTACATTCATTTGTATATATGTTTATAATTGACGAAAACTATACATAAACATCGAGCTCAGTAAATAGAGGATGTACTTTTTAGTGGTTTCAAAAATCTAATTATTAAGATGTTTAAAAAACGCAGAACGCAAAAATGTATCTTATTGGTTTAGCGTTTTTTAAACGCCAAAGAATGGTTTCTACAAACAGATGTATTGTATAAATTAACGTTTATCGATATATTGTCATGTAAACGTACAAAGAATGACAGATTAATATTGTATAGCAAGAATTGGCAGATATATTTTATCTGAAAATTAATACATAAGTTTATACACCACACTATTCACTAAGCTCGATGTACATAAATAAATTCACACTCGAATACTTGAAATGTAACTCCGAAAACCGTTCCACTTGGACATCAAGTGTTTATAAAGCTATAGTCTAGCTAATCCTGCAGATATAGATACATTAGAATACTCTACTAAAGGTGCAAATATTTCTAAAATATAGGTATAGTTATATAAACAGTATTTGACTATATTGTGCAATATACAATGCACGCTTAACACACACTTTAAAATTTACTGCAGTTACTTATACATAAAAACATTACTGTTACACAGTATCACTCGCTATACATCAATTTTATGTTAGCTATCTATATATAAACTTGGTGTCTTTCCGTAGTTCACGCGCCAAGTACAATAAAATTTTATTTTTAACTAAAAAAAACTGGACACAAATTACCATCATAAGTAATTTAAACTAAACGTTTTTTTACCGCTTTCAAATATGCGATCACAATAGGATCGGAATTTTACAATTAATTTTTAAAAAATGTAATAATGCATCTTTTAAACAAACTGTTTAGCTTTGTTGTAGTTTTCTTTTCTATCAAAATGCAACTTATTTTCTGCTGTTACTGTGTGCTGTGTTAGTTTTGTGAGATATCGTTTTTTAATTACGCACAGAATGTTGTAAATTATAATAATACCAACGGATCTATATTATTTAATATGCAATCTTATAACAATAAAATTTTTCACAAAGAATAACATCAATAAAATATTCGTGTATATGATAACTTTATTATAAAATGAAAATAATATAATCGTATGATAATAACATATTATAAATATTTTCTAATGTAAGAATAAATTATTCTTTTTAAATACAGTTCTCACTAGGATAAAAGAGGATTGAGGACGCTTGGTTTTAGTTACTTGTATATATTCTTCCTCGTATATAAAATAACTTTAAAACTTCTCGGCGTATGAACTACGCGCGTTTTTTGACGTCAAATAAAAATTAACACATACAACACTTTAAACATCAGTTAACAATCATTATTGTCAGTTATAAATCTATTTTTATGTTTTTTTTTATATATTTAATATAAATTCGCAACTAGTAAGTAGGCAGTTTTAACACAATTTTCTTTATATATTAAATATCTATTAAGGATTCTACGAAGAGGTGCGGTTCTACCAAATAAATTCAGTACTTTTCCAATAAAAAAACTATTAGGAATGTAATTTCGACATTGTAATTGATAAAGAATCTGAGTAAAGTATTGCTATAATAAATAAGTACCTACAATAAATTCATGAATGTCAATTTTATTCCAGCACGTATAAAAGCGTTGCAAAATAAGTTATAAATATTGGACATGTCTTGTGTACTTAAGAATTTTACAATTTTTCTTTAGATAATAAGTAAGTGCACTATTGACGATTGTAAAATTATACAAGTAAGTTTTTAACGTAACTGGTTTCAAATTATAAAAGTATTAAAAGTAGCTCAAATTAATTCATGTGCTAGTAAGTAGGTACAGGTAGCGCTGCGTCGTCAGTTTCGTTTGAACTTGGACGGTCACGCTACCGTGTTACTAAATTAAGAGCATCCGTTTCAATGTAAAGAAAGAGAAAATTTTAAAATTTATGTTATTCAAAAAGAAATGTCAATGTAATCTGTAACTTTAGACCTAAGCTAATAATTACAGAACCGAAATCGATGGTAATTATTTTTTGTGTTTGTTAATATACATAATATGTGTTCGAAATATGGTTCAGAAATATTTAAAAACGTTGAAAAAGCCTTAATTATTTCAGATTAACGTGTTTGGCAGTTACGCCACGTAACATTACGTTACCAGGACAATATATTCTGCAGCACAACTTCATTAAGCTCAGAACAATCGCGAAACTGAACCGCACCCCTACGGTCGTTAGTTGGCGCCACAATGGATGGAACTAGTACATTCAGTATTAAAACGACTACAGAATTATAGATAACGCTTACTTTACGACACAGACACGGAACTAAAACGATCGTCACAACACCGACCACAGAATCACTTCACACTTCAGACTGTTCGTATAAAAAGTATTGCGGGTATTGCTTGTTTGTTAGGAGCGCAGCTGGGCGGGACTGAGGAGCAGCTCCCCGGGGCCTGCGAAGGACACGGTCCGCGGGGGCGGCCTCCGCCCCTCGCGGGTGCCCGACGATGAGGGCTTTTGAGATGAGCTCGCCTGAAGGGAATAAAAATAATGAAGGATTTTTCGAGACAATATTCACGGCCTTTGAGAGTTTTATACAATACTATCTATGCTATACTATAAATGTTACCCCATTTAGGGGTTAAATTTCTAGGAAGAGCTCTAGTTCGGTGCTTTGTCAGGTCATGTAAGTAACCCCAGTACCAAATTTTAGGTTTCTGGGTACAGTAGTTTCGGCTGTGCGTTAAACAATAATTCACAACCTTGAAAAGATTATCTGGTTAAAATGCAAAAAGGTCTAAACCTATAAGATTACGATAGTTTATTTGTCATAAAATGAAAAGTTTTAGGTATTTACGTGAACAAATTAATTAATACGTGACTCTCTTGTCTTTACTTAACAAAGCTAGTCACAATCTTATTGTATTTACATCCTCTAATTAATAGAATCTTTTCGGGTTTAGTAGTTCTCCATCAATTAGTGTGATATATCCTCTCCTAAATATATCTGGTTTTTTTAAATGATAATGATACTTTGTATACTCTAGAAGGGCTGCTGCAAATAAATGAGATCTGCTGTGAACCTAGAGTCTGAAAATAGGTGTTAGCTGACACGTATCCTTACTCTACATAATCACTAATCATCAATAAATGCTTCCTTACGACCTGAATTAATAAACATAAAACAAGAAAAGAGCTTATTCTTTCCTCAAAGGTCAGCAACGCATTTTTTAGACCTCTGGTGTTGCGGATATCTGTGGGCGTTGGTGACCACTTTACAACAGGTGACCCAACTGCTCGATTGCCTCCTATGCTGTAAAAAAAAATAAATGCAGTATTTACCGGTTGCACAAGAACAGAGTGCGGCTGCGGTTGCGGCTGCGGCTGCGGCGACGGCTGCGGCGACGGCTGCGGCGACGGCTGCGGTTGCGGCTGCGGCTGCGGCGCGGGNAGCCGCTCGTCCTCCTCCCCGCTGGACAAACTGGACACGTCGCAGGAGGAGTCCAGGCGCCGCGCGGGGGAGCACTGCGCTGGCCCGCGACCCGCCAGCGGCATCTCCTCGCCTTCCATGCAGCCTGACAGTCTGGAAGGAATTAATCAGAGAATTAAATGCGTGGCAAACGGTTTATACACGGAATAGATAAATAAGGTTGGAAAGGAAATGTGGGCGGAGCCGGCGCGCCGCAAGTATGATTAGATAATCATACTTGAAACGAAACACGAATGTCGTGCTTTTAGTCGCTCTTGCAGTGTGATTGTGACAAGTGTTGCGTAAAATTTGTTTAAAATGCCGTGTTGCGCTATTATTATTTGTAAAAATGAAAGCCAGACATCAAGTATTAAGCAAGGAGTTATTTCTTTTCATAGGTAAGTCGAAAAACTTAGTCTAAAGTCTTTTTTTTTCAAAAAATGTATTTTATATTATGTAATTACCGATCAAAACAACAATATTGCAAACAAATAGAAAAAAATAAACATTGTCTGTAAAGTACGCAAGCAATTCACGCAACGCCATAGATAGCGCGCAGTGTATTGTATAGAGACGTACTTTCACGAGTAGACGCATCCATGGGTTGGGCTTTGTTTTTGGGGAGTCCTTGGCAACGAATAAGAGATGTGACTTATTCGATAAAAAAATCGATAAATTGGATTTTTGTAGAAGTGAATAAATTATATTGGCTAATTAATTTAGTACGAATATAATATAATATATTTTTCACTATTTTTCATACATTTTACTATTTTAGATTTCCAAAGGAAGCTAATATTCGAGAGCAATAGATGAATATAACGGGTAGAAATAATTGGTTGCCTACAATAACAAGTACCATTTGCTCGGAACAATTTAATGAAGACGATTTTCTCATAAAAAATCTGGTAGTAGATATTTAAAAGCAGGAACTATTCCTGTTATAAAAATCGTACATATTGTAACAGACACACCCGTAAGTCTTCTCAAAGTATTCATTATAATCTTCAAGGAAATATAAATCACATTGTTTCGTTTTCTAAAATTAATTAAATTTAAATTACAGCAGATTGTTCATTCCAAAGAAACAACTGTTTCATTCATTTAGCTACTCCCTCTTCTCGAGAAGATATCTCAATGAATAGACGAACACCAGACGTAAATATCTCAATTTTCAATAAATAAACATTCACATTATAAATTAATAAATTTGAGTATAGTGATAACATATTATATATGTATGTGTATGTAGTATAACATGGCCCATGGAGGTGGGAGGAGAAAGGAGGGCAGCGCATCTGTATAGTCTCTATGCGGATGTTTGTGGGCGTCGGTAGTCATGAAAATGGCTCCGGCTGCTCGTTTGGCCTCCTATATAAAAAAAAAATGTTTTGTTAAAGAAAGAATTAATATCAACATCTAAGTCAACGTCTCCTAGGTAAAGGAAACTTAAAAATATTATCAATAATAAAGAATACATTATCAAGAGGCAAAGATTACATATTAAGAGAATACAAGCACAAAATAGAAGGCTGAAGAAAAAAAATAATAAAATTGAAGTTGTTTTACATAGTATTCAAGAAAAGTTTGGTATTAAAAATGAAGATATGTCTATTCTGAAGAATATAAATATTCAGTTATGACATACTCTATCATCCTCCGAGCCTATTATTTCCAAGTATTTTATGGTCAATATATTATATATATTCTATACTCAATTGCACATATTTGTCTATAGTACGTATAAATAAAACGACTAATAATAGTTTAGTGGAAGATGAATTAATAATCTCTGAAACAAATGACGATAAAGACATAAATTTATATTCCAAAATATTTCAGTATTTAGTAACCAGATAATTAGCCATATTGCTATATATATGCTGCCAGTAATATGCTGGTTGTTACATTATGTTACATTGCTCATATTTTGATAAAAAAAATTGATTGCAGTATTTGTATTGGAGGGCTATTAAGTAATGAAATAAATACTGACCATAGATTTATTTTAGCAAAAGATAAGGGTGGACTATTATACCCGTCGAAAGATTTAATACTTTGCAAAACTTCAGAAGAACTCATCAAGATTTACACTGATAGTCTCCGATAAATTAACAAAAATATGTTGACATCAAAAATCTTACGCAATTTTGTCGGGTCTCAATTATTCAGCAATATTTGTTATCATGAGATTGGATTATATCCTACAGCTAGCCATGTAACAGATTTAACTAAAGCTATTATAGAAAAATATATGAATGTAAGATTGCACTTTATTTTGAAAAATTCTAATTTACAAGAAAGCAAACGGGTGTTACTTAATAAATACATTTTATTTCGGGAACAATAATTTAATAAATAGCACTTAAAATATTTAGAATACTTACTGTATATAAATATATACATTTATATACAGTTAAATTTTTTTTTTCCTGTGTTACCTTTTTATCTACTAACATTTATATCCCTCATCTCGTGTTAAAGATTTCTATCGATATCAATAGTCGACTGCAACCCTAGTTATGTATATGTTGTTTTTATGCGTGTCAAGCATTTGTCAAATGCACGTCATTTACAGAAATTGCTCTAGTATGTGTGAACCAATAGTAACTTAGGGTTCTAAGTGATTTCTGCATAATGTGTGCGAAATGCACGTACGTAATCCAATACGTACCTACGTGCATTTCGCGTTAGTAGTAAAATAAAGAGTGGGGAGACAAACGGCAACACTGGTTTTCATACAATTCAAGCATGATTTCCTTTCCAATCTCTATCTATTCCGTGGGTTTATACATCCACACCGTCAGCATGTACAGTCTGTAATGAACTAATTAATGAATGAGTGCATCAAATGGCACGCATTTGCAAGCGGTAAGTACATCTACACCGTCCTCACAGCCTGACAGTTTGGAACGAATAAATCAATGAGTGAATCAGAAGCTTGGCTGCAAGCGGTACATCCACGCCGTACACACTGTCAAGAGTTCATTATTAAGTGAATTAAAAGCTAAATTATTGATATTATTCTCTTGATGCACTCAATCAATAAAATAAACAATTCTTGCATTAATCTGAAGGTGTTCTTAAAGATCGCCGTCAGATTGCCTGCAAGAGGGCAGGGAAATTTTTCAAAGAGGTAACTGGGCCAAAAATAGTGGAATAACGTGAGCGGGGGATTTTACACACTTAAACAATTGCGGTGAGCTTTCTAGGCATCACAGTGATTTATCGAATTAAACATCCGCTGCTGGTTAATGCGTAACTGCAAAATATAATTTAACAATAAATACAATTCCAGTAACGGATGTACAACCTTTAGTTTTAATCACTATTGATAAATAACTATTACATACTTACAATTTATAAATATTGTCACATAATTTTACAGATAGATTTAGGATGTAGTGAGAACAATTCTAAATCTATGGTTTGTAATATGATTTCTGGAATAAGTAAAATGTAGAAGTTAATTATACCCTCATTAGATCATTTTCGTGTCTTTTCTTTTCGTGAATTATCGTTCCTCGTAATATAATCGATGTCTATTATAGGAGTCTGTAATCAGGCAAAAATAAAAGTCCAATTAAAACAATTATTGGTGCATTTTGATTACCTTCTGTTCTCCTTGTGGTTGGTCCGTCTTCTGCAACAAGGCTTCGCGAAAATACAGAACATAATACGCAACAGACAACACGCAAGCCCCGCCACAATGAGAGAAGGCCCCACCAGACGAAGCGCTGGCGTTTTGAAACCCTGGAATTAAAAAAAAAACAATTGAAGTACCTATAAACTCTATTTGATATTTCCCACTAGCTCGAAAGCTTTACATTCCGTTGAATGAAGGCCTCGATATCAAATGGGGTATGTATTTTTATCTCCTAAGGGAGAAAACGAGCATAGAGCAAAGTATAAGCGATCGCGCTTTCGGGGCCAAAATGTTTAACATTCTTCTCATAAGAATAAGGTTTTTACTGTTTTCAGGCATGCAGGCATCAATTCTATACTTTGCTTGTACGCAGATAATGTTAGAAGTCCGAATTTTTAGAGGTAATAATTTAGCAATTTTTATATCTCACAATTTTTAGAAGTATCGTTGTATGACGCATGCATGTCGTGACGGATCGCCATTCCGTGTACGATGTGTCCGTACGACACAGTCGTGAGTGGAGCTGGCACACAGTACCACTGTTACACAGTGAAACTAACTGTGAAACTACACTAAAAGCATTTTGATTAGTGCGAGTGTTAGTATGTTGTAAAAATTGTAAGTGAATAGTGGAAGAGATTATAGAGCTAGTTGTATCTAATACTGTTTAACTGTTGCGTTTAGTACACGTGATTAGTACGAAGTAAGCAACAGGCGAGTGAGGGGAAGGGCGAAAGCATGGGACGGGATTAGCGAGTGAGGGGAAGAGCGGAAGGACAGGGCGGGGTCGGCGAGTGAGAGAAAAGGGCGCGCGCGCATGACGAGTCTACTCACAAAAAAATAGAACACGCATCTACAAAGTCTACAAAACGGGTTAATTGCGCTAATCAGTTGTTGTCCACGCGTGTTTTCTACTAATTACTGAACACTTGCACTCGCCATAATCAAACTGTTAACTACCCATGATATACAGTAACATTAACCCATTCCATTCATTTTGTTTATTTCGTTCACTTCAATCCTTTCGTTCATTTCAGTCATTTCATCGATTTGATCGATTTCATCAATTTCATCCATTTTATCCATATCATCGATTTCATCCATATCATTCATTTCATCCATATCGTCCATTTCATCCATATCATCCATGTCATCCATATCATCAATATCATCCATATCATCCATATCATCCATATCATCTATATCATCAATATCATCCATATCATCCATATCATCCATATCATCCATATCATCCATATCATCAATATCATCCATATCATCCATATCATCCATATCATCCATATCATCCATATCATCAATTTCATCCATTTCATTCATTTCATTTAGGTGACATACGTCACTGTCACGTAAGAGTCACCTTGTCCCCGGTGCCAACGAAGTATACGACGAGCCCCACCGCGAGCGTCCCGAGCCCCGCGTACAGCAGTCTCGCGACGCCCCAGGGCTCCCCCGGCGCCTCGTCGCCATCCGACTCCGACGACGAGCCGTATGACGCGTCTCGGACCTGAAACATCAGTAATTTACAAATTACATACAAGAAGCAATTCTTTTAATACTCGAATATATTGAATATTATTTATTGGTTTACGGGCTACAATTTACACCACCTTCCCATCTCTCTCCCTCTTTGTTGAATTTTTCCCTAAAATTTTCCGTAGGAATTCATAGTACTTCTATAGGGCTTAATGGGATCTAAATGCGAAGCAGAAACACTTGAAAATAATTAATTTCCAATTTTGGGAACTAATTATTTATTTATGCATTTCGCAATGTAACTAAGCCGATTCCGTAGTAAAAATAAAGGTTGTAAAGATATCGGGGATGTCTTCATTATGACTGACGTCTTAATAATAGTAGTTTATGCAACTGTCATATAAAGAAGGGTATTAAAACTCGAGTGTGAATTTTTGAAACGAGCGAACGCGAGTTTCAAAATAGTACCTCACGAGTGTTTTAATACCCGTGTTATATGCAGTTGCATACACTACTTTATCTTCACTAATGCAATTAATCAATTAATCAGACTTTGCGAAACATTAAATTCACGCGTATTGCCCCACTCGTTGTTGGACCGACGACTGTTTGACCGACGAGGCGACGACTGCTTGACCGACGATTTAAAATGTAATGTTCTTCGAAGATTAATATTTTTATTAAATACTTTAATTTGATTGCAAAATTTGCGGCGCGTAAATATATACTTTTTATAATTCAATGTTAATAAAATACTAGCTGAAAATGTTGAAATATAATGTGAAAAAATCACATGACTTTACTTTTAAATTTCTACTAAACAGTAGATCGATCGATCGATTGCAGCGCGCGCAGGGCCAATCAGGAGCGAACGCGCGCTGTTAGGATTTTGAAATAAGGCTCTCTCACCACTCTCTCTCTCTCTCTCGCTCTCACACAGTGTTATAATGAGATTTTACGATATCGATTTGGATATTATAACATCATGTCAAATTGCTTAAATTTAGTTTTTTGTTGTCTGAGCTATAACAGTAGTTATTATAAGTCAAGTATTGAAAACATAAGTAGAATGTTACAACATTAGTGTAGATAAAACATTTAATAAAACTTGAAGTATCTAAGTGATAGTTAATATTGCATTAGCAACACTTTAGAAAAGAGTATAAACTAGAAGAATATTTTTTACTGGAGAGGAGACAAAGATTTTTCTTAAACGACTATCAAGTAGGCAAATAAAGTTAGTGGTAGAATGTTGAATTGTAAAAAGATTTACAAGATTCTATGCATAACCCTTTCTGTAGAAATCATAATAATGCTACAATACAAGTTTATAAATACCTTTAAAAATCTGGTTAAAAATTATTTTTTGTATTATTATTTAAAGCTCTAGGTAATTTTCGATACAAATTACCTTTTCGATTCAGATATGCCAGAAGTGGAAAGTTAAATCCACTTAAAAGTACCCGTTACCCCCATCCAGGAATTTAAAGTACATTATATTTTAATGTGAAATGACTACGAAACCACAGGACGGTAAACAGATATGTATCTTTGTCGTGAACATGATATATTCGAATGTAACTTTTATATTATTTTATTTCGATTAATGACCCCGATATTTTTTTTGCCGCAGTAACGTTTGGCGCTTCATCTATGTGACTAATATTTACTAGCAGTAACAAATTCAAGACTCTACTAAGTTACTAAAACTGTCCACTATTTTTTAATGATTGTTGTTCATCATTCTATCATTAGTAATGATTGTCGCTTCTAGGCATCTGTCTAATATCAAATAATGATTCGGACTCGAATCATTTTAAATTTAATTATTAAAAAGATGAATATTTGAATTGAAAATGATGGGATCATTTTCAATTAATATTTTATACTTCATCACATCGGTAATTTTGCTAAATATTAAGAATATAAATGGAAGAACATAGCTCCATTTAGGTAATTACTACCTACACTGTTATAAGATAATATAAGATTAAGTGGACACTTATTCCACTACTTTACAACATGTATAATATCTTGATATATAGAAAACTTTGCATTAAAATAGTTTCTTATTTGAAGGCTCGCTCAATATTACTACGATGAAGTTTATCACATACCTTTGACAACTTTTAAACATCGAGAAACTTGTTCACTTAAGAGTGTTTTGTAGAGCCATATTGTAAAGACTATACAATGGCCGAGCAAATATAAAATTATAAAGTTTAATAGGTTTAATACATAGCTTCTTTTATTTATAAACTGCGTTTGACTGAGCACTTTTTTACTTCTTAGGATTTGGCCCATCACTCATTTCCAACTATTTTTGTGTCTTCAAGATCGACAGCGGCACCACAACGACCCTTTGATATGATCGCAGACTCAATGAGGAAAAATCTAAAACTATCTTCTAGCTTCGAAAATAATTAGAAGATAATAGGAGCCAATTTCCCAAAGATTTTCAAGACGATGCTGCGCCCCTCAGAGATATTAAATCCTAATCTAAAAATAACTAATTAACATTTAATTTGTTATAATTTAAGATGATGTTATGACATGATTGAGTTAAAATTGTATTTCACCAGTCATAGATATGAGTTGTCCATGAGATTGTCGTAATAGACCATTAAACGCTACGAATATTGTGCATCATTTTGTTCGCTCACTACGCCGTTTTGATGTGATGCGCCGTTTGTTCGTATTTTTTAACTTCGGTTGAGCTGTCACAGAGAGGTGAAATTATGGAAAAAAGGCTAAAGATTGGGCATTGGAAAGGCAATTTTATAAGTTGATACTTATGCCGTGGCCGTATTGGCTCAAGTCAGTCCGTCATATCACCTATAACTACTGAAGGTTATTGATATAGCCGATTTGTACATCAGATCCGCCGCTCATATCACACGTCTACCTTACCTACATACCCAGTTGCTACATCGCTACATCTAGCGCTCATGTTACTGCTACATTCACTGCGCTGATCTCGGGGCTCTCATGCCACCGCTACACTCGGTGCGCTAACACCACCTTTACACTAGGTGCTCTCATGTCACCACTACTTACTCGACTGGTACATCGGACTTGGCGCAATATCACCTGTAGAATCGGCTCTGTCACGCCACTGCTACACTCAGTGCTCTCATGTCACTTACCCGGTTGGTGCGGTGCCACTTGCCGCGCGGGTCCCGCCGGGCGCCCGGGTGGTCCCCGAGCACGGAGCAGCGCCGCGCCGCGCCGCCCGCGCCCGCGCCGCCGCCGCCGATGGACAGCGCAGCGGCCTCCTGCCACGCCGCCCGCCCCGCTGCGCACTGGAAAAACACCAAGTAAAATAAATTTAGGGACTACAATATTGTTACTGGATATCAGATCCAGTTCAAGTAGGATACGTGGAATTCTCGTTCAGATAGACAAGCATAAGGAGTGTAATCAAAATTGATTAATAGAAAATTGTTAAACTTCATTAAGATTATATAGAAAAAAGCTACCATAAGATGGTAAGTTTTTTTGGTTAAGAGGTTGTTGAATTGCATCCGAATTACTCCGGCATGATTAAGGTTCTCACTCATATTATTCAATAGCAAAGTAAAAACTGTACTATCGCGTTTCTAGTGACTCTTCGTAGGGGATGAGGAAGGTCTGAGTGGCAATTAAGTGAATGTCTTTAGGCGCAGGTCACTTTAAAGATCTGCCTGTTTGTTTACCCCGTTTATGTTTTTTAAAATAGTTTATTTAAAATAAATATCGACGATTTAAATATTATTGTAAGAATTCAATTTACAATTGCTATGTTTAAAACACAACTGTGAGATAGTAATTTTGATTAGGTTACAACTTCTAATAGGTAGGGTGAGAATTTATCTCAGTATCGGTATGACGTTATCATTAAAAGTACATATAATAGTTTTGTGTGAAAATGAATGAAAGCTGTAGAGTTTTAAGCTGTTTTGGTACCTTGGACGACTTAGTCAGTCTAGTTCAAGGGCTTAAGCTTTAAGTCGAAATATAGCTTTAAAATAGTTTCTCAGATTTAACAGATTAACACTGTAAAGTCGCGTAAGCGAGGGAAGGAAATGGATCTAGATTTTATACTTACATGTGCAATTTAATGAATCAAGTTATTAGTGCAAATGTTGTAAAATATTATATAAAACTTCGAATTTGTGAAAATATAGGGATGAAATATATTTTATCTATTTGACTTGCTCTAAGACCCATCATTTATGAACAGAAAATTTCATGAAAATCGGTTGGGGTGAGTTCCACCACAAACATCGTATCAAATACAGCAATAATCATGTATTTTTGAACAATAATGATGATGATGATTGTACACGCTAAAGTCCAATTACAGATTTGTATCTTTTAATATTTATAGTGAATACCAAAAGGTCGCTATATTTCAAAGTGCTGTAGACGGTGTCAGTACCGCCTTTCTTGGCACTGAGGCATACCTTACCACCCATTTGATTGGTGTTCCACTAATATATAGTTTCGTATATGGTCCATCATTATGATCAGTCTTTATGGAACCACTGCTACTTCACGCAAAATCACCTCTGTAACATCTACTTCCAGGTTAATCATGATTATTATTGCTAATAAAAAAAAAGTTTATGATTATGTATTTGTGGATTGTATTTATGTATTCTTTCTTCATTGTGTAGATTTGTAGAAAATATTTTATTTAATTAATAAACTGTATCCTTTACGAGGTTTTGATAGATAATCTTATTGTCAGTTTTAAATATACATTTGTTAATGTTTAATATGTATTTTAACAAAGCTAAAGTGAAACAATGTGCAAAATTTCATCCAGTACAGCCATCTAGTATAATCAAATAAGTAGTTTTGGGTGAAAAAATAAAACTTGCATACGAAATGTCACATTTGTAAGTAAGTCTGATTTATCATTCATAGATTATATGGAGTAAGTACCTACATTGTCATGTCGGTTATCAATATTACAAAGTGTACGTTTTGTAAATCCTATTATAGATATTACTAAGACGCTTACACTTTGTAAATCTGATTAGAAACATTGCAATATCCGCGTAGGTTCTGTAAAGCCAATTACTAATATTACAAAATAAATAAACATCTTGTAATGACGCTTTACATATTAAATAGAAGATACTATATGTATGTTACAGCATGTTTTAGAAAAAAAACCGATTGCTTTGCTCAAAGTTCTCAATTATAGATTTGTTACATTTTAAGCAAAATAGTATTATTTATCTAATACTTAAAAAATAACCTAACAATAAATTGAAAAGAAAATAATGCTTAAATATATACTTTAAAGTACCCAGTGCCAGTCATGATGTAAAAACCAATCTAACGAATAATATACCATAAGTACATTATAATCCTTCAAGCCTCGAGTCTATAGCGGGAATATACATACACTCGAAAGAAATTACCTTAATTCTGACGCCGCGCCGTCGGATCAAACATAAAAAGGAATATCTCTAGTTAAACCCGACCGTTCTTACTTTGTACACCCGCTATTCCCAAACAAGTCACGGAGTCTATAAACAGGGTGCGAACGCATAAATAGTCTCATAAGTGGATTTGAGCTAACATCGCTTATTGGCTGCGATATTTCACTGTTAGACAACAACAGTGATATAATTTGTGTCTTGTAAGAGCAATAAGGTATGCTATAACAATTTCATCATCATCATTATCATCTATCTCTCGTAGTGCTATGATAAATTGAACTTATATTAGACTGCATCGGACGCAGTATTGTCAAATAAATTACTGACTCTACTTATATAAACAGGGTGCGAACGCATAGTCTCATAAGTGGATTTGATCTAACATTTTATTAGCTGCGATGTTTCTCTGTTAAACAACACTAGTGGCATAATATGTATGTCTTGTTAGATCAATAAGGTATGCTATAACTATTTTATTATCTTCATCATTGTCATTTATTTCGCGTAGTGCCGAGTTACATTGCAGATTTTTTGGACTGGACTGGACGGTCTATTCTTAAACAAGTCACGGAGTATATAATCAGAGTGCGAACACAAATAGTCTCATAAGTGGATTTGAGCTAACATCGCTTATTGACTGCGATATTTCACTGCTAGACAACACTAGTGGCATAATTTGTATGTTTTATTAGAGCAATAAGTTATGGTAAATACTATTATAAGATCTATTTTTCCCACATGCTACATTGCAGCTGAATTAGACTGAATTGGATCCGCTATTTTCAAACAAGCCACAGAGTCTATAAACTGGGTGCGAACACATAAATAGTCTCATAAGTGGATTTGAGCTAACATCGCATATTGGCTGCGATATTTTACTCTTAGACAACAATAGATAAGTATTGTACTGTACAAAACATATGTCATTATCATTTCGTTACTACCATCAGTTTCAACCACGGGCATGGTAGGACTTAGTAGTTGCTGTTAAGCATAGGGCTAATATAATAACTATATAAACCGCGAAACAAAAATCCCTTAAAGTAGGTTTATTGTAATGTTATGCGAGTGAGCAGATAATATTCGCATTTAATAAGACATCTTTTAAGCCTAACTTATAAACGTTGAACGAAAATAAACTCGACAAGAAGCACTTTTATTGAAATTGAAAATAATTTGCGAAATTGTATCTTTTATAAAATAAACAATAATGTATGCGATCATTTACATAATCATGTGGGAGCGGCGCACGCCACACGCGACCCGAAACCTCCTTTTTACAAGTCAATTATATCGTTTTTAATGCATAGGGGGGAATCGGATCACTTGATGTCAAGTTACGTGGCACCAAGGCCTATAAATGTCAGTAATATTAAGTGAACAAGCATTTATTGCCGGTCTTTGGTGTTGAACAATTTGGTCTCGTATAGTAGTAAATTTAGTAGCTAATATTGCTTCACGTCAATACTATCACTTCACCTATAATAGGTTCGTAAGACCTTCCGCGGTGTTGCCATTTTACTTGGAGAACAGTATTGTGGTAATTGAGAGTTAAGTATAGTATATGATACACTACAAAATAATGCAGAATGGCGTGGCATTTAAGAGATTTGAATCTGATAGATCTTTGTAAAAAGATATTCGTTCCAAAGTGCTAAAAGTTCGCCACACGCATTTGAATATTAAAATGAAAAATGGGGGTTTAATAATTCAACAAAAGCTTCAAACGAAAATTTATTTTATTCAATTCCATAACGTAAATGTAATTTTAATTAATTTTAAAAACTTCATTTGTAGTTCATTTCACAAGCCCGCAACAACATAACAACAAGTTTGCCAATAAATATCATACAATTTTCCTGAGTCCATTCCATAATGATCGAACTAGGTATTTCAATATACAAGTTTGTAGGGAAATCTCAGATGCGCGAGTTAAATGCATTTGAACAGTTTTTCGGTAGGAGAATGAGGGAATAGAGAGGGCACCTGCGTCTACGCAAAAAAATGTGCACTATAATAAGTTCTGCGCAGATGGCTCGTCCTTATAGCGGCTGTAGCCGGAATTCAGAACGAACGACATTACTTATTTTGCATGATTAGCGTCATTATTACAGTACCAGTTTTAAGTGAAGGTTATGCCGTTGTAAGCTGGCTTATTTCATGCATTTTGTGAGAGACCTTATGCGCCAACGGAGGTAGATTTGTTAAAAGACTGTTTTATTTCGAGATTGAATCGTCAGACTCCGCTACTTAAGTGTCTCCAAGATCGATGTGACTCTTTGGTAAAAGTCTACAATTACCAATTGAGATACCTCTCGCTTACACGATTCTGACGAAAAGAGACAGTCGTGTGCTGTCACGTTCCATTTGGTGGCCTATTGGGAGAGGGGGAGAAAGGAGGGCAACGCATCTATGTATGCTATATGAGAATACGTATGGGCGTCAACAGTCAGTAAATATAGGTTCCGATTACTCGTTTGGCCCTATACTATAAAAAAAACCGTAAGGGAAAGGGTAAAACTGTCTTCATTTATTCGATCTAGTTACCTAGTTGTGTGGTAATTGGACGTTCCTGCCCACACGATGATCCAAATAAGTATATTGTCCTCCTTTATAAATCAACTAATAATCTATTTCATTTTAGTGTCTCCATTAATGGAAGTGGTCGAGGGTCCTACCAGTACTTGTACAGTAACCATGCGTCGTATAGAAAATCGATAAACAACTAAATACGTGCCAGTTATTGTCTGTAATGAATACACATCGAGTGTAGGGTGACCACAATGAGACCAAATTTAACTAACTCAACAAAGCTAAAAATGTGTTTTATTGTACCCTGTGCTTAGTAGCGCAGAGCAGCGGTCGGCAACCTTTTGGCAGGCAAGGGCATTTTTACCCTAGAAGCCCAGGGCCGCACTTGCGATATTCACCCTAGAAGACCAATTTACCTCTTTTTTTTAGTTTGACCTCTCCTCCTCAATAACTTATTTATAACAGCTTCTCGGGCCGCAAGTAGGACGTAGACGGGCCATGGGTTGCCGACCGCTGTGGACTATACTCACTAAGGCGTAGGCGAAGTCGCAACAGAAGCCTCTTTTCTTTCCGTTAAAGATCTTTGTAGGTAGTCAAGCCAAGTCGGTAGAGGTCTTAACCGAGGGCAGGCTTTTTCCACGCCTAGCTGCGCTATCACGCCAGTATCACGCGTGTTATCAACACAAATCTATCGCTACCAGGTAGCGAAGGTATAGAAATATATACACTTCAAAAACATAAATATCAGTCCCTATTCCAATCAGAAAAAAATAAATATTGTAAACATGGCTCTGAAGTCTTTTCTCTCATTTATTATTACACTAGCTTACACCCGCGGCTTCGCCCACGTGAATTTCGGACTTCAAAAATCCCTATATTTTTTAACTTATCATGTTATTCTGATATGAAAGCTGTATTACTGTAAAGTTTCATTAAAATCCGTTCAGTAGTTTTTGTGTGAAAGAGTAACAAACATTCTTACAAACTTTCACCTTTATAATATTAGTAGGGATACGTATTTATTAGTGAAACTGTTGAGGTACCTATACATTCTCTGTGTAATCATATCGTACTAACACACTTGCACACTTCCAAATAAATAATCTGAAGCTGTCCGATCAAATCCAAACGGATGGTTATCGTAATCGCATGACAAAAACTACTTTTCACTTTGTTTTATTTTGGGTATAATATAAGTAATAACTGTGCCGTTCGCTATATTACTTAATGCTTCGTCATTAGCTGCTTGTCCATTTTTCAAAGATTTAAGAAACCTCATACTATTATTGTGCTTCCATCTTATGCTTATAGAACGTAGTCTAAGCTCGTTAGTGTTCAGGTTTAGTTGTCTTTTCTTTAATGGATAATAAATTAGCCGTATTTCGGCTATGAGTGCCGTGTCTATATATTTTAGTCCGTGGTGAGCGTGCTCCATCGTCGGCCAAGTCTACACTTTCCACCAGGTGGGACAGTGGCCAAACGCATCCATTATAAAAAAAATATATATTTTAGCCAACCGACACGTACGTAGGTAATATTATTGTATCACTAGTCTATACAACTCCACCCTCTATTTTATCGTTTCCTATATCGATGGAACGGCAGTCCATAAAAAATATCATCAGGATAACAATCAGGTGCAGGATCGTGTTGACCTGCTCTTCGTCTCACGGGAGTGTAATACCGCCCACTTTCTGTCTCCAGATTATAATATCATTCGAAATTGTTAAATCCCAATTACACTTTTTGATCCAACAAGTGACTCAAACCCTATATCTGACAGTCAATGGTTAAATAATATATTTAGCTTACCGCTAAAAAGGCAGTTGATTAAGTCCTACGGATGTTATAAATGTGAAAGTTTGTAACTATGGATGGGTGTTTGATGCTCTTTCAAGTAAAAACTACTGAATGGGTTTTAATGAAACTTTACAATAATATAGCTTATACTGGACAATAACACAGGTTATAATTTACCAATATATAAAACGCTGCAGTCGGTATCTCGGCTTGAAATTGTAGGGTAAAGTAACGGGTTGACAAATCAGTCACATAACATTTACGTTACCATGACAACATATTTTCCTACAATGACAAAACAACATCCGTCGGATCAGCATAAAGAAAACATTCAAAGTCAGTATAAAATAAATACAGATATCGCGCGATACTGTGCCACAAGAAGATGTGGTATTGTGTAATTTTCAAATTAAATGTAAATAGGATGAAGATAAAATGGCACTAATTCAGATTTTGATTAGAAGTCTTGTAGTAATCCTACCAATTTGAGGTTCTGACTGGTTTATTTTTCCTAATATCTTTTTGGCAGATTTATCATCAAAGATTTCCCGCTCGCATTGATATCTTTTTATTTTTTATCGCCTACATAACTGGGTATGCTTTTATTAGTAACTTTTCCTTAAGTTTATATTTAAGTTTATAATAATTCGCTTTTATATAAATATACAGTTTTTTGTAATCGCTTTATCGCGCTATTAAGTTAATTTTGCCCTATGATTTGTGAATTTAGCTGTCAGCTTGCGTTGGTATCGTGCGAGCGCGAGCCTCCCCGGTCGTGCCGGCCCGATTCGGCTACAACGCTGCATGGATCTACGTGTTGCTATGAATCATGCCTTCATCAATTAAGTCGCCGCATATCTTCTGTATTTGCAAACGATTTAAGACTTCAGGAGACATCAGTCCTCAGGAGATCTATGACAGTTAAAGTATGTCCCTGCTACGGTTTTTTTATGGTATAGGGGGGAAAACGAGCAGTCGGGGACATTTTCATGACTACCGACGCCCATAGACATCCACATAGAAGCTGTCCAGATACGCTGCACTCCTTTCTCCTCCCACTTTCATGGTCCACTGGCTACATACACACCGCACGAAACGCGACAGCACAGCACACTTTACACCAGTCTCGTGTAAGTGAGGTGTGATTGGCTTGGTGGATTTTTATCTATCGTATCGTTAGCTTTGTCCTGATAACATGTGCGACACTAGGTACCTACATTAAAATATATTACACGACTGGTTCAGTAATAAGATAGCTGAGGGATCGTGCGGTGTGTAAGTAGCCGGTGGCCCATGGAGGTGGGAGGAGAAAGGAGGGCAGCGCATCTGCATAGCCTCTACGCGGATGTTTGTGGGCGTCGGTAGTCATGAAAATGGCTCCGGCTGCTCGTTTGCATATCATAAAAAAAAATAATCCTGTAGCCTGCAGATCCGGGATCCCCCCAATAAAAGCGGCTGAGGGCACCCGCAGGTGGTTTAGTCGGAAGGGACGTACCAATCGCCGAGCCCGACACAGGTCTGGGAGCCACCCAAGCTCCCGGGTATCGTGCGTAAATGCATTCCCCTGCGAGAACAAAAAAAAAGTGGTAAGATAGCTCGGTTAAGTCGAGCACAGTTGGGAGGTCACGGATTTGAATCCCACCCAGGTCAAGGATGTTGTCATTTATATAATGAAAATATTAAATACATAAATATTATTTTTTACTTCATTTTAGTTATTAAGTATTTAGTTCGATGGTAATATAGATCGGGTATTTTGCAACATAATAGGTATTCGAATAAATAGTTATTACTTTTGATTCAGTTCTCTAGTACCCACAGCTCCAGTCCTTTTGGTGCTTGGCACGGGGCTAAGCTAACATAGCGTGTAATGTCCATAGATAATATATATTATATTATATTTTAAGCAGTTGTATTTTTTGTCTTCCCATGAAACATTCCGTTATGTATTTATTCATAATCAAAACAGTATTATTAGGATAATGTTCGAAGAGGTAGTGCTACGCTATAGCCGAATTGGCTCGGCAGTACCGGGGAGGTACCTTTCGCACGAAACTGACGTAAAGCGACGGTTTGTCTATGAGGGGTGGAGGAGAGAGAGTCTATGGAGTCGAGGAGAGTAGTCATGAAACTGGCTAAGAATGCTCGTTTGCCCCCTTATACTATAAATCAAATAAATTATAAGTATTCACTGCTAATGAAGAAATAGAAAATGTTAGACCAAGCTTAAAACTATCTAAAACCACTGCAAGTGCACCTGTTGTGTAAAGCTCGTTGTATTGACCCATTTCGTGGCCGCGAGCCGTGTAATAGACGCTTAGTCAGCACAATTGTAATTAGGTCACCCTTCTTTGTATTCAATCATTCCACTCGCGAATACGCATGATGGAGTGCTGCCATCGATCGAACTTAACGAATCTGTAACGTAATGTTAAGGGAATAGAGATCAAAATGAAAAAAAATTGATAATAGAGGCAGCGTAACAGATTAACAAACTGTTAATAATAGTGGCAGTCAGTGGTGACTAAAAGGTCTAGGATGATACAGATGTTTTTGTTATTGTGATTATAAAATTTTCTATACTAACATTTAGGTAAGAGGTAGTGCCACACTGCATGCTTGCATGCAGTCGAATTGGGCCGGCACGACCGGGGAAGTACCTCTCGCATACACGAGACTGGCGTAAAGTGACAGCTGTGTGCTGTCGCGTTTCGTGCGGTGTGTAAGTCGCCGGTGGCCCATGGAGGTGGGAGGAGAAAGGAGGGCAGCGCATCTGTATAGCCTGTATGCGGATGTTTGTGAGCGTCGGTAGTCATGAAAATGGCTCCGGCTGCTCGTTTGCCCTCCTATATCGTAAAAAAAAAAGCAAAAAGAGGAAAGATTTTATTGTCTTTTACCTTTATGGATATTTTAGGTAAGTAAGGAACTATAAAATTAATCAACTGCATTTACTTCCCATAGCGTACACAGCGGACAAGCGCCGGGTGTAGACTGTTCACCCGTGACTTTGACACCAGTCGCCACAGTTTGTTTGATTTTATTGAATAAGCGACGAAACTACCGTTTAGAAATGTAACGAACGAACAACGTCCTTTACTACGAATATTTTCAAAATGTTAAGGATGCCTATCAAAATTTCTACATCCTAACGCAATGTGTAAAAAGCAAATCAAAAAATCCAGAACAACGTAGAGCGCAATTGGAATTTCTTTTTTTTCTATTTGTTGTTGTTGAATTGTCCATCAATGTTAAATACAAAAACAAACTTAAAATGTGTACAAATCAGAAAATTTGATATTAACGCAACGACCTTATTCACGCTTTTAACAATATGTATTTTATTAACCTCTATTGTAAATATAACCCATATGACAACCCAGTTAAGTTAACGCTTGAATAATCAAGCAATTTAAGTAAAAAAGTATTTGAGTAAAAAATAAGTATGCCAAATTGTGCATTTGTTTAAAACATTTTTGACGCTCAGCTAAATGTCGAAAACTAAAACAACTATTAAGAGTTTAAAAAAAACAGCATCAAATGAAATATTTTTCTGAAATTCTTAAATTCTCGACGTTCTCAAAGGAGTTCGTGGCACAATTTATGTAGGTTTCGTGCATTTATTTTAAAATGTTGAAAATATACCGACCCTCATTTTAAAATGTTCAATCCTGGAATATTTTCAAGATCCTTAAAAATTCTTTTCAAAGAAAACCGTTTCAGTTTGAGCCAGTGTGGCAGGAAATTCACTAAGGCAGGCCCGAAGTAAATTTATTGATAACCTTGAGCTGTTCACTATTTTAGGTGCATCATTAGAAATTTTGTAACAATGAACGTCGGCTGCACGTACGAAAAAGCATGACTCAGTGTCACGTTCCGCCGAGAGTAGAACAAGCAATAGAGAAGCAGTATCTGCTTAAAAGTCGTTATAACTTACAATTGTTTATCCATCCATCCATCGTAATGTTTATAGAATTTTAGATTAAAAAAATTGCATAATAAATATATAAAAATATTTTAACGGATTTATCGTGGTTTATTTAGCTATTTAACAAACCACATAACATAATATACTACATCAGACAACGTAGACAAAGTCACGGGCATAGCTATTAAAAACACGCTTACTGTAGTTTCATAGTAAAAACAATAAATGTATTAACAGCAATTATCCACAAATGTAGTAAATGTAGATTGTTGTGTAAACGTTAAACTGCTACCGAAATCGTTTTATCTGCTTTTTTGAATAATTACATTTGTTTAACTTTAAATAAATGCATGCCAAACAATTCTATACTATAAATAAATGCATTTTAAACAATTGTATACTTTAAATAAATACATTTTAAACAATTGTCAGCTTTAAATATATACGGTTTATACAATCATATACTTTAAATTCATATGATTCAATTATATAATTATTACGTTGTGGTTACAAGTTTTGTTGGTTTCTTATTTGTTATATCCTTTCGTAAATGATAGGTATGACGACGCTACTACCTTCTTAGAGCGTCGTGAAAAGTTAATTAGAACAGGAAGCGAGATTGACGTTTCCCAGCTGTGGCCATAGATAACACAGTATATACCGTAGACAGAGAATACAGTATATACTGAGAGACAGAACTCCGGTTGATTCCGTGGCGATAGATGTCGCTACAACGTCTCGAGTTTGGCGAGAACACCGGTCTCTTTTGCAGAACACAACGGTCGAACGGAAGATAATCTAATACATGGTCTTTGGCTAGAAGTCCAATACGTTCGCACCGTGTTCAAGCTAAATGTATCCGGTGGGCTGTCTTTATATTCCAAGTAATTAATAAGCGCTGATAGTAGCCTTGTGAGTATTTTTATTGAGAATAATAATTTGTATCGCCATGTTTTAATACGCGGCTTCAAGTCTCCCCGGCCGCATGCCCACGAGAGCTCGGCAGTTATAATGCATCCAGGATTTAAGAGACGACCACCAAACGCCGTTAGGTATTTTAGATATAGATACTTTCCATTCTTTCTAACAAATGTGGAAGCCGTATAAAATTTCATTCAGTAATTGACAAAAATGAAGTGTAATGTGTATGTCTGTATGTCTCGTTGATTTTACAGAGATTAACAGATTTGGATTAAGTTTCTTTTGTTTGATAGCTAAAGATGGAGAAGTAGTATAAATCGTGTTGTATAGTTACAGAGACATTACGAGAAGTGTAAGTGTTGTCTATTTATGGTAAGAGCCAAGCTACATGATCTCGCGCACATGACACAGCTATGCCGTCCCTTTTTTAGGATTTGTGAGTTTCCGATGGGCCATTAGGGGATGAGGAAGGACAACTCGGTTACGGAACAATTGTGAGGCTCTTAACGACCTCGTTACCGTTACGACTGTCAACTGATAGTCGTCAAAAGGCTTTTTGCCCCTTTATATAAAAAATGCAGTCATCTGGGTAAGCTAGTCTGTGTAAATAACGTACTGTTTATTAATATTTCACACAGGCACAGCGGGTGCTCGAGACGCATCACATTGCCCCACTTATGAATCAGCTGGCCCCGAACGATTACGTAGATGTTTATGGGTGTCGGTAGTCATGAAAAGACTGTTCTGGTAGTTTTTTTTCATAAATTATCAACAAAAAATGGAGTCATCTGAGTAAGATAGTCTGTGTAAATAACGTACTGTAATTTATTTCATTGTTCAACATATAGAACGAAGTGGAAACCTGCTGTCCCCGGGGGGATTTATGGGCATCGGTAGTCATGGAAACGGCTCCGACTGCCCGTTTGCTCCCTCCCACTATGCCATAAAAAATTAAAAGGCTGTGAATGCTAGTTAGTTTCCATAAACTATAGACAAAAAAAATGGAGTCATCTGAGTAAGTAAGACTGTAAATAACGTTTTATTTATTTCATTGTGTGCAACATATAGAATAGAGGGTACAGCGGGGGCTCGAGTCGCGTCAAATTGCCCCACTTACAAATCAGCTGTCCCCGGGGGACTAAATTCCGTGAAGTGCAGATTGCAGAATAGTGCTAAGTGTAGCGCACTGGACCTTAAACGCTGCAAATATTTTGCTTTCTATATTGAGTTTACTGTCTTTGTCTATTTGTAATTTACCAATTGAATTCTACGGAGTTAACATTTGGACCGAACAATTGGAATTAAATTATTGAAAATCCTTCTTATTTTGTTGTCACTTTACGGGTTTTATCACGATAAAATATTTATTAAAGGTACTAGAGCGTCACTGAGTCGGCTCGTAACCACTGTGTTATGCAGCCGAAACGTAGAGTAAAGGTATACTATGTTTTCGCAAGTACCTTTAATAGATATTTTATCGTTTTAAAACCTGTAAAGTAACTATGTAATGTGTGACAAACGCGTAAGTCTCGAACAAGCAAATCCTTCTTAGTTGATGACTACGTTATAAAATATAGTCATTTCGGGTGTACGTTGGTTAGTTTGTCAGGACATGCTATACTTATTCCATTTATAAAGGTGCTAACGCACATAAATTACCATATAGCCATAAGATCTTATAGCTAATTCGATGTCTGATATTTTAAGTCTTTAAATGAAGGATCTAATATATATCTGACTGCGTTTTTCGTTCTTGATAAATGTATTTGATAATGTTATTTTCTCAAGATTTTATTTTTATATTACTTGCAGAGAATATTAAATTCTCCTCCAGTAACATAAAAATAACCAATTTTTGTAAGTTACCAATACTGTTATAATAGAAAACTAGCTGAAAATAAAATACGTCTCTAATAAGCAATTATCTAGCCTTGTCTTCCTTCTGTCATATTAAACAGCGTAACTTTACCGCGTGCGAATTGCACTCATTATTTTCATAAAGATGCATCATTTACCAGCCATGTGATAATGTCGGGCAATTTTTATATAAGTGTGTCATTAATATCGTACCGTCCCGCGTGACCCGAATTGGCGCTTTCATTAAATTCATATTATCGCGACGTCACAATAGGCACAGTGAAATACATTCAAACCGCACCGTATGCGGTTGGTACATCACTTGGAAATAGGTGATATTTACTTTTTCAATGCATATTTTCTAACATTGATTCAATTAATGGAGAATTGGGCAGGCACGAACGGGGAGGATACCTCTCGCTTACACGACACCGGCATAAAGTGACAGCTGTGCTGTCGCGTTTTGTGCGGTGTTTAAGAAGCCGGTGATCATGGAGGTGGGAAGAGCTAGACGGGGAACGCATCTGTTTAACCTCTATACGGATGTGGGCGTCGCTAGTCATGGAACTGGTTCCGACTGCTCGTTCGTCCCCTTATACTACAAAAAAAATATAAACGAATAACAAACCTAAACATTCGCTTATATTAGTAGGAAAAACCGCTCGTCAACAAATACAAAGTAGTTTCAGCTAAGAACTTCTTTCATCCTGTAACGGTTAGTTATTGATTCCGACGAAGACTTTACTTTCGTGTGTAAAAGTTTTACAGCTCAAAGTGAAGCACAAACTCACCTATTACCTACTTATCGGAGATCGATGAACTTGTGAACTTATTTTTCGCCTAGATGAAAAGCCGTTTCATAACCATCCTCTAGTTTTTAGACTTCTTCTAAGTAGAGGATCGCCGGCTGCACGCACGAAAGAACATTGCTCAAAGTCACGTTCCGCGTGCAAGCGAGAGGGTGGTATAATGTGTTTTGTTACCCTTTTATCTGTTACTATTTACACATATCAGTACGAATTGACCGGACACAATCCTCTCCGTGAGCCAAACTTTCACGTCATGGTTTTAACTGACGCGCGAGAGCTGCCCACTTCTTGCAATGAAAATAATAGTTAAATTAGCTATTTCAAACTCATGTCTACTTGCATCTGTCCCATCTGCTGAAAAGAAAGTTGATCCCATTAAAACTCCTTGAGCAATCCCATGTAGCTGAATTGGGGTACACTTCGCATACCAAAGGAGCATGCTTCTTTTTTAAAAATGTTTAAACCGAAATTCTTGCCGATGATGATAAAGTGAAAAATATGCAAAAGCAAAAAACCTGAGTTAGTCCAACAAACATTGAAGTATATGAGAATATTTCAACGGAACTCAGTTGTAACACTGTTTACTAACGCCGGGGCTCGAGTAGTTTGGGCAGAATGCCAGAACAAACCGCTATGATCTTCAGAGAGATGAAAGTCACGGGCAAAGCTTGTGAGAATGAAGTGCCGAGTCAGACTGACGGTATATCTTTTGTGAGAGGTAGTGCCATGCTAATTGCAGTCATGTAGCCGAATTGGGCCGGCACGACCGGGGAGGTATCTCTCGCATACACGATATCGTTGTCAGTTGACAGCTGTTTGTTACGTTCCATCGTTTAAAGCAGCGCGCGGTGAGGAAGAAGGAGGACAACGCATCTGTCATGTCATGAAAATTGTTCCTACTTCCCGCTGCTCGTTTGGCCTTGTATACTATAAAGAGTAAGACGCCTATGGTTTGCTTAATAAAGCGGCGTCCTTGTCATCGATTTTTTTTATTAGCGAATTAGCTTACACATACATTGGAATTTGGCTGAAATTGCACTCCGATGTAGATTCTGGTTGTCCATTGGGAAAAAGGTTAAGAAGGACTAGAAAAGTTAGCAGTGTTTTACCTCCCTGCCTTTGAGAGCAAGTTACGTGGTAGGTCCTGCGCATGACTTCTCGCCGGTAGGACTGACTGTCATCACATCGGAATAAGATAATGAGGAAATAGAGAGTCCACTTGTGTCTGCGCACACACATTAGCAATATAATATTATGCCGGTTAGTCTTAGTCATTAAAAGGCTCCATCTACACATATACCTTTACATGCGATAAAACGATCCTTGGTTAAAACCAACGACGTGGTAAACCACGTTCTTGAATAACTGAATGGTTAATTCTTGTTTTACCAACTGCAGAAACGCTTAAGATTAGTAGTTGAAAACTTTGTATTCCAAACTTGCTGTGACTCTACAATGTCAAACTTTGTATTCTATGCTTGCTGTGACAATGAAATATTTTTTTTATTTACATCTATAGTTATTAATATTTATTTCAAACTAGCTGCGCCCCTCGGTTTCACCCGCGTAAATTTCGATTCCATAGAAAATAGAAAATCATCCTATGGCATTCCATCGGAACATTTTTTCGAGATAAAAAAACTATCCTATGTGTTAATCCAAGTTACCCTCTATGTGTGTGCCAAATTTCATGAAAATCGGTTCAGCAGTTAATGCATGAAGGAGTAACAAACAAACATACAAGCTTTCCCATTTATAATATTAATAAGATATTACAAAATTCTTTGTTTCAGTTATCAAAACTTAACAAAAATACCTTAAGCTTGCCATTAATAAAACGTCAGGTAAAAAAGTGGATTCTGGTATTTGTGTACGTCATCAGTTTGGTAAATGTCGTTAGTTAACCTTTGGTAAATTGCTAGCGAAAACCTATTTTAAGCCGAGAAAGAATTTCAGCATAACATAATTTGAGGTTGGCGTTAGAACACGAAGTTTGTTGAGTGGATTGAAAACGTGTATAACGTTTATTATACATTTGAAAGTTTATTAAGATATTGTCATAGCTGCATTGTACCTAAATTGGGTTGGTATCACAGAGAAATTGCTTGATTTTATTGTTATAAAAAGTTATAATTTCGTTACGATTTTGTACAGTGGATGTTCAATGCCCACACGAAAACAGTTGAAAAAAATATATATTTTTGTATAAAGTAAACTTTATTATTCCAACCATAACTTAGTTTATAAAAAAATAGGATAATGTAAAGTTTGTAACTTAGTTTGTTTGAAATTTTGGAATCTACTGAACCGATCTTGATATCTTTCACCAGCAAAAAGGTTTTGATAATTCAAAAAATAAATAAATTCAGGCTAAATTTTATTGCTAGCTGGGACAAGCAAATTCAAGCGCATAAAATGTATTCCGATGGGTTTAGCTTTCGCGACGTAACTTTCGCTTAAACGAGACCGGCTAAAAGTTACAGCTGTGCTATCGCGTTTCTTGCGGTGTATAAGTAGCCAGTGACCCATGGATGGAGGAAGAGGAAAGAGGGCAATCTGTATAATATCTATGCGGATGTCTATAGGTATCGTTGTCAAGAAAATGGCCCTGATTATTCGTTTGGTCCCATAAACTATAAAAAAAAAACACCACCTGTCAACTTCGGTCTCAGACTGATCTCAGTACTCATGATCAGCTGGAGGACGCCCACTGCTGCACATCTCAGTACTATGAAATATAATTTCTTCCACACTTGATGACGAGACATTTTATAATAGTTATTGTGCGACACAAAGTTAAGTAACCTTTATTTCGTTATCGTTCTCATCTAACATGTCACGGCAGGCAGTAACTAGCCCTGTAGTCACGCAAGATCACGTCCTACCACCATAGTTTATAGCTTAAGCTAAGTAAGAGCTAAGCTAAGTAGAGTTACAAGTGCATTGGATGTTTTGCAGATATTGTCCTCTTTTGCCAATGGTCCATTAGTGAGTCTGGTGGACCATTGGCAAGAACATGCAACGAAGATAAGCCGCACTAGACGCGACAGTATAGCCCTCGCTTAACCGCATATTTTGGATACATCCAAGTATTTAAAGAACAAGGAGACGTACAAGCAATGGCAGCCATGTTGCTATCGCCGCAAATAAAATGATTGTGCGTGCGGACAATAATTATGCTCATGCGTTTCCCTCTGTCACCCCACCCCTCAATGGGCCACCGGCAATTCACAAACCAGTCGAAACGCCGTCAATTTTAAGTGGTGTCATATAAGTGAGCTACCTCCCCTATCACTTAACTCAATTCGGCCAGCTTTAACGAAATATAAATATCATATTGTCTTTTATTTAAAACTTATTACATTAATGAAGTTAAATTTATTTAACTGACTCATTGTCGTTTACAGGTGCCAAATAAATTTATTAATTAGTTTAAGTAAATTGGATTCTTATGTTTGATAATTACTTAATTGAAATCATTGTTATGGTAATAGACTTATTTAAGTTATGGGTTGACTTCTATTTAATATAAATCATTTATTTCATTAATTAGAATCATTGTTATATTAATTGGGTAGATTATTGAAATTTAAGGTTTCTTGTGATTGCGTATTATTTATTAAACAATAAGAATTATTGTTATATAAATCAATTTAACTATTTATTATATAATTAATTACACTTTAGAACCGAGTTATATTACTTGGCTCTTGAATTTAATTAATTAATAACACTTTTGATCATTAATGTAATTATTGATTTATTCGTTTGTTTTATTGTAAAATTTTGTTTTAGTTACTTTTTTCATAATTTCAATTTATAATAATTAATAGTATAGTAGTTTCAATTGAAGTAACGTTTAATAATAGTATCGTTAAATTATTTTCTCAGTACTCGCGTGTTTTCCCTCTGAACAGTTCATTTAACTCCCTGTCATCGATTTTATAAAGCAACAAGTTAACGATGCAGTACACACAACATTAGACACTGGACGATTAACGAAGCCGATATTTACAGTGCACTAATGGCCTTTGAATATTCTATTAAGAATCGACGTTGCAATTTGTTACTAAAACCTAGGGTTCTTTGACTAAGATGAAAGTGTCTGCTTCAACACATGACTGGAGGTTACTCCTTAAAAAAGAACATGACGTGAAAGATTCGATCAACTTAAGTAAGAATTTACATTTATTTTAGTTACTTTTTAATTATTTTTTCCCACAGTGAAAAAGGGCGGAAATGTCCTCCTTAATCCTTTTCTTACATATTTTTTGGAATCTCCAATGCTTATTGACTCTAAACGCGCTTCTAGTTTGAAGCTCACTCAAGGTATTGGTTATTTTGGTATGGTATTGGTAAGAATTAATCAACTTTTATTTTATTTGTTTGTCAACCACACGTCTCCAAGACGCCTAATCGTGCGGATGTATGTGGGTGGCGGCAGTCGCTAACCTGCTAATTTGTTCCTTAACTTATAAAAGAAAACTCTAAGCATGATCAACACTTTAAGATTTTAAGCTCATCTGTAATCGGCTACGGAACGTAACTTCCTCTAGTCAGATGCAGGATGTAGTTAGACCAAGTTAAGACTTTAGTAATGTACTAACGTTGTTACTTTGACCTGATGCTAAACTTTGATCTGATCCTAAACTTTGACCTCGCCAACTTGGAGCAGATATATTCATGTTTGGCGCATCGGAATTGTCTCGATTAATATTATATTATAGCCAATGTGTTATATTGTATGCAAGCGAGACATGTAGAGATTGTAGATATTATCTCTATCTACCCCATTTTTATGGTATAGGAGGCAAACGAGTAGTCGGAGTCATTTTAATGACTACCGACGCCCACAGACATCCACATAGAGTCTATACAGATGCGCTGCCCTCCTTTCTCCACCTACCTTCATACCCCCGGCGACTTACACACAGCACGAAACGTGACAGCACAGCTGTCACTTTACGCCGGTCTTGTGTAAGCGAGAGGTACCTCCCCGGTCGTGAGGGCCCAATTTGGCTGCATGAAACATGCAGTGTGGCACTACCTCTTACTAAATTTGACCCACTGGCACAAAGATGTATTGTGTAGTTGTATTTACCTATTGTTTAGTTTCTCCATTATGTTTGTTAACATTTTTTTTTTTTTTTTTTTTCAAACATTGGTTCAAGCCTTATCGAAATGTTGTAAATGTAAATAATAATTATGCATCTACATAATAATTATGTAGTTTTACAAATATCTGTTTGTGGGTGTCAGCTCTCAAGAAAAGACTTCCACTACCCGCTTTTACCTTCATACTACAAAAAAAACAAATAAAGTTTATAAAAAAGAATTTTGTAATATTATGTAAGAACTTATAGTGCACACTAATATTGTGTTTCAGTATGCACATTTTCCTGTAGTAGGACTACTGGAAGAAATTCTACTATGGCATAAGTAGTGCCTTTGTACAATTTTTAATAATATTAAGTTTATAATATATATTACCTGTGTACATTAACTATTAAATAAAATAAGTAAATAAATAAAACGACGATGATCGTGATCGACCAACTTCAAATGTTATTCAGCGAAAAACAACAGATTAGAATAACAATGGGTGTACATGCGATATATTTGTTCGCCACAACTGAGTTCCAACATCACGCTCGCATTTTAAATGTAAAAGCCTTTGTGTCAAACTTTACACACAAATACATATTCTGTTACTGAAATACATTTAGTTCTAGATCCGTCGTTAGTTCTGTAATACTTTTTTATATGACAATTTTAGAAATGTATTGCAATATGTCGTCATGCTTTATGTATCTAATCTTTTCACTGGATTTAATAATATCTGTGGACTTAATAATAATATTTGTGGACTTATTTAGTAAGTAAGTACCGTAAGGTCTTGTATTAGGGGTACTAGGCATCGGAAATATATATATAATATGTTTTATAAATTAGGGAAATCCTACTAGTATTATAATTGTGAAAGTTTGCATGTATGTTTGTGTGTTTGTTACTCCTTTACGCAAAAACTGCCGAACTGATTTTCATGAAATTTGGCACACACATAGAGATTAATATATAGTAACATATAGGATAGTTTTTATCCCAAAAAATTTCCTATGGAATCGAACCTGCGACCCCTGGTGCATCATGCTCGGCTTATCCATGTTCTGTACCACTACGCCAGTCAGTTTATATATAAAATACCATGACAATATGTCTGCAAGGATCGTTACTATTGTGCTCTCTATCTGCCCCATTATACAACCCGTGAAGAACCAGTTGTTTTTATGGCCTAGGTAGGCTTTATAACCTAATAACATGATATTCGAAAATTGTTTGTTTGAATTTAAAAGTTAGGAGTTAAAGGGGTAGGCTAGTCATGTGATAAAAGATGACTGATTGGTGAAACCTTTTCTGACCCTGACCCTCTTTCCAAAAGTCCACTCGGTCCTATAGATGAGGCACAAAATAATAAAATTGCTATATCTTCACGCGGGTATTATGGGCGAGAATTTTTCTGATCGCTATTACCGTTTAAATATTATAAAAACTTGAAACCCCACAAATGTTGCTAAGCCCATAACATCGAACGACTGTACCAATTTGGTTAATAATTTGTATTTTTGCGTTCGTTATCAGAGGACCCAGACTTATATGTAGTTTTTAAATATTTCTAATGTTTAAAAACGGGTTGAAAAATCCTAACTTCTCTTACGTAACGTACGTACGTCAAAGTAACGAGATGAAAGATTCGCCATGTAAAAAAGCACACACTATGACAACAATGAAATTATGACAGGACAACGTCTGTCAGGACAGCTAGTATTATATAACAACGTAGCCATGGACTTCTAACTCTTAATGATTCTAGAACCAGACAAGCAAAGGGGGAGCTCAGATGACTATCACACAATTAGGGCAAACGTAATTAAGTTCTTGCAGACATGAATACGCTCAATTTTCCCTGGAGCGAGTCACAGGCGCGGGTCACAGGCGCGGGTCACAGGCGCGGGTCACAGGCGCGCCCTATTGACGGGTCCCGGTGACCCGGCAGGTCAGGTCGAATGGAACAGTGGGGTGTTTTATTTCTATTGCGTTCAACTTTTCTATTGAGTTAAACTTTATTGAATTGTGTGTTAAATACTGCATTGGAATTTTGTCACAAAAACGAGAGATAAGTTTCCTTTGCATTGTAAGCAATATTTTTTGATTTTACCAACCTAACGTTACATATATTTCACTATATAGTTTTTTCATTGATTTCAGTTTTAGATATTGTGATGGAATGTATAAAAGTGTATTCATTATAGACCTAAATAAACTATACTCTTTTCTATTTACTTCATCAATATTTTTATTTTGAAGTATCTTATAACATACTGAAGTATTCTTAAATAGTCATAGGCATTTAGGAAGCTACTTATAAATTCATTTAAAAGAACATATTTATATATTATTCACGTAAATATAAACCATAATATGAATAATTTTTCGGATAACTCCAGAGCTCAAGTGTCGTTATTATGACGTAGTAATTAGTGCCCACCGCCGGGGAGGGGAAGGTAAGTGGAAGCATGGGGTTAATTATCATGGGAGTGTGGATGGCAATTAATTATGGAACACCTGTGATGTAGAGCCTACATATTTTTTAAAGTGGCTGTGATGTAGAGTTCTCATAGATGTAATTGTATGAACTATCTATCTATATAAATAATAATAAGAATGTTAATTGTGGAACAATTGTGATGCAGAGTCTGTAGATTTTAAAAAGTAGTTGTGATGTAGAGTCCACATAGATGTAATTATTTGAATAACTATATAAATTATAATATTAAGAAATAATTTCTATAAATTGTATAAAATATTATTTATGATTTTTGTAATATAAAGCTTGGACAAGATTGAGTACTCTTTTTAACAGCTGCAGCTGCACTATTACTAAAGTAAGTAGATGGCTTTTTTAAGAAAAAGTTTGTAAACATTAAGAATTGTGACATTTTCCTATCCAACCTCCCTGTTTACACCGTTGGTTTTTTTTTGTATTATTAGAGAAGAAACGTGATTGTTATAAGCATGCTTTGCTCTCCTTTCTTCTTCCGAAACGCGTCAACAAAGTTGTCCTTTTACGGCGGTATCACGTGAGCAAGACATACCTTCCTGATCATGCATATGCAAATTCCCTGCAATGCAGCATGGCACTACCTTTTTACTATCACATTTGTCCTGATTGTTAACAAGTAACTGTTCACAAAATTGCAGGCAATGTGAGGAGGCAAAAAAAAACAACATTATAACTATTTAGATTGTAACAGTAGAATTAAAAAAAAACTGATGATCATTATTAGTGTATGAATTATTTCAGCTCATAATGCACAAATACTATCCTATCTTTTATAAATATGTATAACAATTTGAATTATAAGCAATCCCAATAAATTAATGAAACTATGATTCAGATTGTTATTAAAATTCATATAACTTCTGCCAGAGCTACGATTACGTAGTGCTACGAGTTCGTAGCGCTACGAGTATGTAGAGCGCGGCTACGTTCCTGCTACGAGCTCGAGCGATGTAATAGTTTATTAAAATTGTATCAAAACTTCATAACTAAACGCACATTCGTGAACTCAACTTCATCCGCGGTTAGACTTGTATATTAGTTAGTTTAACTAGGTTAAGTGCAGTTGTAGGAAAATGGCGTTCAGATGACGCGTTAGTGGTGTTCTATTATCCACGTTTTCACTACTATTGATATTCTACAACAGTAAGACAAATGAAAAAAGATTGTTTAATTGATTTCATTTTAATTGCTTTTTAAAACCTACCGAGTGCCTTTTTGTAACATAGAGAACACTCATAAATCAGATGAAACGCTATAGCATTGCTGCCACGTTATATATTATATATATGGTGTAGTAAGGTATATTATATATATGGTGTAGTAAGGTACCAGATTCAAATCCCGGGTTGAACTAAAAAGTATTTATTATAGAAATTTTTTAAAGTCTAATAACAATCAGAATTCAGAAATTTGGCGATTACACTCCTGTGCCGCTTTGAGCACGTTAAGCTGTGGAATGGAATTCCATTGGAGATTGAGAAAATAGAGAATGTTTGTCTATAAACTACTTATTTGTGTCTACAAACACATTTGTGAGCTAAAATATGTCGTGCGCAGATAGCTTGTCTTTGTAGAGAGTGGCCCCGTCTCCAAAATCGTTCGACAGACTTTGTTATATTCAAAATAATCCTTTGTTTAGTTTAGCTTTACCAAAGTAGCATTGTTAATCAATATTCGAAGACTTTCTACATCAACCGTAGCACGCTACGGTATCGTAGCAGCGCGGCGCTACGATAGCGTAGCATTAAAGACTTTCTTTGTAGCTCCAATTATTATTATTTTTTTTTGTTCTCGCAGGGGAATACATTTACGCACGCTACCAGTGGCCTGGGTGGCTCCTGGTACAGTATCGGGCTCGGCGTTTGGTACGCCCCTACCGACTAAACCCCTGCCAGCAGTTCAGCCGCTTTAAGTGGAGGGTCCCGGATAGTCCAGGGTACCTTCCCCAGTCACGCCAGCTCAGTCAACAATGCTGCAAGGTACCACCTCTAAGATTTAATATAATACGTAGCTTAATGGTGATAACAAAATGTCAAACTTGAAACTTAATTATTACACCAAAGGCTTTGAAGTAACTGAATATTTAAAGGAGAAATGTGAGTGAAATTTAAATTCCGTGACCTCTGACCGAGGCCGGTCCTTTTCACCAAACTTTATCCAGTGTCCAATATTCAATTTTGATTGCTATACCTTTGTTGTCCTTTCCACATTCGGGCCGCGCTTGCAATACTGGCGCTTTGATATAAAAACTCGTTCGTTTCATAAAGTTGGAATTCTGTTTTATCTGGAAAATTTGGGCGCTTTTATTTAAAAAGCTTCGACTCTTATTAAAGGGTCTTACCTAATTCTCTTGTTGTTTTAATTTAAAAACCTTCATTAAATATTTAATAAAGGTTTTTAACGTTTTTACGTAAGGCTATTGATTTGATTTAAATTTGATAATTTAATTATTTGACTAGAGCATAAGTTTTCTAAAAAAGTAATTCTTTTTTTTTTAGAATAATAGGCAAACGAGCAGATGATAGATGACTACCACCGCCCACAGACATCCGCAAAACTCAACGCTTTGCTGGCGCATTGCCGGCCTTTTAAATAAGTTATAAATTCACAATTCATTGTAATCATGTTTGTAAATTAATCACATTAGCATATTTTCAAGGATCTTTGGAATATGCTTTATGTTTTTTTTTGACGCAGGGAAATCTCCAACAAGATAGATGGGCAAGGAATAACGACAGCCGGATTATGTGGGATTTTTATCCCCAAAAATCTTGCGAAGAACGTTGTAGGCATCTGGGCGAGGCTGCGGGAACTCGCCACGACCAACATACGCCGCCCTTCTTCTCACCTTGCTTTCCCTAAGCTCCTCAATAATGAAATGCCTGCAACGCACTTAGAACCTATGCCGTAGGGACTGGTACACTGACTCGTCTTAAAGTGATTCTGTTACCGTATTTGTCGGGATCGATCGCTCCTCTGTCTATTTCCTTGAGCTTTCTCCTTTTGTAACAACACATCAAATTATGCCTGATCTATATTTCATGCAGGACATACTTCAAGCGTATGTTGTAAATCTAAGTTAATCTGTTAATGTATTGCCAATAATAGTAGTATCAATGCAATTATGTATATACCAGCAGCTCTTCTCAGTTTCACTCTATTAAATTTTTATTGTTCGATACAACTATCAATATCTATTTCATACCCTTATAGATAAAATCTTTACAAATACTTTTTTCCAACAGATGTATAGTCTATTAAAACTATACATGCATATGTAGCGTTTATGTCTGTATTCAGCTTATTCAATTCATTGGTTTTGATCTGCATTGGTAGAGTTCATTCATTTATTCGATAAATCACCACATGTAGATAATATACACAGAGATGTAAGCGTATTTTTTAACATAATACTTGAATATGTGACTAACTTTCGCCCACGCTCGTCAGACCGTGTGTTTACGTAATATTCCCACTTAACCTACTGCTGGGACAAAAGGGGCCCCACGGCCAGGTCATGGTCTGTCTGACTTTACAATTTACTAATTAACCCACGTATAATCCTACTAATATTATAAAAGCGAAAGTTTGTAAGTTTGTTTATTTGTTTGTTTTTTACTTCATCGCGCAAAAACTACTAAACTGATTTTTTTTATGATATAGGGGGCAAACGAGCAGGTGGTTAGTGACTATCGCCGCCCATAGACATCCGCAAAACTAGGTGTCTTGCAGACGCGTTGCCGGCCTTTAAGAAGGA
>LUGF01047890.1:331602-341814 GCA_001625245.1 Calycopis cecrops | reverse complement strand
GAAGGGTATGTTGTATTTCTTGTATTTAAGGAGTAACACAAGTCCTTACGGTACTTAGCACGGGGCTAGGCTAACGTGGTGTGTAAAGTCCACAGAATAAAAAAAATAAAAAAAAAGGAGTGTACTGAAGGTCTGGCAGAGATTTCTCTCCTCCATAACAAAATCTGCTCGCAGTATAATATATCAAAACCAAAATACATATTATATAAAACAAATACAAGACAGTATAGTGCTATATTATTAATATTATTGTTTAATTTAATTTTTATTTTTTTATCTTTAGTGTTGTTATTTTATGCATGGATATATATTTATATATTTATTTATAGACATACGCAAAGCTTTGGGTAGGAAGTGGGAAATGATAGCCAAAGATCGAGGCCAGTGGCGAATTATGAGAGAGGCCTATGTCCAACAGTGGCATGCAATAGGCTGATGATGATGGTAGGCTGATGAATGATCCTACAGTAAATTTTATTATTTTTTTCCCTACATAGATGATTATTATAATTATTAATAATAATAATAATATTAGTGGTCGTGATGTAATACGTTAGCCTAACCCTGTTAAGTACCGTAAGGACTTGTGTTACAGGTGACAATGGAAATTTATTACTAATTTATCACTAGGCAGAGGGGTTCAAACTGGCAACCATTGGCATGACTCGAGTATTATATCGCCATGCTACCCACTGAACCAATCAGTCGTCATAGCATATTAACTTCACAACGATACTGGACATTTTATACTAAAATGTTGGGTCTCCCGGTGAGTTGTTACTACTAAGTAAGTACTACTAGTAGTATAGTTTAATGGGATCACCGTAACTTAAGCTGTACAGAAACGGTGGATATCATTATATATATGTATAGATATATTACATCTATACATATAATAAAGCTGTACAAGACTGAAATTCTGTTTGTGTCTTGTTCGGCTTTCACACAAAAACTACTATACGAATTATGATGAAAGTTTTTTGTTATATAGGAATTAGTGCTCGGTAACATTTGGACAAAACATTTATCAATATATATAATAAAAAATTTTCAAAAATACACTATCGCAGGTCAAAATAACGAATTGACAATTCGGCCGCATAACATTACATGTTACCAGGACAACATATTTTGACAAGACAACGGCTGTCGGGTCAACTATTTAGCAATATGTTTGTTCAGGTTACATTTGGCTTATTAAGGTTGAGATTTCAATTTCCTGTCCCATGATTGGATGCAATCAAATTACACGTTTGAGATCGGTTGGATCGGAAAATTACCTAATATTGAGCTACCTACGTCTATCTATGTAATAATATATGTGTTTATATCCATGCTATGTAGAGTCACACATATTCAAAGGAACAGTTGTTGTGGTGATTATTATAAAATCTATGACTTAATAAATCTTAATTCGTAAAGGATAATGTTTCGTAAAGAATATTAAACTACACATTTATCGACCAAAAAAAAAGCCTCTTAAATTCTTAAACATTTTGTTAGTGACCATTCACCGTCTTAAGTCTCGGCAGTGACGTTATATCCTTTTCAACATGATACAGTTTTTATTATAATTTTGTAGTAAATGTAGTACGAGTGTAGTTTGCCCATTGTTGGATTGATTTAAATTCTACTTGGCAATTTGGAAGATATTCTCCGTGTCCGAGTTTTTTTGCTTATTCTTTTCTCGATCAATGCCAGAATTAAATAAGTGTGTGGCAGATTTAAATAAATTTCCCCCACTTAAACATATTATTTTTACTTCAAGCCCCATCTCCAAGATTTCTGTGTATTAATTGCAAGTGATCTACCGGTGTCCAAGGATGAATTTGAAAGCTTTATTAAAGATAGCATTTGCCCCATTTCCAAACACTGCACTGGCGATAATTGCGAGGGAAAAGCTATGAGAATTTAATTTCCACTTTCAACGACTATCTGCCTCGTTATTTTCGACAAGTGCACCGCTTTTTCCTCATAATTTAATTATAACCACTTGCATTATGGTGAAGTGCACGCTCCACGTTATAGCAGCATGAAATGGAAATAAATTTTATGGCATGTACAGTATAGTACTCATGTTTTAAAGGAACTCGTCAATGGATGATATAAATTACAGGTTTAACGAATTTCGTTTGAAGTTTAACAAGTTTCGTATTTACAGTCTATTTACACTGCGCTTGGTTTTATATCGTGCCTAAAAACGAGTACATGAATATGTAAAACGCATTAGTCAATAAAGTTACCGCTAATTTCATGAGTACCGGGTTCATAACTTCATATTCAAGCTTTGGTAAATTATTTCTTTATTTATAGAAAATAGGGACAAACGCCATTTTTATGGCTACTGATGCCATATACATCCTTAAAGAGATAATACTGCCTTGCCTTCTTTTATCTTTCCTTCCAATTGCAATGGATCACCGGCTTGTCGCAAATTTCATGAAACGTTAAGTTGAAACTTAACTTCACATTCTGTTTTCCCGATATCTGATTGAAAGTAAGATATGAGGCTTTTATGAGTAAGTTAATAGTTAGTAATCTACTATTTTTTTTCTTTTATAGTATAAATTCCATAGATATTCTCATAGACATTATACAGATGCGTTGCCCTCTTTCCTCCTCACATCTTCATGGCCCGCCGGCTGCTTACACACCACGTAGATGCGACGTATAGAGCAAACCCATTACAGATATTTATTTCACATACTTTTCTTGTAGTTACAAAGTTTCTTATGATGTGAAGATTAAGAACGTGTGCATGAAGAACAATGAATTCACTGTTACATTGAATCAAATCAATAAATTGAGTGGATTGCTGAAATTATCCTTCATCCCTTGGACGGCATCCAACTGAAGATTGAAACCGAGAGTTCCAAATCAGTCCTTGCCATTTCACCATCATACTTAACAATATTGCATTTCTCAATATTACAATGGTATATATTTATAGATATTATGTTTATTTACTGCGTATTGTTTTTTTTATAGTATAACAATATTTTACAAAATTACTCGTACGTACGAGGGAAGAGACTTTTTGTCATTGATTTTTTAAGACCACTTGAATATTTTTTTATCTATACTGGATTAAGAAGCTATTTGAGACGAGAACTAATTAATGAATACAGGTCAAATGTGATTCCGGCTCACACACTGTGGATGTACTATGAAACGAACTATAAATCTAATATATAAAATTCTCGTGTCACAGTTTTCGTTGCCATACTCCTCCGAAACGGCTTGACCGATTCTCATGAAATTTTGTGAGCATATTGAGTAGGTCTGAGAATCGGCCAACATCTATTTTTCATCCCGATATTCCCACGGGATCGAAAGTTACGCGGGTGAAACCACGGGGCGCAGCTAGAATAAGTATATAATGTTTTTTGTTATGATATAACAATAATGGTGCTGTAAACCAAGTTTCTGGTTTTATCTTTTATCTGCTTTATAATATAATAATATAATATAATATTTGTGGACTTTACACACCACGTTAGTCTAGCCCCGTGCTAAGTACCGAAAGGACTTGTGTTATGAGTACTACACAACGGAAATATATTTAATATGTTTTTATAAATTTAAGAAATATTATATATTTAAGATTTTTATTATAGAAATACATATAATACATAGATAAACATGACATGACCTAGGCGGGATTCGAACCCGCGACCCCTGGCGCTACATGCTCAACTTATCCGAGCCCTGTACCACTGCGCCAGCCTGGTCGTCGTTATTTATATTTTGTCTTTTTCTGTTAAAACTCATGCTGCTAAATTACCGCGAAGCAGCTTTGCAGACGCGTTTCTTGCACTTTAAGAGTAGCCAGTGGCCTTTTGAACGGTAAGGCTTTTGCGTAGAAATCATGAGAAAAGCCATGGGTGTCGGTAGTGAGCTAAAGACTCCGACTGGTCGTTTGCCCTCTTATATTACAAAAAAACGACTAATTATGGTTTCTTTTTTTTACGGTACCCTAATAACTAGTCAGTGGGGAAAAAGTGTAATATCTAAGAACGTCACCAACTCTACGTCACCATTCAGTCGGTCATCGATCGAGCACGTCGATATCTGCATAGCGTAGGGCCTTGACACGCCACCCTCGGAGAATCACTGCTGTCGCATCAACTCCTGCCATAGATAATCAAATAGACGCGGCATTCGATATTTACAGCGCTACGTTTCGTATGTCATGAAAAAATATTGTGATAAACTCTACATTATCTTTTAAATGATTATTCTTTCTTTAGGGGTTTTTTATTTTCAGTGAAAATGAGCTTGGGGGCCACTCCAATGAACTACTTCTACTCATGTGCTACTGTCACATGAACTCCTGCCATAGATAATCAAATAGACGCGGCATTCGATTTCATGTAAGTTTCATGTACGATGAAATATATTGTGATAGACTCTACATTTTCGTTTCGTTAAAGATTTTTTTTATTTCCAGTGACTAAGCTCAGGGACTATTCGTCTCTAGCGCTGCTATTCATGTGCTGCTGTCACATCAACTCCTGCCCTAGATGATTATCAAATAGACGCGGCATTCGATATTCACAGTGCTACATTTTGTATGCGATGAAAAATATTTAGATCAGCTCTATATCTTCATTTCTTTGAAGATTTTCTTTATTTAAAGTGAAAACAAGCTGAAGGATTAGTCCTATTTACCGCTGCTACTTCTGTGATAACATCGTATCAACTCCTGCCATAGTTAATCAAAAAGAGTTGGTATGTGATATTTACACTACTATTTCAGTAAGTAATGTAAAAATATCGCGATCAGCTCAAAATTTTCACTTTTTTGAGGTATTTTATTTATTTACAGTGAAAAGAGGCTTTAGGGCCACTCATCTCTACCGCTGCTATTCCTATGCTGCTGATACATCAACTCCTGCCATAAATAATCAAATAGACATGGCATTCGATATTCACAGCGCTACGTTTCGTATACGAAGAAAATACATTATAACCAGCTCTTCATTTTCGTTTTGTTAAGGATTTTTTTTATTTACAGTGAAAACAAACTGTGGGTCCATTCTTATCTACCGCTACTACTTCTGTGATTATGTCATATCAACTCCTTCCATAGTTAATCAAATAGACGCGGCATTTGATATTCACACTATTATTTTCATTGAGCGATGAAAAAATATCGTGATGAGCTCTACATTTTCGTTTTTTTGAGCTTTTTTTATTTACAATGAAAACAGGCCTGGGAGCCAGTATTATCTACCGCAGCTTCTTCTATAACTTACTGTACGTCTGTCTGTGCCCGATGCAGTTGTAATTGAGTAACTTAACTAGTTTTTATCAGAATCATGAGAAAAGGAAATTAAAGGCCAAGCGTAGATGCAATAAAACCTAACTGCCTTTCCTCACTCCTTGCTTCTCACTAATGATCTACGATTCACTGGTTTTCAAGACGTTTGAAATTCGTGAGAGAGAGACGAGAGAGAGAGAATGGTCGAGATATATTTATCTGTTCGTGATACATTGTTGTTAATGACAATTTAATGAGGTTTTAAAATACTTTTCTAGTATAAATTTAGTGCTTAGTGTGTCATTGCATCGTAATTGAGCACTATATAGATACTTATCACTCATATATCGCCATAAAGTGACAAGTTTCATGTGGTTTGAGAGTACGCGGATATTTATGGGTGCCGGTACTCTCCAAATGGTTCCCACTATTCGTTTGCTATTATAAAATAAAGAAAAAATAATTCTTAAAAATTTGTTATGACGAACAACTTCGAGAATCTAAAATGCATTACGACAAAAATAGAGAAAATAAAATATTGAATTGAAATATGGACGTCTAAGGGTAGTATATTTTATAATCAAATGATCTGCTTGTATTTTTTTTATGGTAAAGGAGCAATTCAGCAATTGAGCAGTTGGAGCCATTTCAATAACTGCCGACGCCCATAGACATCAGCATAGAGGCTATAGAGATGCACTGCCCTCCTTTCTTCTCCTACCTCCATGGGCTTATATGATTTTTCATCATCATCAATTTGACAGCATCCAAGCATGCAGTGTGGCACTACCTCTTGCTATCTTGTTGTTGTTTGCTTGTTTGATTGATATTAAAAAAATACCGAGATAGAGTCTAAGGTTATCGAGGAAGGTAAATTAAAGGCGTGCGATGTACGTGGATGTAGAACCTGATTGCCTCTCTCCTTGCTCACTAATAAGCCACTTACACGCCTCACTAATTCCCAAGATGTTCGAGATCGTGTGCTTATGTCTCTTCATCATCATCATCATCATCAGCCTATTGCAGTCCACACGGGCTACGTGATATGTCGGCGTTTAAGCACAATTCATCATAAGGTTGTAAAATACTTACAGCACTTCTCACTTACGCGAGACCGGCGTAAAGTGACAGCTTTGCTGTCGCGTTTCGTGCAGTGTGTAAGTAGCCGGTGGCCCATGGAGGTGGGAGCACGAAGGAGAGCAACGCATCTATTTATTTCTATGCGGATGTCTATGGGCGTCGGAAGTCATGGAAATTGCTCCGACTGCTCGTTTGCCCCCTTATACCATAAAAAAAAAATATGGGGTGACGATAGTTATCAAGACTCATTGCTCTTTTGCCCTCTTAAATTACATCGCAATATAAATATTGGTAAAGGCGATGGTGATTTCTGTTACTTACCATCATGGTCACCTGATTTGATGGTAGACGTTTGAGATATTAAATAAAATCTAAAGAATACGGTAAGATTTTGAAATTTCATGTCTGGAAATATTTTTTGAGATGCTTGCCCGGAGCTGAAAAACTCTTTTAAAGCATATTTTTCAAGTTTTTTTATAGCATAAGGGGGCAAACGAGGAATTGGAGCCATCTTCATGACTACCGACGTGCAACGTCATGGACATCCGCATAGAGGCTATACAGATGCGCTGCTCCCACTTCTCCTCCCCCTCTTGCTTCCTTGGGCCACCGGCTACTTACACATGAAACAGAACAGCTGTCACTTTACGCAGGTTTCGTGTAAGCGAGAGTCATTTTAATTGTTTTTAATTACTTCTATACGTGTATAAATGTTAGTTTGAATAATCGTCATTGAATTTGTATCTATCGTTATCTACGATGTGTTTAAAAGACCTCTTTGGCGACGTGAAAACGCTCCATGCCGACATCTTTATTATAACCATCCATTCAACGGAGCGTGACTCGGGGAAATTCGTAAAAGCACGATGTTTTGCTTTTGAATATCAAATATCAACTACATTTTATATAAAAGAAAGTGAATATAAATCATTTAGTTAGAGGTAGTGCCACGTTGCATGCCGTGTAGCCGAATTTGACCGGCTCGACTAAGGTACACGCTTACTCTAAACCAGCGTAAAGTGCCAGCTGCGCTGTCGCGTTTCGTGCGGTGTGTAAGTAGCCCATAGAGGGAGGAGAAAGAAGGAGCAACGCATCTGTATAACCTCTAATGAAAATGGCTGCGGCTGCTCGTTTGCCTTCTTATACTATAAAAAGTGAGTTTTAAATGTTTATTACATGATTCTAATTTAAGAAGTAAGTTTAATTTTCGTGTTATCACCTAAATAAGCACATAGAAGCTGTATAAGTGTATATTTTAATTGCATTGACTTAGATATATGATTTATCTGTATTTCAACATATTGTAGATATATCTGACATAAATTTGAGTTTGATCTTTGGTGCGGAGTAGTCGGTGGCTCATGGAGGGAGGAGGAAGGAGGGCAACGCATCTGTAAAACCTCTACGCGGATGTCAATAGCCTTGGTAGTCATGAAAATAGCACCGACTGCTCGTTTGTTTCTCTATACCATAAAAAAGAATGGAAAATATTTACATAAATATAAATAGAAAATACATTACATTTGTTATTGAAACAAAAATCCCAAACTATATTACAACAATAAGATGCAAATATTTATCATTCTCATTACTCTCAAGTTTGGACTTTGTGACTATGACCACAAGGCACACAGTGGGTTGTATGAGAGTTGTATGAGTGTGTGTGTAGTCACGAGGTACACGATGGATTATATGAATGTTGTATGAGTGTGTGAGGTTTACTCGCAACTTTGCACTTTATGCCAATAGTCACAAGGTACACAGTAGGTTGGATAAGTGTGTGTGAAAGTTGTGTGTATGTGTGAGGTGTCGGCACGTTTGCGGCGCGAAAGTAATAGTTTCCGTCCGATAATGTTCAATGAAGGCCGTCGCCGCTCTTTTGTTTTTGAATGTTTAATGGACCACTTGCCGTGGCTTCGGGGGGATATTTTATCACCTTTTTGAAGTAAAACTTCTATACGCGCGCTTGACTAGGAGGCAAGATGGGAGCAAGATGGCGAGAGCGTTACAAAAATCACACATCGGGCGAGGCCAATGGAAGTTATCACTCGCATCCATCTTGGACATCGTCAATCTCGAGAGTAGAGGCTGCAACTGACATTAAACAATGGTCACCTATCCGGTTAATATCCTCACATGACGTTATACTTCTTTCAAAATATTGCCAGTTTTTTTAATAATAAATGTAAAAATTGAGTTACTTCATTTTAAAAGGTATATCCATTTATGTGGTAATGTAATTTTTAAATGAAAAAGCTGAAATGTTTATTAAAAAGACTGATATTGGCGCCCGGCGTCACCTGCAAAGGTTCTTTTATACGACTGCGTTAGAGGGTTATGATTTCTAAAGTATGTATGTATATGTATATGTATATATATGTATGATTTCTAGGATCCCTGTTACAGCTATACAATAAAATATAAACCGTTGACAAAAATTCGTCTCGATAACGCACGGGTCTATAGGCCGGGCTGCGTGGCATTTTGACTTCTTGTCATCCTTTAGACACGCTACTGTTGGTATTGTATAGGAACCAGTTAAGTACTTACTACGGGGTGTTTATTTTTAACTAACAAAGACAGTTTCTTAAACAATGTTGCTAATTTACGTATTGTGCTACGTACTTTATTTTTTTTATGGTGTAGCGGGGCAAACGAGCAGTCGGAGCCATTTTCACGACTACCGACACCCATAGACATCCGCTTAGTGGCTATACAGATGCGCTGCCCTCTTCCTCCTCCCACTTACAGGGGCCACCGGATACTTACACACCGCACGAAACTCGACAGCACAGCTGTCACTTTACGCTGGTCTCGTGTAACATTCAAGAAGAATTACTAGTATTATAAATAAGAACGTTTGTATGTTTGTTACTCTTTTACAAAAAAATACTGCACTACTGCGTTGAATTTGGCACAAATCACAATCTGAAATGACTTAAAAATTACGCTATTCGAATTTTGACTGGTGCCATAGGTAGGATTTTATGAGGGTAAAACCGCGGGGCTCAACTATTATTGAAATAAAAAAAGTGTGATCGAGCGAGGCGAACGGAAGTAGAGAGGGAGATATTAGTGAAGACAGAAAGAGAGGGTAGGTAGGTAGGTAGATATTAGTGAAGACAGTAAGTGCAAGAAAGAACAGCGCGCGCGCGCATTTTTTTCTCTCTCCCTTTCATAGCTATGTTTCATGTATGAAGTTTTATTTCAGTAGTGTGGTCTAACGCACACACAATTTTTTATACAATAGTGACGAATTTTGATTTCATCAGCTTCAAAATCACAACTAACGATCATTTTCTAAAGTTTCACTTCTATTATTTTTCACGTTAATATTTTTCAATACCGTAGAAGCTGCGACGAGCTTTCAGCGCGGCTCAAGCCTTTCATATCGGGAACCTTTTCAAAATCACCCGGTTTTTCATCCGGCGAGTAATCCGCATCGATCTTTACGGCAACTTTCAAAAGGAGTATTCAGTTAGTAGCTCACGTGCCCTGGATATTACTATGAACCAAAGTGGGTAAGTGACATTGAGTGTGTAAGTTATCGCCATTAGACGAATAAGTGAGTTTTCTCATGATTCTGAGTATACTATGAGAAAACTCACTAATACCGTACAGTACCAACTACTAATAGGTTTTACTTTTTGTGTGATAGTCTCTGTAAGGACATAGGCTGTGTTTTAAGGGGCTTTTTAGTAAGAGGTAGTGCCACGCTACGTACATGGATGGACATTAGGCCGGCATGACCGGGGAGGTATTACCGCTTCCAAGATTCAGGCGTAAAATGACAGCTTTGCGCGATGTGAGTTTCCGGTGCTCCATTAAGACGGACGGAAAGATAGCAACGCTTCTGTATATCGGCTGCA
>LUGF01047890.1:301005-325868 GCA_001625245.1 Calycopis cecrops | reverse complement strand
GGGGGTGATAGGAGGGTAACGCATCTGTGTAACAATCATGCGAATGTCAATGGGCGTCGGTAGTCATCAAAAGGCTCCGATTGTTCGTTTGCCCCCTTATGCTATAAAAAAATCTCCACGCATACAGATCAGCATTTTTATGTGCATAGTTGTCCTCTTTATCCTTTCCTTTTCCTATGAGCCAATGGGAGCTCACAACGTACATATAAAATGTGACAGCATTGCTGTCACTTTGCAGTGTCATTTAAGCTACAAGTTCCTCCATGTGATGGTCCCTTCCGGCTATAATATGCTGTAAAAACTCTTACATTTATAATGCCTATACCAAAAAGAGATTTGCTGATCCTACTATTCGCATACTACCAGTCGACTATTAAGAAAATATGTATAATAGAACTTACACGATAAGAAATGACCATCGAATATCGATGCCTAGTTGTTTATTTGATCAAACATGTCAAGAAAAATAAATATAAAACTGTTTTATCTAACTTTAATATATCCAGGTAATCTCACAAATAAGTCATAACTATATCTGACCTAAAATCCGTAAATACAAGATAAAGCTGCTACAATTTTCAGAAATGCACAAGATATTTCGAGTTTAGATTTCCAGATATTAAAACATTCAGGGGGATCAGTCTTATGCGAAATATAAAGAGGTCCGTTTGTACATCGAGATGGAATATGCAACAGGTCTGCATTTACGTGTAGTAAATATTCCGTTACAATAGAAGGCCTGAAATACGAGCCGGGAGACAACGAGCCGTGGATCTAGGAAGCGATGAATTACAAGAACAGAGAGCCCGCGTTGTCATGTTGGAATGGACAATGTTCTTTTGTCATATGGATTTCAACTTGAAATTGAGATTCTATAAACTTTTATATTAAATGTTTTTCTAGCATGTGCTTTTAAATCGGTAAGAACAATGACCAATTATCAGGTTAGAATAATTGTGTATTTGGCAAGATAAGTCGTAGGATATATAAAACATATAACAGGCTTTTTATTGTACAAATTTTATATTTATAACTAGTCTGATAGTTTTCAAGAATCATACGTACTTTTAACTTGATAATGAATTGTATCACGCATAATCGACTCAACACTGTTACACAATAAAAACGATAAATTGTAGGGGGTAGTGCCACACTGCATGCTTGCATGGGCCGGCACGACCGGGGAGGTACCTCACACACACATCTGTACTGTCGCGTATCGTGCGGTGTGTAAGTATGTAGCTGCAGTAGCAGTGTAAGGATGTACGAGGGCAACGCATCTCAATGGGAATGTGTCAATCCGAAATCTTGAATATTCTTGTTATTTCAAGGAATTATTTTCATTAATATTTCGCAATATGGCTGTATTTTGTATATTGGTTGAGTATTATAATTGGTTGCCAAACTAGCAGAAAGTATGCCCCCAAAAAACCTATTAGTCACACCTTACAATTATTAACCAATGTACCTACTTGATTTAGTGTATTTTGATGCAGGATTCGCTCTCCCCAAATCGATAAAGGGGTTAAAATCGGAGTGCGTGCCGCGAAGGTATCAACGGAGCACCTGGCGTGTGGCGCTCATTCGGAGCAATCGTAAAAATGTAAATGGCCATCATTACGGGATACGGCTTGACAGGGATTACTTACAGCTATTGAAGTAAGAAATATATCACTTAAAAATAACTTTAAGTTATTAACGTTTAAGTAATAGTGTAACGTAATAAAGATTTAGGGGAAAAGTGTTTCAAAAATATATATTTAAACGCTTAACACCGTAATAAATATTATTTGTTCTTGTTATGCATGTGTGCTTTTTTTGTAATATTGACTAAGTCAAAATGTACATGAAAATTAAGTAGAACATATTTAGAGGTGTGCAGAGAGGAAGAAGACCGACTGTTTGACAACTCAAGTAAGACCCAAGAAGGAATAACCATGCTAGACATGCTCCGGCTGATCATGACGATGAAGATGTTGGGTAGACTGGGAATCGAACCTGAAGCACTACTGCGTCAGCTTAGGAACTGATGACGATGACGTCAATTATTTTGACATCCCTACGGTACTCGAATAATAATTACATGAAAAGCTTTTCCATTATATAAGCCTTTATTGAACTTTCAATTAGCTTTAAAGCTCAAAGCTTTAGCATAAGTATAATTGATGAAGATTCTGCTGAACTTTATTGGCAAATAAAACAAAAACAAGCAGCCGATGTCGACAATTATGCCTTCGTTGTTTATTGAATATATTTTACGATAAATTTTGAATTACTTCTCAGTCAAAAGGTGGTGATATATATTATAAAAAAGTATTCTATTTAATATTTTTATGACAGTGAAGACAAATGCAGGTCTTTTATTTGTGATTTACTATGCCTAACAACATCAATATAATCATAACTGGGATTGTTAAATACCGCACAAAACGCGAAAGTGAGGCCATTTTTCGCCCCAGTAAAATGTGGTAAAATAAACAGTAACAACTCTCATAATAATACTATTTGTATGCACGCATGGAGATCGTACACATTTTATTCTACCTGTAATGTATGATCGAATTCGTAAATGCGATTCTAGGTGACCTAGATTGGCGAGGCAATAACCTGGACAATTGGAGTCAAAGAGTAATTTGAATCGCTTCTGGTTGGCTAGCCTGTTCCATATGATGATTAACTATATTTCGACCTATCAATTTTGTATAGGCTGGTCAATGCTATATTTAAAACTACTACGAATTTACAAGCCACCTTTATTGTTCATGGAATTTAAAGTTCCACTAGAAACCATTTTTTTTATCATAGGGTGATTTTCTTACGTGACTTAGTGCCTAAATACTTGTTTTTTATTTATTGTGATCATTATGTACTATTTTTTATGTACTATTCTCGGTAAAGATTTTTAAGATCGCGTGCATTAAATATTATAGGAATATGATATATTATGATAATAATTCATATTTGTTAATAAGAAAATATATATTGGGATGATTGTATCAAACTTATGTGTACATTTAGTATAAAACACTGTACTGAGTTTAAGAAATGGATGTCGATTTTGGTGTGGGATTCCTTTTTACGTATGAATCATATATCTCATAATTAAACACTGTTTACCAAAATAAATAAGAGTAATATTATTATTTACAATATAAATTTACGTAGATATATTATGGTTCAGCTGCAAACGGAAACAGCTCTCGACATTCCATTTTATAATTTATGAATGTGTTTTTGAAAATACAGAAGCAAAATTCGTAGAGCTTGTCATTGGTTCTTGGTTTGTGACAAGATAAGTCCAGAGATCAATAATTAATTATATCCTGTAATAAAAACCTAAAACTAAACATCAAATTTTCTGTTCCTTTGGGTAGAATGCTAACAAATTTCAATATTGCAAAACACTTATAACGGTACACGACATAAGCTGTAAAATAGTAACTAAATAACAAGTACAGTAATCTAAACGACAGCATGCAACACTGAATAGCAACTATAGCTAAGTACATACCCAGGACGTCGGCGGATATCGCGGAAAGGGCGCGATCGACTTCGTTGCAACATTACTTGGCAGTTCATACTTCAGTCCACGTTTCAGTCGTTGTTTTCTTCTCTCCCGCGATTTGGATCTAATCATAAGAGCTGCCTGCATACTTGCCAGTGTTGAGGCCGTTTTAACGCGGTCCGAGAATAAACTTAGCTAGGCTAAGCGCGCACTAGTTTATAAAAAAAACACACTAAACGTCAAGCACTTCTCCTAGCAGATTTATTAGTCAACTTACTAGCGAAACTATTAGTGAAATTTTAAAATAATGTCCTACGAATTCGTAGAATATGTTTACTATATTATTTCGAACGCTACGTTACACTTTTTCAGATCACAGTTATTGCTATAGTAGTTCAGTAGAGTACGTTTTAGAATTGAATAAAATAGGCACGAGAAAAGGCGAACTATTTTAAATTTATCTCTAATTGAATATTATAGCTAATTGAATTTGATAGAGATGCCTTATAGTACGATATGTTTATTGCGAGAGAAAATATATTGGAAGCGAGCGCAATTTGGCGATTTTACTATCAAGTCGATTTTTGTTTGTTTATACGCTATGTTTCGTTCCGTTCGTCTAAGCGCAGTCTCTGATTCTTCGACACCTGCCACCGAACGTTCTCCGCTAAATGTCTCTGTTTCATGGCCGGCCCACTTTTTTCACTTCACAAACTAACACTTTTCCAATGCACATTGTATTTGGTCCGTTCAAAATTCCTCTATTGATAAAAACAAAATTAAAACCCACGCGCAAAAAAAAACGTAGAAAAGGTGACGTCAAACATTGCATTGTCTCACTTGCTGTCATGCTACCCAGTACAATTAACCATTTAAAATCAAAGTAAACCAGTACATCGAATGCTATATTTGCAATAAACAAACTCTTAAGCGCAACTTACACTCTATTATCATAAACACAACACAGGTACATTACCTTCGTTTTGAACACATGAAATTGTTTATGCGAAATGCACGCAAAACAGACAATTTCATGTGTAACATTTACATCAACATGGCGATTACAATATCATGCTTACTCTAAGGGCTGGGTCTATTTGAACATCAAATACTTTATCAGAGGGCGCCATTGTCACATAGATAGTGGCGCCCTCTTCAACATTCAAATAGACTGGTAACATCGACACGTAGGCACAACATGACAGGCAGTATACCTCGACGACATCGCATGGCGATTGTGGCTCGGAGACGAGTGCAGAGAGAGGCCGTGGTGTGGGAGCGAGGAGGCGTGATTCCCAGTGCTGACAGGAATATGCACGGACACCGGTTGGCGCGGGATGAACTGGGCTGTCCGGGCGCGGGCTCGGCGGCGCGGGCTGGCGGCCGTGTTGGCGCGCCTACATAAGTGTTTCATCATTTATCAAAAGAATTGATAGGATTTAAGCTTGTAAAATATCATTGTAAAGGTTTAAAAGCTGATCAAATTGAAATTTCTACCATTCTTTCGACAAATAACATGCTTTTGTCTCTAGAATTATAAGTTATTACGAAATATTATATACTTCAATTACTTTTAAAAATAATTTGAATTGAAATTCTACAATATGAAGCGTTTACGTGAAAGATAGGCAATACTATTACTGCACTAGATACTATAGAATTATCAAATTCATTATAACACAAAACTAGAAGTTAACTACAGTCTGAAGCAAACAGTTTTCATTACTTTCGTAACAATATCTCTAACATAATTCGTGTTAACTACATTACATCCTGAATCAAAGGAGTTGCCAATGATTCTACTTGTGCCAAGTGGTATTGCAATGTGCTGAACTACCAAATGTAATAACTTTTTCAAGACACACTTAATTATGATTGAGATATTGCGATAATGGGATTATTGAATAGTTTTTTCATGATTTTGGAGGAAAAGGGATATTTAGGTAAATTATTTATGATTTATTGTTTGAATTGATATTTCATATCATATTAGTTTAAGGGACATTTTTTATGAACATTGGATCTATTTGGAAATCAATAATTAAAATTAGGATTAATTGTTGCGGAGGGCGCCACTGTTGCATGTACAGTGGTGCCCTCCACAACATTCAACATTAGTTTTACTTTACTTTCATTGAGTTATTTATTTATTACCTTACGGCCCGCGAGCGACGCGCCGCCCGCCGCTGCGTACATGCACCGCTGGCGCGCTCGCTCAGCCGGCGCTCATGCGGGCGCGAGCGGGGGACAAGCGCGCCCCCGCCCCGCTCCACCGCATCCGTGCCTCTACCCACCTACACCTGGAACATTGATACAACTTAATACCTTTTCTATCCATTTATACCCGCCCTCGCCCAAGTAAATTAAAAAACTATCCCATAAATTAATAAAATCAAAGGTCTTCGAGAACATGGTGAAGAAAGACTTCTATAATATCTATGAGTTTCTTCTCTATTACCACTTATCCGTCCTCCGCTGCATAGGTCCATGTTTTTAATATTAATATTAAGACCATTCCGGACGTAACTAAACAGCCGTCGGTGATGTATTTTGGTTAACTGCTGAGCCAATTTTGAACAATTTTGAAGAATGGCAAGACGGACGATCCCCTGCCACTTACATTGATCCAATGAAGATTAATTAATTATAATTTTAAAATAAAGCACATCTGTTAAATATCTTAAAATTATAAAAAGATTATTCATAGATAGATATACCAACAAGTAATATTATTAATATTATTAAACCAAGGAATTAACATAAGTGAGTTACATATTAGCAAAATATCACTGCACTAAGTTATACCTGTATTGCAGTATTTTTCACACATTAATAATTACAAGCAATAAACATATAATATTAACATCTTAAAATGTCTAAAGTAATAAAAAAAATATTACAGACAAACAGTGTCAGAATGTAAACAAGATATAATAATATAAGATATAGAACAAGATATATAATGTATATACGTGTATGTAACCAGTATAAAATTGTCATCGTTCCTTGACAGTGCAATGCTTTTAAATGTATGACATCTTAAAACCCCTAAAAACTATATTTATACCTCATATCACGGAGAGAACGTAAAGATGTAATATATTGCATAAAATAGCCATCGGGACGAAATAGAAAACTGTATTACGAGTAAAAGAGGATTGTGCGTTTCGAGGCGAAATTTCTATGCGTTTCGAGTGTATGTATATTTTAAGTCACTCAATCTACCGTTTTAGCGGCGTTAGTAACAATCAGGGCAATAATAAGTGTGTAAACATTTCTCTGAATTGAATTTTTAGTTTCCATCTTACAATATCTTATATACCTAAGTGTTTTAAAATCCATGTACCATATTCTAATCTGAATATCCAGGCCTCAACCATGGACGTCATGATGAATGACGTCATGAGCGCTAGCGCCAAAGGTGTAGAAATGGCGAAGCACTGGAGCAGGCAAGTATAAATTAAGTATCACATATTTATCACGTTTTAGATATATAACATTTATTGTGGCATCGACTCGAAAAAAAGAAGTGTTTTAAAATATATTAAGGACACAAAGGTAGAATCATAAGGATCTCAAATTGAAAGCAATGAAAGATAAATTGGAAATGGAATGAAAGTGTAGATAGATAGATCTCCCCGTTCAGTATAATATGATGAATGTACCTTCATTTAAAGCTCATTGTTCCGAAAGATCGATTTTGAGCATCAGGTAATTATTTTTACGTTAGTAGTTCACATTGTTATTTATTACCAAAGTCTGTAGACAAGTGGCCAAGATGATTGTCGAATAGAATACGATAGACGAATCAGAGACGGAGGAAGGATGATGGTAACGCATCTGTAAATCTCTATGAGGATGTCTATGAGCGTCAGTAGGCATGGAAATGGATCCAACTGTTCGTCCTTATACTATAAAAAAGACAGTGTAATCACGACGCAAGAAATCCATGTCTTGATCCCAAACATTGTTTATCGTATTATATTTTATTCTATAATGTTTGTCTCTTGTCTAAGGGGACAAGTCCTCTATTCATGTGGCTAAATCCAAGCTAAGAGACTAGTCGATAGGAATAAAATACGAACAGTGTATGCGATAACGGCACGGGGATCAAAATCATTAAAACAATATTGCTTTATATTTGAGGGGTTGTTAATGATATTGACGCCAATTGACATCTTGGGCTATCCGACTCCTCAAGACATTTAAGCCGAGGACCCACCGCTGCGCACGCTGTGTACGGGCACGCTGTTCACGTATTCACGCACGCTACACACGAATATCTACAATATACTATCACAAGCAGTCTATGTGTTTTTAATTTGCCTTTTTACTTGGCCTATTGGAGGGTAGAAATAAAAGTGCAACGAATTTGCGTAACTGTCAGTCATGGTTTCAGTAGTCATTAACCCCCTTATTAATAAACATAGAATAACTTTATTCAAGTATTATTAACCTAGTAATAAACTGACATCTGTCAAATTCCATACTTTTAAATTTTAATGTGTTTTTTAATATGGAATTTGACAGCTGATGTTAGTTTATTACTAGGTTAATACTTGAATGGGGGTGAAAGACTCCGACTGCTCATGGGCCTTCTATACTTAAAAAAATATTAAAAACCATTTTTTTCACGCATTCATACCATTTCCCGTTTATATTTACCCAAAAACGTCTATCGTTGAAAACGTTTAAACGTCGTTTGCTTTTCTAAAAAAAGATGACGTACTCGGGCGCGTGATATTTTAATGAGGTGCAAACTAGTTAGCGAGACGACTCGGCTGGAACCTATTTTAATGAACAAAATACTAGGCGACTCCTAGGGTTACCTGTTTACTGACGTCACTTGAGAGACTAAATGTATATTTCATTCAGAAGTCTAAATGTATATTTCATTTTTTCATTCATTCGTTTTTTCTTTCATGCGGAATCTATTTTATTGAACAAAACTGTAGAGAACTATGGTTACCTTTTGGTTACGTTACATAATGTAAGAAACATTTAGATAAAGACACTTTTTTATTTTTTTTTCCTTTTCATCTGCCTCTCTCAGAATAGACATACTAGTCGACTTCTAGGGTTACCTGCTGTTTTTTATGTTGACTCGTTATGTGACGTCACTACATGTGAAAGGCATATATTACGCAATTAAATATGTATCATTCAATCGTTTTTAGCCTCTTTCCACTGAAGTTAAATTATCTCACTAATATTATTAATATGCAACTCTGTATATATTTTTGTTATTTTTTCATACTAGAACTACCGAATGTATTTGATTGAAATTTGGCACAGATACATTACAACCTGTACAATTTAATTTTTAAATAAAAAAAGAACAACAAATATCTTGGCAAATTATACGCGAGTGAAATCGCTGGAATAGCTAGTTTTCAATAACCAAGGCATCTGATTCCGTATCATCCAGTGGAAGCCAAGAATGAATTTATATTTTCATGTGAATATTATATGAGGCTCTGATACCCCTATTACTTAAAGCCTGAGCTCGACGCACAAGTTATAATAAAATCTCGGATATAGCGTTGATATTTTCCCTTTTATGTGGAAAGTTGTTCAACAGCTAACTAAACGTTACATGTGAACTTTGTGAACGTATTTATTTTATATCTAGCTGAATCCTCACCCGCTACTGTGAATGTTCTAAGGAATGATAACCTGTATTTTTCATTCATTCCTTCAAATGTATTACTGATTTTACTTTAATTCCACCAACTAACAACGTAAACGCTGTGATTTTTTTGAAATATCAAGAAACTTAATTTTTTATTTTACCTTTAACATATTTCTACAGTACTTTGAGTGAGATACGTACTGACTTTTTACACCCAGATTTTTACAATAAAATTTCCCATCTAGGATCAAGAATTTTTTCAAATAAGTAAAATTCTCATTATTAGATATGAGTTAGAGAGCTAGAAGGATAGGTTCCTGAGGAAGCCTGCACCTTACGAAGGTAGTTACGGCTGACTATTGAGAGGCGAAGATTTAGGCAGTTCACCTAGCTCATGGTATAGGCATTTCCAGACACAAGATTTTACACTTATATTTGACTCGCACTTTTCTATTAGAATAATATAAGACAACCTAAATTCACATAACTATTGAAGAGCATTTAAATATTCAAAGTTGAAACTGAGCTTTAAGGTGTTCGCACATCATACCGACTCGACTCAAACTGAACACGATGACTGGCATTCAAATGTAAGCCTTATGTTGTATAACATAAGAGTGAATTTGTCATTTTTGTAAGTTGTGCATAGGTGGAGGTCGCATGGACAACGCGTTGGCCATGCATCGTACGTGCGTTGTACACTTTCAACTTACACAATCGACTAAGTCACTCTTAAGAAACAACATAAAGCTTACATTTGAATACCATAGATCAAGTTTAGTTGGAGTCGAGTCGGCGTTGAGTCGTTATAATGTGCGATCACCTTTACAAGTAAAAACCTCTATCCTTGTTCGAGTAGTCAGAGAGATCAGAGCAGAGATCGACTGCAGTTTCAGGTAACCTTATAAATATATATTAAAATAATTTAAAAATTAAATTCAGCTCAAAATCATTGCACGCTAGGCTAATGAAAAGCCAAAATGAATTAGTAACACGCTTAGATTTGGTGAGTGGGTGTCGAGCGCTAAATTAATATTTCAGTTCCAATGCGGGTCGCGTTAGCAATTAGTTGTGTTATATTAATTGGCGTTCCGCAATAGCATTGTAAATAATTAACAAGCCGTCACAGATCAATAGTTCACGGCGCGGACACGTTCACAGTACCCGATGCTAAATTCTACACATATGGTCTAGGAGTCTGAGACCATTATTTTCCTTGTTTTATTAACGCAATTTTGTAGGATGTTTTGGTGTATGTAATAGTCATCGTGAATTTGTGAGAAATTTTTCTTGGGTGAATTTAAATGAGTAATGTCGACAGCTTCCTCATTTTTGTAAAAGTCAGCTATGTGCTCTTCTATATAACATACAATTTTAAGTAGTTCGAAGGAGCATCTGCATAACTTTTTGGTTGTAAAGATGTGTAAGTAGATACTAACCCCCTTACTAATAAACATAGAATAACTTTATCCAAGTAATAAACTGATATCCGTCAAATTCCATAATAAAATACACATAAAAAGTATGGAATTTGACAGATGTCAGTTTATTACTAGGTTATTACTTGTGTAAAGTTAAGGTTAAGGTTTAACAGTTAGGACTAACATGACAATTGTTTGTGTAATTTGTACAATAGCGTGCTTTGGCGTTAGAACTTTTCGACTTCTCAATCCTATTAATTGATTTGCAAGGAAAACCGCACGAAACTCAAAGCATAGCTGTTAGAATAGTATCACGTGATAGACAACCCCAACGCGCTCAATCCATAAGGCTGCAATGCATCAAAGCTACTTTTATGGTACAGGGGCAAACGCGCAATCGGAGCCATTTTCATGACTACCGACGCCCATAGACATCCGCATAGAGGCTATACAGATGCGCTGTCCTTTCTCCTCTTACCGCCCGGGTCACCGGGTTTTGTGTAAGCGAGAGGTACCTCCCCGGTCGTGCCAGCCCAATTCAGCTACATGCGTGCATACCATGTGGTACACCTCTTACTAAACTGCCTAGCTGATAATGATGATTAATGATGCACAAAAGTTGATACGTTTGTTTTAACAGCGCTAACTAGATTCTGAGGAAAATTTACAGCCAACATTACATTGCGAGCCAACAATAACTACTATCTGCGAATCAGTTCAGCTGAAGTTAACAGCTGTTTGTTGCTAGGCAACGGCTGGCTACGTGATATTCTAGAATGTTCCACATGACGTTACTGGCTTTGTGGAGTTATTGACGTGAGTAGTTTGGTATTTGGCAATAATTTGGTACGTTGTTTCCTTCTTTTTGAGGGGAGATATGTTTGGAATACTTTTGATTAGAGTCAAAGTGAAAAATATTTATCTGAACAATCTTGTAGGTTAATTTTCTTAGATATTACACAAGTGTGCAAAGGTGTGCATACACAAACTTTGTGTATGCTTTTCCATCATAAGGGGCCAATAGGCAATTAGGTGACCTAATTTTCATGATCATTATTTTAATTTCTATTCAGTACAAGCTGGTGCTCATGACTTTGTTCGCATAGCGTAGTATGAAATTCTTTAAAATTTTATATAGATAGTATAATTAATGTATTTTCCGTAGGAAAGAGCTATACAGCACAAAAAGTTTTGTTAGTATCCGTCCAGTAGTTTCGGTGATTAGCCTGGACAAACAGACAAACAAACAAACGGATACAGACAGACAAAATAATTAAAGCAACATCGAAGTGTTCTGATACTATTTTAAAATCGCCCCCAATTAGTTTTTCGTAAATATATTCAATATACAGAGACACACGGATTTTACTGTTTTATTATATGTATCGATATTAAGTAATAAACTGTGTATTGTTAAGTAGGAAAAGTAGTGAATTATATGAATGTGTCCCATTTTTTCGTCGAACTGAAACAATCTAGTAAGTGGTAGTGCCAATCTGCGTCGCAGCTGCATTGGCTGAACCTTTCCCACAAAGTTCGAAGGCGGAATATTTTTCTAATAAGTAATTTTGATGTTCCTACAGCGTACGGCCATGTTTTATCGATAAATTGTTTTAAGCTTTCACGATTTGTATTCGTATTTATATACTGTAAACGGGACTTAATCGCTTTATAAAATAGTAGTATTTACCTCTACTCTCGACGTTTCGGCCGTAATGCAACGGCCGTAGTCACGGCTGATTACATATTTTATCGGGCATAATTTTGCTGGTATGAGTAGATTTTAGCCGAAACATACCTCACAATGCCCCTTCGTCCTCCATATGCATTCACCTGAACAAACCTTCGACATGCATCGACCGTATAAAAATAAAACTCATAAATCAAACCAACCTACACTACACACGAAATTTAATGACACAAGTTTCAAGAAAAGCAATTACTAAAGTACAGCGAAACGCTGGTAGAGTGCAGCGCTGAAAAGCGCTGTAAGTTTAATGGAATAGCTGAGGAAGGCCCGCCGAGGCCTAGCCGGGCCCAGGTTAATCTAAATTAATACCATTACACAAATATTTACCCACGCCGCTGCATGTATTAACATACGGTATGAACGTAGGTTTTTACCTTTTTATAGAGACTAGCTCATAAATTATGAGTTATATTTGAGTTCGCTAGAACGCTACCATTTAATATTATAAATGAGAAAGTTTCCTGTATGTTTTTGCTGTTGGAACCACGAAGTACATATGTATTTGCGCTACTCTGTCTCAATTAATGTAATACCGACCTCATATCATGGTGTTCTTTGGCGAATTTGAGATGAAGAATCTGTAGTTGAATATTTTGGAAATAAACGTACTTGTTATTGTTATTATTGTTATGTAACTAGCGTAATTTCTGGATTGTATGTAATTAATTAGGCGCAGAACCAACGGCTTAACGTGCTCTCCGAGGCTCGTGTAGGACTGCCATTCCATCGGAATATGAGAATGAGGGAATAGAGAGCATGCACTTGTGTCTGAGCACACTTGTGGACTATAATATGTCCTGCGCAGGTGGCTCGTCTATATAGACGGTCGCCGTAGCCGAAACCGGCTAGGACGACATTATGTGATTAAAGAAGTACTCTTTCTTCAGATATATTGGCTTGAAGTAGTAGGCATGACCAACGCCTACTTCGTTTCAGTGTTTCGTGACTACCACTGCACATGTATGTCCACATATTATAATAATGATTGAGAGAGATGTTTCGTATGTACAGCATATTTAGCTTTTTGGTAATATCGTTAACACAAGAGGTAACTGCAAGGCGACCCAATACAACTGTTATTGACACAAACTTATACTACTGAGTAAGTCGTTGGGGTATCCTGTTGCTGATAGATCCAGGATACCCCTCACCACAGCAGTCGAGAGACTAGTAATTTAAAAGGCAATTCAAAAAGTTAAACGACAAATATCCAACTTGGTTATTTATTCAAACCAAATATTTACGATTTACCCTTGAAAGGTCATGGGGTTAATAGCTCTATTTAGTGTTTATAATCGTTAAACTCGAGTTAAATATTATACTGTTGGTTATAACTGTTGACAGGTACTGCCCAAATATTATAGTAGGGATTTTTTTAATTTATATTATTAATTAAGAACAGAACGTTCCTATTCTTTATAGGTTGGAGTGTTTTGCATCTAGAGTAGATGCAAATCCGCAAGACTGAAAAATAATATTGCTATGAGCTTATAAATATTGCTATAACTTATAAAAACAATATTAAAAAGAATACAAGGAATGATTTTTTTTTCCTAGCTTATCTATGGTGATGATTCCCATGTCCCAGGCTGGCTGACAATCTGTACGGCTCGACAGACCCACTTGTTAGGAAATTATACCTTTTTATCCGATTGAGCTAAAATGGCAATAGAATAAAAGCTCTGTCTTTTAGATCCCATGCTGACCGAGTTAAACATTTCAACGTTTATCGTAGACAAGAAAAATACTATTGTTGTATAAACCTAATACGTACCACACTACCTACTAATATTATAATATTAATAACTATTTCTATGTTTGTAAAATTTTTGTGTCACAACGTTATTTGCCATACTTCTCCGAAACAGCTGGACCGATTCTCATGAAATTTTGACTGCATAACGGGTAGGTCTGAGAATCGGCCAACATCAATTTTTTATCTCGATATTTCCACGGAATCGAAACTTACGCAGGTAAAACCGCGCAGCACATCAAGAATATTATAAATATGAATGTGAGTTTGTTTGTTAAGCTCAACCGATCATCATGAAACTTATTCTACTACTAACTACACACATTACTAGAGGGATTAGAAATATATGTCATTTCTATTTTTCATTAAAAAAATGTTTTTAGGAGGATCAAAAAATATTCTGGCAGATCTTGGAGTTGTATTAGAATGTACGTAATGTTAATTGATATTTATGGAAGGGCTTCAACGGGAGCATAGTCGCGGAGAAAAGCTAGTAATATATAATTAATATTATAATCATTAACAGTTATACATTCAAACCCAAATTTCATGACATCTCTCACGCTAAAGCTGATAAGTCACAGAGCGTGTACGCCATGCTTTAAAAACATAACCCTTCTCCCGGTGAAATCGGGTAAAAAGTAAACTAAAACGAAGTTAAATATAATGTTAATGATTCCTAATATAATCCACGATAACACGCTAATTTGTGTACCAGTCAGCTCGTAGCGCTGCTACATAAAGCTACGCCATCGTAGGCGTGCTACGAAAAATAAACAATAGTTTTTATTTGCTCCATTATTGATTTCTGCGGTTACTGTGTTAGTTGCGTGCATTAGTTAACTAAACAAAAGCTGACTTAAATATTATTGTGGACTTATTATTATGTTATTTTAGCTATCATTGTAATATTATGAATTCGTGAAATTGTAAAAACCGACGGACGACTTCTAGGCAATGAAATAAACCGTCAGTAGGTCTAAATCTAGCGGAATCTATTTTTACAGTCTAAGGGAGTAAACGAGAACAGCCAGAGCCATTTTCATGGCCACTGACGCCCATAGACATCCACACAGAAGTTATACAGGTGCGTTGCTCCTCCTTACTTAATACATACACGATTGCGAAATGAGTCACAGAGTAGTAGATGATATTTGCTCAAAGCACTGTGTAAGCGCCGGTCGACTGGAACATAAAGGATCTGTGTGAGCCTATTATTTCGTAATAAGTGCTCACACAGATGTCTCGACGCCATAAAAATGCCATAAAAAGTTCGTCCGCTTTGGTTCTTTCCCGTCTTCGCTCCAGAGATATTGCGTTGGTGTTAGTTCTTGTCATGGGTGTAACAGATTTGTGGGATTAATGTCAGGATGATAGAATTTCGTAAGGGTTCGCTTGCTCGATACTGGCGTAACGTGACAGCTATTGTGTTTCGTTCGGTGTTTAAGTAGCCGGTGGCCTATGGAGGTCGGAAGAGGGGGGAGGGCAACGCAACTGTATCTCTATGTGTATGTCTATGGGCGTCGGTATCTATGACAATTTGAACCATTACAATACAGTAGGAATAGTTTGAATAGCAATGTAATTTTTAAACGTAAGACGAAGATAAAAGGAAAAAAATTTTAGTTTTTCAAACGAAAGAATTAAAAAAACGAATGAATTTTGTAAATAACAGCGCCACAGTATTTAGATATCGCCGGGAAATATGATGTGGCATCAAAAAGTTTGACATAACTCTCGGTGTTGACCGACGAAGCAACTAAAGTTAATTGGGCCGGGGGTTCCGTTTTTCATTTAGTCTTCATATTTCCCATATATTATATGATTTGATATTTCTAGACGTTATGGATAAAAGATGTATGAAAAATTATGAAATCAAAATCTTTGAACTCGAGATAAACTAGAATTCTTAAATTGATTAAAGCAAAATATACCTTACATTCATGTACCTTCAGCCCATTTCGTATGGCTCGAGTAGTTTAGTCGAGTATCGAGTAATTTAGTAGATAAATGTGTCTGAACACCAAAAAATTTTGTGGAGTAAGTAAGTAAGAAAGTTACTTAAGTCTTCTCTATTTTATCGGGCACGTAGACCGTCTATTTATTTACTAATAATGTTTTAAGAAGTAATTGTGAGTATCGAAAATAACAAATAATCATTTTATCAATTTTGTAAATTAAAATAGAAAATAGTATTTTTTCATGACAGTTCTCTCACTAATAGGGTAGCCAGAAAGTAGCGTATACGAGACGTATATAGTAAAAGATTTGTCTATTTTGTTTCTTTTAACTATATTTTAACTTTGGCTAGGTTCATTTTAATGTTGGATAAATATAATATTAATGGCTGCTCTTCGCGGTTTCACCCGTGTGAAAAATAGATGGCGATTTTCAGATTTACCCGATATGAACACAAAATTTCATGAAAATCGGTCGAGCTGTTTGAGGAGTCTGGTAACTAACATTGTGGCTCGAGGGTTGTATATATAGAGATATTACACACATATTCTTCTTTCGACAAAAATCTTCAATAATATACAAACATAGCGTGTGCTGTGATTTTGTACTATCTATAATCTCCTGACATGCCTGTCTCGCTTATCGTCCAAACTTGAAATATTACTAATCTATTTTCATAACCACGAACGTCGGAAAGAAAACGTTTACGAAACAGTATAACTCACTGGAGTTCAAGAATATCTGACAGGGGCGTGATAAGATATCGTCTGTCAATTTATGTTTATCGAATATGGGATTAGGAGCCTAGAAAGTAACTAACGACAACTCTTCGAGTAAGTAAATGAGAATATAACTTATGCGTGATATGTATTATATTACAATGAATAGCTTTTTTATGGTAAAGGGGGGCAAACGAGCAGTCGGTAACATTTTCATGACTACCGACGCATAGAGGCTACACAGATGCCCTTCTTTCTCCTACCATCTCCGCGACAGCACAGCTGTCTCACTTTACGCCAGTCTCGTGTAAGCGAGAGGTACCTCCCCGTTCGTGCCAGCCCAATTCGGCTGCATGAAAGCATGGCACTCTCCCTTACTACTGGTAATCACTGTCAACTGGTAATCATGTTCAACAGCGTATGAAAAGGTCTTGGGGTCGAGTCCAGGTTTGGCCCATAACAGCCAACAGTCAGGAAGCCCAAAGTGTTGTGTCTGTGTCTTAGACAGAACGTTAAACCTTCATTCCTTTTCCTTATCTCTCTCTGGTCGTTTCGTACTACCTTATAAATTATAAATATTTAATATCTTCGTTATTTAATATAATTAAACATACACCTTTCTTTTGATTATGTAGTAGTTATGTTTTTTAATTTTTAATTATGAGAAACGGTGTAATTCATTTTATCACCCGAAACCATTAATAACAATGCAAAATACACAAACTCAAATGCTTACCATGGATGGCGTAAATGGCGTAAATTAAATGACTTCTACAACAATAGAGTTTTACGAATTTACTTAATTATTTTTTTACTGAAATACGAGATACTAATATAGAGAATTCAGGATAAATAATATCAATACATCGATCCTGGAGACAGGACAGGATTGGTAAGAGGTAGTGCCATACTGTATGCTTGCATGCAGTCGAATTGGGCCGGCACGACCGGGGAGGTACCTCTCCCTTACACGAGACTGGCGTAAAGTGACAGCTCTGTGCCGTCGCGTTTAGTGCGGTGTGTAAGTAGCCGGTGGCCCATGGAGAAGGGAGGAGAATGGAGGGCAGCGCATCTGTATAGCCTCTATGGTGGGCGTCGGTAGTCATGAAAATGGCTCCGGCTGCCCGTTTGCCCTCCTATATCGTAAAAAAAAAGGATTCAGTAACAGGCCAAATCTGTTCTCTTTTAGGAATTAGAACCTGAAACTGAAAGAACACTCTCACCAGTAGCCCGAGTCATTTACGGGAAGACTTCTTATCTCACCCTTAACCTTAGTAAAATATAATCAAGAGCACAAAGACTCATGAAGGTTAAACGATTTGAAGTGGCGATCGAACGGGCCAAGAGCCACTTGACATTGTACCGCTAGGTGTTGAGACGCTCTCGTCTCTCAGAGAACTCGCGAGTTCAGGCCCTCAGATCTCGGGGAGATTTCTTAAGAACTGGATTTAGAACACCGTTGAAAAGTTCACGGGGGAGAGGCGTATAATGAAAATTATTAATAGACAAATAAGAGTGTGTATATAATAAATTGAAGATTTTTTTATTTATCATTTCATTTAAATAAAATAAATAAATTGAAATAGAAATGAATTACTAGTATAATGTAAAATAGTAGTAAAGTAAACTAGGATAAATTAATAGATTTTATAGAAGGCAAAGGAGCAGAAGGAGCCATTTTCATAACTACCGACGCCTATAGTCATCCGCATAGAGGTTATGTTTTGCCCTCCCTTTTCTTACCCCCTTCTTGGGCCAATATATATAATATGTCAATAATGTAAAAATTTAATTACATTTTTTATTTGAAACTGTTATGTATTATTTCTATTGATATTATGAAATATAAATGAATTGTATGTGTATGTATTATAAGTGAAGTTAACATATTACTTATCTAAATTATATATCAGAATATGATATTGTTATGATTTATATCGAACTTGTTAGTGTACACAAATTATAATAACTGCCATGTTATGGCTTAGGCTTGTGATGATGACATTATCAGTTATTATTTCATACTTATTTTTTTAAATTACATAAAATATTATTATTATTTATACATTTTGTTTTGCACTAATAATACATTGTTCAATTGTTATAGAGATCAAGTCCTAAGTCAGATGTAATTAGTAGCAAATTAAGATTCTTAATCTTAAATAAATTTTATAGCTAATCTTATTTAGTATTTTACCTACATCCGTACCTAATTATATTATCATTATTAATATAATATTCATTGGTAAATAAAAATAATGATTTAGAAATCTTTATGGTGTGAAATCATAGTTATATTATAATTTTAATAAGTAATTATTTAATACCTTATTACGATATAACGCGAATGAGGGACGTTATTAAATGCTGCGATTAAAATGAGTGAGTAAGTGGTAGATTGAATAATGAGTCTAGACCATTTAATTAAAACTAGGGGGCTTAAAACCTTTATTTATAAATAGCTGCGCCCCGCGGTTTCACCAGTGTAAGTTTAATCTCGTGGTACGTGGAAAATCATTCCATGGCATCGCATAGAAACATTATTTCGGGATAAAAACTATCCTATATGTTAATCCAACTTCTTACTTTCTATGTGTGTGCCAAATTGAATGAAATGAAATCATGAAAATCGGTTATGCAGTTTTTGCGTGAAGGAATAACAAACAACAAACAAACTTTCGCATTTATAAAATTACTAGCTTCCGCCCGCGGCTTCGCCCGCGTGGTTTTCGGACTTCAAAAATGATTCAAAATTTTAACTTATTATTTTATTCTGATATGAAAGCTATATTACTGTAAAGTTTCATGAAAATCCGTTCAAACAGGTTAAATAGCGAAAAATTGTTATCACTCTTTATACCGGGCGGCTACAGCGAGCACGAGGTGAATGACCCCGGCCGGCCATAGTCGGCGATTAGCTGCGAAACAGCGTGTACGAAGTGAGAAAAAGCTTTAAAAAATTCCTGTGACTAAACTATTGCTCCGATTGATCTGTCTCATCTCTCTCATTTTTGTCGTGTGGCCTGGAAATGATACACTAAATATGCATTTTAATTTAATGCCTCTCGCTTGTATCAACCTTTTATATATAATCGTCGAAGGATTTTTCAATGAAAAAACAAGATGATGAGTTTATACAGGTACTGCAGTTGCTTTATTAAAATTATTTGGATAGTAGGTTATACTTAAGTTAACCTATCCAATCAAGAAAGTTTTTACAAGAGGTAGTTTTACAATTTCCAACAGCTGAATTGGGCCGATACGACCGCGACGGAGAAGGTACCTCTCGCTCACACGATGCTAGCCTAGAGACAGCTGTGTGTCGTGTTTTGTGCAGTGTGAGAGTTTCCGGTGGCGCATGTAAAGTGAAGGACAAGGGAGGGCAACTCATCAGTATAGCCACACATATAGTATGTGGATATTTATGGACTTGGATAGGCATGAAAAGGCTGAAATGGTTAGTTTGTAGTATACAATAAAAAAATACTACTTAATATTAATATTGTTGACATATTTTGACAAGAAGACAGATTATTGCATCCCGGGAGTATTTTGTATTCGGGTAATATGTTCCTGTGGGACGCCACGCTAATAAGACGACGGGAAGTCTATGCAGACGGAATCGCAGCGGCATAGAAGCATTGTTACAATAAAACTGGCAAGTTAATATTTCTTAGTAGTCATTTTGTGGCCGATTTCAAGGTCTGTTACTAATGTTGTACTCAAAGTTATTCGCTTTGCGATACATCGATCATATCGCAGTTGACCTCAAAGGTCAACTTTCATACGATGGGGTCAAAGTTGGCATATTATTTATTTTTTGTATGAAAATTTATTTTTGAGTTTCAAAACTTATTTACGAATGGATTCACGTCAGCCGAAGAGGTAGAAGGATCTAGGATCTAATAATGCAAATCTAATTCATTTGCAATGCTTCAATACGGATAAAAACGCATAGTTAAATTTACTGGTTTACCAAAAATCACAAGGTTTTTTTTATATCTTTAAAATGGCACTCGCGCAGTCGGAGTCATTATCAAGATTATCGTCTCCATAGAGGTTTTGCAGAAGTGTTCCTCTCCTTCCTCCTCCGCTCTCTTTGGGCCACAGCTGTAACTGCACATTATCAAGTAAACGAGAGGTACCTCCCCAGTCGCGCCAGCCCATTTCGGCTGCAATGCAGTATGGCACTATTTCTTACAAAAATAATGGCTTCACTTCACAACAGTCTTATTTGAGGAGACTGTCGTGTCACGACAGATGTTTTGGTATTAATCGGTCTGCAGACCAGCGAAAGCTGATGTTGAAGATGCTGATATAATATTTGTTTGTTGGGAACGTTTCTCCTCGCCATCAGATAAGGAAACTACGAGCCCAAGATACAGATTTTAATCTGGTTTGGATTGAATCCAGTCTGCCGATTTTAAATTCCAATCAGAGAACGATTTAATACTTTAATCCCTATTATAAAAGGGTAACTACTATTTTTTGTATGGATTACAAACTGTACTTTCAACTTTGTACACACTACATGATACAATTTAACAATATTATTCATGTGTATGATGTCATCTATGAGCGAAAGCGGTTAAAGTTTGAACCATATTACTTTGTAGCTAAGATAGAAAACCTAATGTCAATCGGGATTTGGGTACGGCCGTGCCTTTTCGTTATATTTCGCAGGGCCATTGTCGTGTCCTCAAATAGTGGTATAGAAGAAAAAAAGAATGATTATTTTAAAGAATGTGGGGCAAAATAGGTTTTACAAGCTTACCGAAATAGATAAAAATGCGTGGGTATAAAATATGTTATCGATTTTGTAAGAGATAGTGCTACGCTGCATGCATACAATGTAGCCATGTGCTGCTGCCAATTTCTTCTCATCATATTTTCCTATGTTATTTTTCCTAATGATTTTATCTTTGACTTCGTGCATAACTTCACTAAAACAATTCACAAAAAATAAGATTTGATAGATTCTAGAACTTCTACCTTGAGTGAACTAATGAGCTTAACTACTTATATACATTTCGACACATGCAATGCAATTAAAGTCTTAAAGCTAAGTTTAAGTTTAAAATTAAGTTACCTACTAAACAACTTAATACGTGTAAATAAGGCATTATGGACGAAAAGATATAAACATGAATAAAATATTTTAAATCTTAATCTTCCAACTACAGCATGTACAAATCAATTTTAATAAAGATATTATTTATGAATCATTACTGAGACATTTATGGACAATAAAGTTTTACGTATCCGATTTTACTGCTACATTTTAATGAAACCTCGTGGCTCGAAACGCGATTCTAATCGCGCTACGTTAATAATGGTATTTAAGGCCTGCGCAGACGAGGGATTTTTGTCCGCTAAAATAGATCGCTTACAACTGTATCGAGTAACGCAAATGAGGGATTTAAAAAAAGTACGCGGTACTTTGTATACATTTTTGTCGCCAACAAAAAAGTCCGTGCACAAAAATCCCTCGTTTGCGCAAGCCTTTAGAAAGGCCCCCTGCTTTATAACTGATATCGGGTATGTTGGCGTTCATTGATAGATATTTACGTTTGACAGATAAGTTCTTTTTTTAGCATAAGGGGTAACAATCGGAGTCATTTTCATGACTACCGACGCTCGTAGATATTGCGTCGATAGGGATAAACAGGTGAGTTGCCCTTCTTTCTCCTCCCTCTATAGGCCAACGGTTACTGACTACGCAAAGCGCAAGAGCACAGCTGTCAGTTTACGTCGATTTCGTGTAAACGAGATGTATTTCCCCAGTCATGCCAGCCCAATTCGGCTACATGCATGCATGCAGTGTAGCATTACCTATTAGTTAACTCTTACTAATAAAGTAAGTTGGGTCATATAAAAATTGGTCGCTAATAAAGTATACTGTTTAGCAGCAGTTATTTGAAGCTCTGCCTTTTTGCAGCATATTATGATGACGGGAGTAAATGTTGCCGGGCCACATGATGGTAAATGTTCAATTAAAAATGAATAAAAAAATAAACGTTTAATTGGCAACTATTTATACATATAGTAAATAAATTACAATTAATGTTCAAACAAAGCAGACATTGCAAAATCTTACAGAGGGCTGCAACACCAGAGGTTTTGCAGATACTTTACCAGTACTTCAGAAATGTGTAAGTCCTTTTCTTAAAAGCTGTATTACTACTAAATAGTATAGGACTGGTTACACAAAAACGTGATACTAGGGAGAAAATGTCATACCGACATTTAAACGAGCAATTATTGTATATACATATATATAATTTGAAACTTGGTAACTGCTCTAACGATTTTCTCTAACAATTTCTAGCTAGGTGTCATTTTTAGAAAATATCGTTTTACCTCAGTTTTCGAATACGGTAAATTTCACTACCGTTTAGTAAGTTACAATAACTCAGTCTCGAAAGACTTCTGTTTGACTACAGAAGTCTATTTTTTCCTTTTTTATAAGTTCATTCATGTATCGGGATATTTATCAACGCACCTAATTTTTATTTAAGTAAATTAAAAAAACAAACATATTGTCTTGTCATTATTGGAAGATATGATGTCATGGTAACGTATAGGTAATGTTATTTGGCCGAATTGTCAACCCGTTACTGTACCCTACAATAGTGTATTTCATGTTGAGATACCAACTGCAGCATTATATACATCGATAAATGTTACTGAAGATTAATAGCTATATAACAAAAAGTTTTATCAAAATCCGTCCAGCAGTTTTTGCATAAAAGCCACATAAGAAACAGACAGAGAGAAATCTTCTACAATTTTATTACATATATGTATAGATTAAAATCCATTATTTATGTCAATTATAATAAGGCGAATACGTCAGTATTTCTTCGACCACTGTAGAAATTAGTCATAATTTATCGAATGTCGTGACCGTGACTGCCGAGCCCACAATTCCCTATCTTCCAATAAAACAAACGAAATAGTTTAATTGCGTAATATTTTCCATTTAATGACTTGTTGACAGGAAGAAGGAAGGCGGATCAGTAAATCGCGGGGAACTTTAATTTTACAGTTCACCGCTGAGAATATTACTCTAGAATTTTTTATTCGTTTTCTTAAAGTAGTGTTGTATGGTAACAATACTAGAATATTAAAAATTAATTTTCTTTCACAAGTTTCTTAGTAGTGTAAGTGTGTAAGTAGTGTAACAATCTGTTAATAGTTTTATACTGTCCCTGTTCATAATCTTGATAAAGTAATTAAAACTTTCAAGTCCTGTGAGTGATCTAAGAAGACAAGGTGTTTTTATGTAAAAATTGATAAGCTAGTGCTTTTTAGATTTGTAATTCAGAAAAAAATTGCTAATTATTTCGTATTTAGTTTCACTCGCGTCACTGCAGCGCCATCTTCCGGAATGATTTTGAATCTAAACCATTTTCGACCTCTTCAAACAAAAAAATCGTCAAAATCGGTCCAGTCGTTTAGGAGGAGTTCAGTGACATACACACGCTCACAAGAAATATATATAATATAATATATATAAAGATTACATATTTTATGTTTGAATCTAGCCAATGCGGATTTTCAGCTTCAATTGATTCCAACCCTAAAGTGCGTATTGGGTTTTAAAATATAAATAGTATTACTGTTTTATAATATAACTAGCGATCTTCCAACTTGGATATCTCATTTTTCTAACGATATAGCTTGTTACCCAAGGCTGTCTTCAGCTTCCATGTGATACAATAATATTAAGATTCATGAAACTGGTAGTTTTGAGTTTTGCCTGCAAACATTATAAATTTTTCAATTTGTACAAAACAACAAATTTATAAATGAATTTATTTGTTATGCTTTCTCGCCCACAACCGCAGAATAGATTTGCATAAATTTAAATTTAGTGACCCCGTGGATTCCATTCACCATGGGACCATTTTGACACACTACAGTAAAGTAATGGTTTTTATTGGGTTCGCATCAGCTGTCGAAAAGCTAGTTATGAATACGTGAAAAGTGTAGAATCATCTGTTCGATTCCAAATTTTTCGATTTCGCTTTTAGGAATAACAAGGAATTTCCATCTTTCGAAGCCAATTAGGTTTTGCTCTCGCTCGATGTTTTAATCTGGTTTACTTATTCCCGACACATA
>LUGF01047890.1:279590-292273 GCA_001625245.1 Calycopis cecrops | reverse complement strand
ATGTCAAATACCACTTCACCACATATCACCACAATTCACTGACACCTCTCTTCATCACAATAGCACAGCTTCCTTCGACTTGTGGTATACAACTTCTTGGCTCTCTAAAATCTTGAGGGTACAATAATCTTATCGTACTAAACTTCTTATGTGCTTTGTTTCTCATGAAGCTTATACAGTTAATGTCTAATCGTACATCATTTTTATCGCCTTATATAAGATAATTCAATGTAATCATCATCACCACGTTAACTGCCATTAAAATACAATACAAATACGAAATTTAAATTACATTAATATATGAACACTTAAAGAAATATTTGAAATGTTTATAAAATTTTCACTTTTATGGACTTCCCAACAGGATCGGATAATACACTCTATTACAATACAATCCTTATGTTAATTTACATTGTTATTTTTTTTATTTACAGGAAAATGAGTGATGGTTGCAAATTAAAATTAGAATTTCATCACCAAATTACGGTTTAAGTTAAGAATCATCTTTTTTTTAATCTATGTACCTACCATGTTATATCTTAAAATAAATTTATCTATCAACATTAAAACTATGAATAAATATTTAATGAATAAATATTATATAACTTTTGAAGTCCTACATACGGCAACCATACTATCAAAATCATAATATCATTCTATGGATAATGCTATAGCATTTTGGCATGTCAAAAATCAACAGCGAGTTATTAACAGATACACATTTTATAAGACCTATCTCCAATAATATAAATCCTTCATTATATAAAAACTCACAAATCTCAGTTTTATTTTGATCCTACTACAGTTTAAGAAATTTTAGCGCAAAACTTGTTGATCAAAGTCACTGTACAGATGTTTTGAAGAAATCTGGGTTTTTTTACATAGTTAATTTCAATGCTGACCTCTAAAATGTGAAAATAATATTATTGCAACTTTTGTTTTATAATTGCATTTTGATTTTTATTTACTCTAGCTTTTAATAGGAGATGCAATCACTTTCAAGCCGAGTGTTTGAAAATTCCTCCACGTAATAACCAAAGCTTAATTCTAATAATAGCTTTATTTAGATAGTTCAGTTAGAGGTAATGCCACGCTGCATGCATGCATGTAGCCGAATTGGGCTGGCACGATCGATACCTGTGTAAAGTGACAGCTGTGCTGTCGCATTTCGTGCGGTGTGTAAGTAGCCGGTGGCCCATGGAGGGGGGAGGGAGGGCAAAGTTTCTATATAACCTCTATGCGGATGTCTATTGGTGTCGTTAGTCATGAAAATGGCTCCAATAGTCCGTTTGCCCCCTTATACATTAAAAAAAGAATCCCTAAGCACTAACATGCTTACCTAGAACTATATAAAGTTATGTGGATACGAACTCATAAAATGTTTTCGAGATGACGCCAGGACAGAATAAAGAATCATAACGAAACTGGAACAAAAACTGCTCGTAATTATTGAATCGCATTGACTCGTTACAATAAAACTATTTTGTTTATTGTAGCGGTTTATTTAATGCGCATAGTAAAAATAATATAATATTGTATGTTTTGAATGGGACCGGCCGAGAGGGAAATGCCTATTGGAAGGCATTGATATAGGTGGATAGACGATTGTCAGAAACCTAAGCGACTGCCAATTAGCCACCTGTCTAATTGACAGTCTATCGCGAAGGAGAGGGAGAAATGGCGCAATCTAGTGTCGGAGGCTTTCCACTTTGCGTCACTGCGCCGGCGAAAGTAAGTAGTAGGAGTAGGGTCAGTACGATACTACTCGCTCATACATAAGTAATTACTTACTTATTATCATCTTTCTGTTATAGTTTAATTTAAGCCGAGGTAAATCCATTTAGGTAATTTTCAAGTTCTAGCTCTCACAATACAGGCTATTCTAGTGTAAGAACTGTATGTGAAAACTTGTGTACCTACTTGGTTGATGCTGTGCATATAGCTTAAAAAAAAGAAAAAAAGGTAAATACTTGGCTCATACAATATGGGGATGAAGCCATGGTCAGCTGTCTTATTTCGTAAGTCTTGTGTGAATCTAGTGACCCATGGTCGGCATGGTTATCAAGGACAACATATAGGCATAACTTTTAGCTAGGCGGATATTTATGGGGGCAATAACCCTTAAGCATCCGCTCAAGGTAGTTTAGTTAAGAAGCAAAAGATCCTAATATAGTTGATGGAATGTATTGTGACTTCTTGATCAAAATTCATGTTATAGTTTTGTTAAATAATATACTTTTTTATACTATTTCCACTTTTTATTAACTAAAATTATATTTAATACGACCGGTTTCGAACGCTCATTATCAGGTATCTTTTGTTAGTTCCTAAGTATATTTTGTTAATACTTGTTTGAGACTTTCGCGTTTGTTACACATATTTTGGTTATTTTACGGGTTTTAACACGATATGACTTATTAAAGGTACTATTTAAAACATATACCTTTGCTCGACGTTTCGACTGGGTTACACCAGCCGTGGTCACGAGCCGACTGTGAGTCGGCTCGTGACCACGACCACGACCAACCAAAATATATATTTTGTTATTTTTTCACCCAAAAATTACTCAACCTATCAGAATTCATTTTAGAATAACACGAACCTTAAAACATGAAAAATCACAAGAGTAAAACCACACATTACTGCTAGTTCAAATATTAAATGATAATTGAATTGTTAAACCGACGAAATATTTATTATAACGTTTAAAATACTGAGTATTTGCTTTAATCGGATTGAGCTTCGGCGATAATCTGACCTCGGCAGATATGAGTAATTTTCACCAAACAAAATGGCGTCATAGCATTCAATAAAACTGTTGTTATTTTGAATACATTTGGCTACATTATACAATGTTGGTTGGTGGTGGGTGGTTGTCGGTTGTTGCTTGGTTTCAAGGTTACGTGGTTATTGAACTATATAAGGGTTGTTGTAATGACCAAGGGGTTTGCTATGTTGCCGTTTTTTCGTGCATTTTATTACAGACGGGAAGCCACGGAAAAAAATGTGTAAAGGTGGGCTTTCGCTACCTGCATGACGTCATCATAGTCGTCACTTAACGCCATTGAATGGCATATTAGTACAGTCAATCTGTAATAAAAAAAATGAAATGGGGAACAAATTACACGAGCAAATTTGACTTGATATATCGTTAGAGGGGCATGTAAATAGCAGAATGGGAGATTGGCGAAGTCTCATCTGTTGCTGATTTTGAGAAAATAAAAAAAAATTTGAATTGCGTTTTTCTTCGAATCTATGAGTTTTAGGGAAAAGTTTATTTGAAAAAAAATGTAGAGGACATTGTGAACTACATTTTATGCCATTGATGAAATGAAGTTACTTCGTAAGACTTGAAATACAAAAAGTAGGTTGCGCTGATGCGTCTAAAAATTTTTCCTAAAGAACGTGCGGGGTCATTTATTTACGAATATTTCACATCCTTCTAACTTTGCAAAATGTGAAAATTTATTCATTTATTTATCAAATTATTCAACTATTCGTTACAATAACATCAATATCAAAACAGTTAATTCACAGTATTGATCCAACGCTGTCATTTCTATGTCTGCAAGCTACAGCTTAAAAACGGTAAGTTGTAGAAATTTTTTTTAAACAAAAGTTTTTGCGAATTTGAAGAGCAACAACTTTCTCTTTTACAATTTTTAAATAAAAAACCATTTTCTTAGCAAAAATGATGAAAAACCAATTTTTAGACGCATCAGCGTCACCTACTTTTTGTATTTCAAGTCTTGCGAAGTCACTTAAATGACATAAAATGTAATTCACAATGTCCTCTATATTTTTTTTCAAATAAACTTTTCCCTAAAACCCATAGATTCGAAGAAAAACGCAATTCAAATTTTTTTTGGATTTTCTCAAAATCAGCAACAGATGAGATTTCGCCAATCTACCATTCTGCTATTTACATGCCCCTCTAACGATATATCAAGTCAAATTTGCTCGTGTAATTTGTTCCTGATTTAATTACAGATTGACTGTACTAATATGCACCACCTTTTAAAAGAGGACTGGTGCACTACCACTTAATAACGTAAAAAATCTCCTATAGTTCCAATATAAGTTGTATTCGACCATTAATCTTACATCATACTATATTTGCGAACGTTTATGCGTGAGAATGTAATGCTGTATGTTTGTGTCTCTTTCGCGCATAAACTACTAAATGGAGTCGCATGAAAATGGACACAGTTATAGATTACAATATGTAATAAAACATAGGCTACTTTTCGTCCCGAAAAAAGGCTAGGATATGTACGCAAGCCAAACCGAGGGCTAAAGCTAATAATTGCATATGAAAAGCGTTCACGGCCGAAACTGAATCAGGGATCGTATTCAGCCAACCTCGTTAGGCGATTCGTGTGATTCGAGCAAACAAGAATTGCTAATCGATCCTAATCGAATTTCCATAGTCGATACCCTCTCGTTATTCGCTGTCATGAAACCTGTACACATAACTAGCGCCTCTTTGTGTAGGTACTCTTTCCAAAATTTTGTACAGGTACATTAAAGGTCTGCGCTGACGAGAGATTTTTGTCCGCGGACTTTTTTGTCCGCTTAAATAGATCGCTTCGCAAAGTACTTTGCATACATTTTTATACCTCTTTTGCGCAGGCCTTTAAAGGTTTGTTATAGATTAACTAGCTACTTATCGAACTCCGCCGCGGCTAACCATATGGCCAGCCCGGATTGCTAGTTTTAGAAATAAATTGTACCCTATGCCTAATGTAGATTCTAGAGACTTGTGCTAGAACGCGGATCTGCCAGTATAATTAGTTAGACTTGTGGTTTTGTTGATGTCACCTTAATTTTATTAAATTATTTTTGGTTTGATCTTATGAGGATAGTGCAGCAGCACGGTAAACGGTAAAAGCGTCTATCGGTAAAAGTGGTAAAAGGTTTTTTGAAGTATAACTTCTATACGCGCGCTTGATTTGTAAACTGGCAAGAGCGTTACAAAAATCACACATCGGGCGAGACCGATGGAAGTTGTTCGTCATTTTTTCTTCATTCAAATTCGATTTAGGTGAAACTTTTTGTATTGTGTTACATGTTATGTCATTGTACATATGGTAATGAAAATCAATTATCCTCCATGTGGCCTCCATGTGGATGTCTATGGGCGTCGGTAGGCATGAAAATATCTCCGATTGCTCGTTTGCTACCCCATACCATGAAAAAAAATATATCCGTTTTATTAACGTTTCAGCTTTCCACATGTCCGAACCAACGGAACACGCCCTTTCTCATCTTTAATCTTTAAAAAAATCATGATATTTTTAGTAGGTATAAAAATAATGGCCAATTAAATGGATACTCCTCGTTAGTAAATTAAGTTAATAAATTTTATGTCCGTCGAAATCTGTTCCCTTATTAATTCGGTGCTGCGAAATCAATTACTTTGTGATTTTAAGTAATAGCGTGCATTCGAATAACTTCAAAATGAAGGTGGAAATAAATTTAACTTTTATTTCATTTTATTAATTTTTGTTACAGTCTCGACCCTTACCATCGACATTGATTACTCCCGCGACTTTCTTCGCATTAAAGCAAGGTTTTTAATACATCTCTAGGTATGATAACACTTGCGCTAACTATTAAGCTACGCATTTGCCAAGACTTTCAATTAACATTATTTTATTAATTTTAATTTAATTTTTACGCAAATAACTTACAAACATCCAGATAAAAGAAGACGTGGCTTGACTTGATTTGTATGTTCGTAACGAATATTAGTAATTCTCGAAACTACTGGTGTATAAAAAGTGTGTGCTTTAGACCATACAACTGAAGTAACACTTAATGATCTATTTTAAGTTACAATGACATAACATATAACATTATTTTTTTAAATACAAAAAAGTTTCACTTGGATCGAGTTTGAATTTTGAATTTGAAAGACAACTTCCATTGTGTGATTTTTTGTAACGCTTTCGCCAGCTTACTCTCCAAGTTAAAAGCATATAGAAGTTTTACTTCAATACAAGACAAGGTAACAGATGATATATAATGTCTTGATCTCAATATTACTATATATATGTACAGTTCTCTAATAAAATTTAAAAAATAATGTTCTTGTTCTCTCAATAGGCGGTTATTGCAGTTCTTTGTATGTCGGTTGACACATCGGATCATGTGTTGACTAGTTTTACTAAGAGTTATGTCTACTGGCCACTTTTTATTGAACGTGATTTTTATCAATTCTGAGATGTCAACCCTAAAATACCGTATAAACAATTAAGATCGTATCTTATAAAAACAAAACAGAATAAATAGTGTTTTCACAAAAATAAGGAGTATTTTCACACACTTTTTATTCTAGTCACCTAGATATTCGTATTAAGTTACATACTCTTATGGTCACTTCTGACTATGGATTAGGTAAAATTGTCTGTAGTAGTCCAACCTCCAGATAATTTAAATTTCCGAGTTCAACACTAACATTTTCTATGGTACACGGAATCCAACAGTTAGGATTTCTGCCACAATAATTTTCCCAGTTCTAAGAACTAATTGATTGACCGACACGTAAAAAAGTTATTACAGTTGTGTTAAATTATTTCGTGACTGGCTCTTGGTCTAGAGGTTCGCATGTTCATTCATATATAATGAGATCCTGGGTTCCAATAACGGGTAGAAATATAATTTTATGTATGATTATAAAATCTTTAAAGCCTTTTGAATCGATTTAAGTCTGACCCCAACCATATTTATGGCCATTTTTTGAGTATACGAATGCAGATGAACAGTTTAAGACAATTTCACGACAGCGAAACGACGTCCATAGACATCAGTATATCCGCATATGTGTTGTCCTCCTTCCTCCTCCCCATGCATGGGCCACCGACTACTTGCACACCGCGCTAAGAGAGGCAGCACTCCTGTCACTTTACGCCGGTATAGTGTAAGCGAGAGGCACCTCCCCGCTCATGCCGGCTAGACAACAATATCGAACAGCGTCAGCATTAGAATTTGGAAACAATACAATCACAACAATCTATATTGTAAAAGTCAAAGGTGACATAGGTAGTGATCTATCAAAGCACAGCCCAAACCACTGGACGGGTCGGGCTGAAATTTGGCATGCAGGTAGATGTTAGGACGTAGGCATCCGCTAAGAAAGGATTTTTAGAAATTCAACCCCTAAGGGGGAGAAATAGAGTGTTGAAGTTTATATGAATTTCTTAGAAATTAAACGCGGGTGACGAGCACAGCTAATCTTTATATTAGTTGTCATCTCACAAGTAGTCTCTTGCAAGAAACTCGTGATAAAATATAATATACTCACAATTAGAGTCCTTTTGATAACAACAACAACAACAACAATAACAACACGTTCCCGCCAGTACCCTAACGGGGCAGGCAGAGAGCACAGAGCGAGATATATCACGATCTTCATACACTTGCTGCTTGCTTGCTCTTCCTCCACACATCAGTTATTAATTCACTTAGGTAAACGTGATAAGTTAAAATAACATACTTGTCTACCATTACACTCCACTGCACTGCTAACAACTTAAAGCACTGCAAGATCTTTGCCACTAAGTTGAGGTGTCCTTGATCTGTATATACTTATTATAAATATACTCTAAAACAACCTTTCTAGTTATTTTAATTAACCAATCAATATAATAATTAGTTAGTTATGTTTATAGCACAATACACTTCAAGTATTTGATTTATTGATAAAATATTCGTAGGGGTTAGTGAATGCTGGCGCCCACATACATCTGCCTAACGAAGCGCATATTACACGAGGCTTAATTTTGTATAAATCAGCATTAAACAATGTAATATGTAATTATTATTTAATTAAATAAAACGTAAAATTAAAAAAAAGTCACCTTAACTGTGGTTTATAATGTCTACCTATAGGTTAAGAATAGGTTAACGTCATTATTTACAAATAATATATTAGCTATGTCCTATGGTTTCATCGGCATAAACTCTTTTTTGGGATAAAAAGCTTTCGTGATTAGATTGTAATCTAAATCTGTGCAAGTTTCGTTAAAAAAAAAACAAAGATACAAACATCTTTTGTAACTTAAATACACAATAGATTTGTGTATACTGTTTCCAGTAGTTTAGTAATTTAAATGAATAAATAATTTGTATAAAAAGTATATTATTTATTCATGTTATAATATGAATTTCGTCCAAGTAACAATTCCATAAGCTATACAACTTAGTTAAGAAGTCAGAAATATACATAGGGGAAATCTGTTTGGGAATGAACTTATACCTAATGCATGTATGTAATACCAGTTGCAAAACGAAAGGGTTGAAACTAAGTAAACGGTTTATTGAAGTTAAATATTTAAGTGAATAAGCATTTATAACTACCAGATAAAATTGGTTATAAATTTATACTGATCACACCTTTTTTTCTTTCGTCAATTCACAAAGTTTTTGACGAAAAAGCTCTACTCAATAAAACAATTGTTTAGTGGTCCAATTTTGACTTTGATATAAAACTGTTATTAATTAATTATAGATACTTGAAAACATTTTTACACAGTTTTAATTATTTCATTATATTAAGGTATACGTTCACAAACTTTTAATTCCAAATCTGTCACTGTTATTACATACTTCACAGAATAAATCTGTTCAACACAGTCAAAATATTTAAAACGGTTTTCAATTAAATTAAATTGTTATTAAATTATAAATTATTCTTAAAGTTAAAATTATTTACACATGTTATTATTTACACACTTTTTTGTACCGGGATATGTTTTGAACATCCCCATTTGTGTATATTATTATAAATTAGTAATTAATTATATCACTATATAATATCACAGAACAGCTGTGACTTCTGCCTTTTTTCACATATCCAAGTGAGACTGTGCAACTTTCCAACTCATTGTTTGAGAACTCAACGCAATGACGTCACCCTTTCGATACTACGCATATAGAAACTTTTACCACCATAAACTTAGCACTGGCCGTTGGTATTTTTTTTATTTGTTTAAATTTCGAACACCTCGCGGTCGGGCGCGCGCGGGCGCTGTCTGCGCGATGTTGGCGCCGCGCCGCCTCAGCCTCGACTGACGGCAGGGAAATTCGATTTTTCTGACGTTTCCTCCGCGCCTTACTTCGCCACGATCGAACTGCACGCTATAAGCACCCTCGCTGATTTTGCACGTCCACTAGTCATCACGAATATTTTTTGTACAAGAACTAGGTCCTGGCGTCGCTCGACTATTTCAGTGGAAAACTTTGCCCAGTCTGTACGTACAGATGTGTAGTGACGTCATTGTAAGTAGGTAACCCAAGTGGCTTTACACGTCTATAATCAATTAATCATTAACAATGTTTTTTTATACAACTTCTAGGCCTCGGTGTTTTTACTTCAATCTTACAATTTATACGATAATGTAAGAGCCTTAACAGATTTCGTACTTTCAAAAGTATTGAAGAATATTTTTTATACAACAGCGAAGCCCTGGCGCCGCCTGCCTTACTCGTCTCGTCTCTTTGTATAGTGGATTTTAGAAACGAGTTATGGGGTACTAATATTGTAGCCATTGTATTGTGTATTGTAAGCTTATTACAAACATTTTATACAACTAGCAGGCCACGGCGTTGCTCACGCATTTCAGCGAGATTTCTCCTCCAGTATTTAAATATATATATATATATTTAAATACTATAGATAACTTCCCTATATAATTTCTAAGTGTCTTTGCACGATCACTCTTCCATTATACTTTATATTGTATATTACACTATACACTATTCCCGGCGTCACCTTTGTCACTATAGGCTCCTTCACTGAGTTTGCACGGCCATTATCGACATACTACGACGACATACTTTCGCGGAGTTTGTTTTGCCGGTTCTTCTCAGGACAGGGCTAGGGTTAAACCGGTGGTAGATTTAATTGTTGTCGTTCAAAAAGTTATTCCTGTAATTCTATTTTGAATAAAAACTTTTTCATTTTCATTTACATTTTCACTATGTACTGAATATGAATACGCTAGAAGTCCGAATCATCAATGACATTGTCTACGTAAATAAAAAAATATCTATCCATTTTTTTCATTATTCATTAATAACTTTTAATCTAACATTTCATAAATCAATTTTACATATTATTAATTTATTCAATATCAGTAAGAAACAGCGCCATGTTGCTTGCAGCCGAATTGATGCGGCACCCGGGGAAGTACCTATCGTTTACTTACCCCTCGTTTACTGTACCAGGATATAATGACAGATGTGCTGTCACATATCGTGCGGTGTACAAGTTCCGGTGGCATATGGAAGGTGGAAGAGGAAGAAGGGCAACGCATCTGTATAACCAATTTGCGGGTATCTATACGCGGCGGTAATCAAAACGGCTCCGACTGCTCTTTTTTCCTTAATTCTATAAAAAAATATTTCCTCGGAGCCGCCACATCACGTCACTAAATTTATATTATACCCTAAAAATAATTTAAATTAGTTTAAATCAATAAAAATAACTTTCTTTTTTTTATCGCATAGCAAGCAAATGAGCAATCGAAGCCATTTGGTCACCATCAACGCCCATTGACAAAGGATATGGGATAACCTTTGACCCCTTACCACCCAATAGGCATCCACGGCGAAGGTCGTGAGAAACCATCATTTTCAAAGTGTTTCCTAGGTCGTGATAGCGATGTTGTCTGCAATTTAACAGGGCACTACCTTTACTGGATCCCATGGTTATGGACAAAGCCTCTAGCTACAATCCTAAAATATTAATTACAATTCATCCACAGTCATCCAATTTCTCATGCAATTAGTTAATTAATATCAGAATACCTAGTAAACCTGAACATAGCCTGGATAATACCTAATGATACGTAAATATCTTATCAGCAATAACCCCACTTGGGTTTAATTGCGTTGCGGGGGGTGGGGCGGAGGCCTATCAAATACCTATTTGGCATCGGCTTCGAACAGACGTGTAGTAGGTGTATGCGAGGTATTTTTTTATAGTATAAGAGGCAAACGAGCAGCCGAAGCCAGTTTCAAGACGACCGACGCCCATAGACATCCGCACAGAGGCTATACAGATGCGCTGCCCTCCACCCTCACCCCTCATACACGGGCCACCGGCTAACCGTAACTTTACGCGATATCGTTTAAAAGTCAGGTACTTCCCCGGTCGTGTTGGCCAATGCTCTATTTTACATGGCAGTTTATCTTTAAGTATCAAATAGCTATTTGATACTATAGTAACCTATTAAACTGGCCTTTAGTAAGGTTTGCCAGCAGGAAAATAAGCAGTCTCGCCTGATAAAAATTGATCGACCAAATCACACAAAAATTTTGGGGTGTCATTTTCCCCTCCCAGTCAAGTGAACCGGGTAGGTACGTAGTTTGTGTGCTTTGATCCCGACGCATCGCTTCACATGACCCGCTTTGACGCCCCTGAACCGGAATACCGGCATTATACCCGGTATAAGCATCCATTAGCAAGGTACTGTCCGGTGGATTTTACGATCAGTATAAGGCTAATTTCATTTTACTGGACAACCTTAAAATGGGAAACGTGAAGTGTCACTGCTTCTTATAGACGCATGATTCTGTTCTTCGTATGTTCTCTGTTTGTATATAATATATATAGCTTGGTCTGATCATTGATCAATTTGTATTTTTTAATGTGTTTGTTATTAGTGGAAACTTGCTGATTTTTGCATATTTTATATCTGTTATTTCCTAAGTGTATAATTGTTTGGATCCCAAAAAAAAAATTAAATTTAAAAGTCTCGTCTTCGTCTTCTTCCGGATTCATTTGCGACTCTACTGGAGCGATTTGAATGAAGTTTATCACAGATGGGTAACTTTAACCAGTCCTTTCAATAGCTATGAAAATGGCTCCAACTGCTCGTTTGACACCTTATTTATTATTCAAAAAAATGCTTATGTCAGTTACTTTTAACCGGAATCCTGTGATTCCATTTCAAAGAATCCGGTATTTTATTTTGTACTTTATTTTTCAATTAAGTTCTTATTAGGCCAACTGTGACTTTAACGACCTGGGAAACCACAACAACCTAGAATCATCTATGAAAATATATTCATATAATTTCAGATATTAATTACAATCGGAAAACATTTTTTTTTAATCTAATGACCTTCCTAAATGATTTCTAATACTATTGTACCTAGGCACTACAATTATTTTTTACCGACACTCCACTTTCAAACATAATCCATTTGTAAATTAAAAAACATAGTCCTTCTGATTATGTCGGGTGACGAACAAAAATAAACAGCACAGCGACTTTTCTGCTTCATAATCGCCGGAGTCCACTTATTTTTTATTTTTCAATCCTTCGGATTTAGCGAGGTTTCATTTTCGCTTAATTCTAAATGCGGACAGACGTTCGCAAGCAACTTTTAATAAAAAGCAAGCTATTTGTAAAGGAAAACCGATGAAAGATAACAGCGAAAATAAAAGAATGATTAATATTATTTTTTGTTTATTGCGTAGAACGAAGTCTAGTGAATCATGGAATTCTAAGACACTATGGACTCAATTAGATATTTAAGAGGTACTTACCACAATAGGAGGTCTTGTCACGTTGTATATATATACCCATGTAAATGGGCTAGCATAACCTGGGAGGTGTCTCTCGTATACACGATACCGGCTTAAAGTGACAAATATACTGTTGCGTTTAAAT
>LUGF01047890.1:252404-276937 GCA_001625245.1 Calycopis cecrops | reverse complement strand
TTCGCCGGTTCTTCTCAGGACAGGGCTAGGGTTGAACCGGTGGTATATTTAATTGTTGACGTTCAAAAAGTAATTCCTGTAATTCTATTTTGAATAAAAACTTTTTCATTTTCATTTACATTTTCACTATGTACTGAATATGAATACGCTAGAAGTCCGAATCATCAATGACATTGTCCACGTAAATAAAATAGCTATCCATTTTTTTATCATTCATCAATAACATTTAATCTAACATTTCATAAATCTATTTCACATATTATTAATTTATGTTCTCTTCAATATCAGTAAGAAACAGCGCCATGTTGCTTGCAGCCGAATCGATGCGGCACGACCGGGCAAGTACCTATCGTTTACTTACCCCTCGTTTACTGTACCAGGATAAAATGACAGATGTGCTGTCACATATCGTGCGGTGTGTAAGTATCCGGTGGCATATGGAAGGTGGAAGAGGAAGAAGGGCAACGCATCTGTATAACCAATTTGCGGGTATCCATACGCGTCGGTAATCAAAACGGCTCCGACTGCTCTTTTTCTCCTTAACTCTATAAAACAGTATTTCCTCGGAGTCGCCCCATCACGTCACTAAATTTATATTATACCCTAAAAAATAATTTAAATTAGTTTAAATCCACAAAAATAACTTTCTGTTTTTTATTGCATAGCAAACAAATGAGCCATTTGCCATGAAGCCATTTGGTCACCATCAACGCCCATTGACATAGGATATGGGATAACCTTTGACCCCTTACCACCCAATAGAGGCCTATTGGGTGGTAAGGGGTCACGGCAGAAGTCGTGAGAAACCATCATTTTTAAAGTATTTCCTAGGTCGTGATAGCGATATTGTCTGCAATTTAACATGTCACTACTTTTACTGTATCCCATGGTTATGGACAGAGCCTCTGACTACAATCCTAAAATATGAATTTCGATTCATCCACAGTCATCCAATTTCTCATGCACTTAATTAATTAATATCAGAATACCTAGTAAACCTGAACATAGCCTGGATAATACCTAATGATACGTAAATATCTTATCAGCAATAACCCCACTCGGATTTAATTGCGGGATGGGGGGTGGGGCGGAGGCCTATCAAATACCTACTTGGCATCGGCTTCGAACAGACGTGTAGTAGGTGTATGCGAGGTATTTTTTATAGTATAAGAGGCAAACGAGCAATCGTAGCCATTTTCATGACTACCGACGCCCATAGACATCCGCACAGAGGCTATACAGATGCGCTGCTCTCCATCCTCCTCCCTCATGGGCCACCGGCTAACCGTAACTTTACGCGATATCGTTTAAGAGTCAGGTACTTCCCCGGTCGTGTTGGCCAACTCGGCTACATGCATGCATGCAGCGAGGCAATACCTCTATTTTACATGGCAGTTTATCTTTAAGTATCAAATAGCTATTTGATACTATAGTAACCTATTAAACTGGCCTTTAATAAGGTTTGCCAGCAGGAAAATAAGCAGTCTCGCCTGATAAAAATTGATCGACCAAATCACACAAAAATTTTGGGGTGTCATTTTCCCCTCCCAGTCAAGTGAACCGGGTAGGTACGTAGTTTGTGTGCTTTGATCCCGACGCATCGCTTCACATGACCCGCTTTGACGCCCCTGAACCGGAATACCGGCATTATACCCGGTATAAGCACCCATTAGCAAGGTACTGTCTGGCGTATTTTATGATCTGCACAAGAGTTAATTTAATTTCACTGGACTACCTTAAAATGAAAAACGTGAAGTCTCACTGCTTCTTAAAGACGCATGATTTTTCATAGTTCTGTTTTTCTTGTATAAGCTTGGTCTGATCATTAAACAATTTATAATTTTAAATGTGTTTGTTACTAGTGGAAAATTAGCTGATTTTTGCATATTTTATATCTGTTATTTCCTAAGTATAATTATAATTGTTTGTTTGTTGGATTAATCTGCGACTATTTTAATAAAGTTTCTCGCAGACGGGTAGCTTTAACCAGTCCTTTTAACCTTTCAATAGCCATGAAAATAGCTCCAGCTGACCCCTTATATATTATTTAAAAAATGCTTATGCCAGGTACTTCTAACCGGAATCCTGTGATTCTGTTTCAAAGATTGCGGTATTTTCTTTTGCACTTTATTTTTTAACTAGCTGCGCCCCGCGGTTTCACCCGCGTAACTTTCGATCCCGTGAGAATATCGGGATGAAAAATAGACGTTGGCCGATTCTCAGACCTACTCAATATGCTCACAAAATTTCATGAGAATCGGTCAAGCCGTTTCGGAGGAATATGGCAACGAAAACTGTGACACGAGAATTTTATATATTAGATTAATCTCTTATTAAGCCAACTGTGACTGTAACGACCTGGGAAACAGGCCACAACAACCTAGAACTATCTATGAAAATATACTTATATAATTTCAGATATTTATTACAATCGGAAAATATTTTTTTTTAATCTAATGACCTTCCTAAATGATTTCTAATACTATTGTATCTACTACAATTATTTTTTACTGACACTCCACTTTCAAACATAATCCATTTGTAAATTAAAAAACATAGTCCTTCTGATTATGTCGGGTGACGAACAGAAATAAACAGCACAGCGACTTTTCTGCTTCATAATCGCCGGAGTCCACTTATTTTTTATTTTTCAATCCTTCGGATTTAGCGAGGTTTCATTTTCGCTTAATTCTAAATGCGGACAGACGTTCGCAAGCAACTTTTAATAAAAAGCAAGCTATTTGTAAAGGAAAACCGATGAAAGATAACAGCGAAAATAAAAGAATGATTAATATTATTTTTTGTTTATTGCGTAGAACGAAGTCTAGTGAATCATGGAATTTTAAGACACTATGGACTCCATAAGATATTTAAGAGGCACCACATTAAGAGGTCTTGTCGTTGCATATACATACCTATGTAAATGAGCTAGCACAACCTGGGAGGTGACTCTCGTATACACGATACCGGCTTAAAGTGACAAATAGACTGTTGCAAAATGAATTATTTAATTAACTATAATGCAACTTTACATGAAATTTAGCTACAAAAACTACCGGAGTTTTGCCAGCAGTTCTATTCTAATATTGTGTGGAAATAACCGGAAAAGAGAATAATTTACAACACGATACCGGCTTAAAGTGACAAATAGACTGTTGCGTTTAAATGATGTGTAAATAGTCAGTGGTGGGGGGGGGGAAGGCTCATCTGTATACCCTCTATGCGAATGTCTATGGGCGTAAGTAGTCATGATAATGACTGGGATGGCTTGATTTCCTCATACGATAAAAACAACTATGAAAGCATTTTGATCCTTAAAGAGGTATAATAGAGGTTAACAGTTTGTATAGAAGAAGTGTGAAACGTGGTAAAACTGAGTACCAGCAAATAAATATTCAAACTCTATATATTATTAAACACATGCATGAAATGTCGACAGCGTATTAACGTATCAAAATGAATTATTTAATTAACTATAATGCAACTTTACATGAAATTTAGCCACAAAAACTACCGGAGTTTTGCCAGCAGTTCTATTCTAATATTGTGTGGAAATAACCGGAAAGGAGAATAATTTACAACACGAACATAGAGTAATTATGTTATTAAATGAGTAGCTAAGTATACGGCTTGTAATGTAAAAATATCGGGCTTTGGTACAGTTATGTGGGTTTAAAATGTGTTAGCGCACAAAAGAGTTTTTCGTGCTATAAGTAATCGATACTGTGTATACGAATTAGATAATTTGGTGTTGGTATATGTGGTTATAGAAAAGTCTTTAAATGCAGTTCTTTATTACTAATACAATGAGATTATTACTGGTCTGACTAGCAGTATGATTTGTGCCGATTAGTACTATGATACCTAGACTCGTAAGCGTCTGTGTTGAAAGGAAATTTATTCATGTGTGTATTCTCTACATTCTGTCGTATGTAGCTTCCATCCATATATATAAAACTCAAACGTGACATAGCCATCTATCAACGCTCAGCCCAAACCACTGGACGGATCAAGCTGAAATTTGGCATCCGGGTAGATGTTACGACATAGGCATGCGCTAAGAAAAGGATTTTTATAAATTCAACCCCTAAGGGGGTGAAATAGGGTGTTGAAATTTATGTGGATTTCGCGGTTGAAACCGCGGGGCACAGCTAGTATCACATAAAGTTATATTGCACTTAAGCTTATGATATTATTTTTGAAGTAAGACTTCTATACGCGCGCTTCACTTGGGGAGTAACCTGGCGAGAGCGTTACAAAAATCACACAATGGAAACTTCCATTGTGTGTCATTCAAATATAAAATCCAAACTCTAAGTACAACTTTACTTTTACTTTTTTATGTTTAAAAATTAATATCATATTATGACATGTTATGTCATTGTAACTAGGGTATTGAATTTGTGCAATAAATCAATAATTAAGTTTTACTTCAGTTGTTTGGTTTAAAGCTCACACTTTTTTATAGTAAGAGGTATGTCATGATGTTTTTTACCCGAATTGGGATGGCAGCTCTGCTCTTTGTCATTTAAACAATGTATTGGATGTATCACCATCTCGTAGGCTAGTAGCTGATGGAGCTTCTGTGTTTAACAGTCCCAGGATAGACCAAAATGTGAATAGCCATTATTGGATCTTTTCTATCCCATTCATATTATAAATGCGAAAGTTTGTTTGTTTGTTTGTGATTCCTTCACGAAAAAACGGCTGAACCGATTTTCATGAAATTTGGCACACACATAGAGAGTAACTTGGATTAAAACATAGGATAGTCTTTATGCCGAAAAAATGTTGCTATGGGACCCCGTTCAAAATCATCACATGACAGTGATGATTTTGAACGGGGTCGAAATTTACGCGGGTGAAACTGCGGCGCGCATCTAGTATTTAATAACAGTCCGAGGATAGGAAGCTGGCGGTGTTACACTTTTAAGAAAGCTTGTTAAGCTGTCAGTCTTGTGCCAGATTTTTCTTCAGCCGCGTCGTCAGGATAAAGTCCTAGCCGAATTTCGGCGGATTTTACTAGACGTTTTCAATCCGGCTAATAGCTGATCCGCCGCTATACAAAACCTTTTTTGAAAACTACTAGCTGTAATGACGATCTATACATTCTGACTTCGAGATATATACTATCATCAGTACTGATCCCTCGGGAACCTACACCCTTCTATGCCCAACTTTAACAAAGGAAAAATTTCCAATTGTACCTATGAAAGTTTGTAAAATTCACAATAGCGGGTTCGTGAGTGAGCGTGGGCAGAAGCAAATAGGTCAGAGATTCACTGACGACGAAACTATTTTTACTCCGGGTAACACTCGAGGTGTAAAGAATCAGCCTTCATTCATGTATAAACATCATCACTTTGGTGCAAAGAATCAACCCCCATTGGTGTATAAATACCATCACTTGTTTTTAATAGTACAACATTGCAAACGAGCAGTCGGATCTAATTCCACGACTATCGACGCCTCCTAGACGTCTGCAAATCTGCAGATGCGTTGCCCTGCTTCCTCTTACCCCCTTCATGGGTAACAGGCTACTTCCACATCGCACGAAACGCGACAGTACAGCTGTCACGTAAGCGAGAGGTACCTCCCCCGTATTATTTGGCTGCAATGCAGCATATTCAATACGTTGCATACCATGCCAATGCATGCAATGACAAACCATGCCAAAATTTTAATCGAAAATATATCGTATACGCACCAATGAATTGCCAAAACTACAGCCAAATGTTTGGTAAACAAGTGTTAACTGTGGGTTTGGCACTTGGCCTTTATAACCGTGTTGTACTCACCACGCGTTGGCCTGGACATTATTGTACAGTCAAAAATAATGTGAAACAACTCGTTAAATTTATTTACATATCTAGTTCTTACTAGAATCCTGTTAAATTTATAAATGCGAAAGTTTGTATGTTTGTTTATTTGTTTGTTTGTTTGTTACTCCTTCACGCGAAAATTGTTGAACCGATTTTTATGAAATTTGAAGCACACAAAGAGGGAACTTGGACTAACACAGGATAGTTTATATCCCAAAAAAACGTTCCTGTGTGATGCCATGAGATGATTTTCTATTTTTCAAGTGATCGAAATTTACGCAGGTGAAACCACCAACAGCTATATGTAAATAAATTTAGCGAGTAGTGGTTTATTCTCTCACATCCAACACTCTTCGGGCCGGCACAAAGGCTCACATGACATCGAAAAGTGACAACCGATTTTTTTATAACACGGAAGACAAATAAGAAACAGGAGCCATTTGGTTTTCATCCGCAGATTTAATGGGTATACAGATGCCTTTCTTTACTCATTCCTCCTGAAAAACCCATCACTCAAGCGGCAATATAAACATAGGGACATAACCATCACCTTTAAGAGGTTATCATATGAATAAAAGGTTATACTTTCCCGGTCGTCTTTTTCGGATGTGTTCGTGTTTAGTACCGTAGATATTTAGTATTGATAGCCAAAGATCAAAGATAGAGAGTGATCAGTGTGACAGGATGACCATGGATCACTCGTGACAGCTCCCATCTCGTAACCGTCAGGCTGGACGCTTGAGGACTGTAGATATCCCTGAACTTAGGCATCGTCTATCGACTCTGATCGGTCACAGATGTTCCACTCCCACTCTAGGATACAAGTTACACCCAGGCCATGTTACAAACTACAACAAGGGCAGTTTTACTAAAGGTTCAATATATCAAGAATTCACATGAACACAGTAACAGCTTAATATGCAATGTATGTATGTTTCAAAATATAAATCTATTTACCTCACACATGTAAAATATTTTTGCCAAGCCTGGCTCGTGTAAAATTTCTATCGGAAGTCTAAGACAGTTTTTAAAAATAAATATTTCCAGTAAGTCGTTTAATACGCGGCGCTCACGAGAGCTGGCGTGCGGCCAGGGTCATTACGTCCTGGGCCACATGATGTTCTTTTAATGCCTATCTTATATCGGAACAACGTTTGTGGCGCACAGCGAACAGGTGGATACTGGAGGAGAATATGTTCATGCTTCGCGCCATTATTACTCGCGATGAAAAGTTTATTCTTGTGTAGGTTTAGACGCATTACTTTATGTTAAGATTTCGTAATTTAAACTAAATTACTGGGCCACGTGTGGTAAAAAAAACAGCGATAATTGCACAGCGTCCATTAAAATGAACATATTTTGAAATATTTTATTTCACTAATAATTATCTTTAGGTGCTTTTTGTAACTTTGTATAACGTAATAATATGTGTTTGTCAATATCATAGATTTCAGATTAGCCACGAACGATTACAGAGTTTTGGAAGTGAAAACGAGAATTCGGAAAGGCAAAATGTTAACCTTGTGTATGACATACAACAGTCAAGATTTTGACTAGGTTGGAGGACCGAGTAAAATACAATATCGGCGGATCAACCTTCTCGGTATTCATTAAAAGATGATCTCCTATTCTATCACCTTCAGCAAGTAGACGAACAAAGAGAAAAGATGATGATGAAGAAGATGTTGGGAATACTAATTCCAACCACGGATCTTTAACAATGGATGTGAAACAATATCGTCCCATCAGACAATGAGTATAAAAATAACATCTCATTTTATTTAAAATTAAAAAAAAACGAGAGAATATTAAAAAAAGTGTCACGATTGTAATTCAGAGCTCCATAATAGTTTTGAAAGTAGGCCAGCGGAGACAACTATTGTTGTATATAATTAGTAGAAAACGTAATGGCAGAGCATTAATAACGAAAGATAGAATAGTTGTTTCATTTTCATTACAATATTTCAATGGGATTACGCTTTCCAATGATGCAGAAAAATTTAAGGTTTCTATATTAAATAGTAAGAGGTAGAGACACGCTGCATGCATGCATGTAGCCGAATTGGGCCGGCATGGCATGACCGGGGTACCTCCTCGGTTATGCCATGCCGGCCCAATTCAGCTACATGCATCCCCACTCGCTTATACGAGATGGACGTAAAGTGACAGCTGTGCTGTCGCGTTTCGTGCGGTGTGTGGGTAGCCGGTGGCCCAAAGAGGTGGTAGAAGGAAGGAGGGCAACGCATATATATATCTCTACGTGAAAATGGCTCCGACTGCTAGTATGCCCCTTTATACCATAAAAAAAGACTAGGTTGGTAGCCGTTACAATAAAAAAATACAAATAAGTAACTAGAATTCCTAGTTAACACAATTGCTTTAGTTGTTACACCAGTTGGAGAATTTAAATGTATTGATATTTTACAGACACAATAATATTTATGCCTGGCTAGGTTATTTATATCATTATCCAAGCATTGCGTGAGGCATTTATTATATTTTTTATTATTAAGTAAAAAAAGCGTTTGTTTATTTTCTACTTTTAGTTAAAAGCAGCAAATAATCCAAGTAAATTCTATTTCTTTTTATGTAAAAATGTTTGTAAGAATGAAATACTTTAACGTTTATGTGTCTCCTCATATAAGTTACTACCCACTTACCTTATTTATTTAGTTATCCTTGTTTAATGTAGATAATGAGAATCGATGACGCTAATACTTACCTGTAAACAAAAGAAAACAATCATTCATTAGGAAGGAGGATTAGTTTTTATTATATACTAGCTTCCGCCCGCAGCTTCGCCCGAGTGGATTCAAAAATGGAGTTATTATACATAATTCCTATAATCGTCAACCCCACCAAAATCTGTCCAATACTATTATCCTACTAATAGGATTATAAAGGCAATAGTACTTTGTATATATGATTGTTTCTATTTGACACAAAACTACTTAACTTAATTTATTAAAATATGAAACTTATATAGCTATATTACAATGTAATATATAAGAGTAAGAGGCAGTGCCACACTGCATGCTTGCATGCAGCCGAGTTGGGCCGGCACGACCGGGGAGGTACCTCTCGCTTACACGAGACTGGCGTAAAGTGACAGGTGTGATGTCGCGTTACGTGCGATGTGCATTTAGCCGGTGGCCAATGGAAGTGGGAGGACAAAGGAGGGCAGCGCATCTGTATGGCCTCTATGTGGATGTTTATGGGCGTCTTTAACCATTTAATTGACTCCGACTGCTCATTTGCCTCCCTATACAGGGTCACTTTTTGGTCACCGGCCAAATTTTCAGATTTGGTTCAGAATCGATAATACATTCGATTTATTAAATAAAAAAAAGAATAAAAAATTAAATATATATTTATTTTGTCTTACACTAAAAATATTATTGTGTAGGCAACTAACTCGGCGCGTACTATTCAACCGTTCATCGGGAGGTGGCATAGAACTCTATATCTGTGTTGCCGGCAGGCTTTAGCATCCGTCAGCTGTTTGAGCCCTAACGTGTGTGTTGTGTGCGAACAACGATTGATGTATTTTTAAGGACTATTGCAAATCGATTTTTATTTAACAAAATATTACGATTAGACCATAAAACATAAAAAAACACCATTGAATTGATGTTTACTACGTTATTTTAAAATTTGGCCGGTGACCAGAATTTAATCCTGTATAATAAAAAATAATAATAAAATAAATTTATTATGAGTTAAGTGACGCAGGGGCAAGACGCTAGTCTTAGAATAATAACGCATAGAAGTATAGTACGCGTCCGAAAAATCAGAAATTGAAACTTAGCCAAACTTAGCCACTTTTGTCAAAGAGCCGTCAGTCTCAAAGTCACGTTCCGGCATCACACAGCTCGCAAGTTTTTAATTTGTATCTAGTGAAAATGACGGTTTGTAGTATCAATGGATGTCACAGCATTTCAGGAAGACAAAAAACATGTGATAAAATTACATTTCACAAGTAAATACTTCCATTTTATACATTATTTTACGTAAATCAATCATAAAACAAAATTACAGCAACAACTTATATCTCTATGGCAACAACATAACAAATGGCAGTACAATGTTCTATCTGCGAGAAATAAAATCTCCCATTGGTTTCAATGATTATTCTTATATATTATTTTTTATTCATTATACTTTCTGTTATTTTGTTTAGCAACGACATTTTTGCTTGCGGTATGGAATACGATATGATATGATAAGTAATAATGAAATAATTATTGCAATATTTAATACTTTGATTTTATTCATTATTATATTTGTTTTTATGTAATTATAGGTACTTATTTTCTGTATATTGTACACTTATTTGATTTATATAGGTACTCATTTTCGATATTTATTATTTATAATATACTTTATTTATTCTTATAACCCGAAAAGTATTCAAATACTTTTCGGTCATTGTAGAGGTTTTGTCTCATCTCACGAGGAGTTCTTGAGAAATGTGATAAAATTCGTCGCGTGCACTAAAAAATGCAATATTCGGTCCCCCAATTGTAACAATTCAATGGACTATAGATATTCTACTCTTCGGGTAATGATTATTATCTACTTTTATTTACATTTATTACAAGGTAAATTTAATTAAATGATCCGTAAAATAAATCACTTTACATGAAAAAGCACATTCCTCCTATTCAGTACCTGATAACTTAAACGTAACGTAAAAAGTACGTTTTCCCATATTTCATGGGTAACGGCCTGACAGTGGTCACATTATAATCCATACTAGTGTGTGTAGACGCACTCGGCTCACACACACAAACGGAATAATTTGTCGGACAATTTTGCACGCGTTTTGTAGGAGACTCTACTTCTATGCGTTATTATTCTAAGACGCTAGTTAAAATTTATTTTCTAATAAGCATTTTTGCTTTAGGTATTGAATTGAATCCATATTATTTTTAAAACGCTGTAACATTAAAAATAAAACGTTCTACAAATTTTAAAAGTCGAATATTTGTAAATTTTAAATTTCACTTCCGTTAATTTTTTGTCAACTGTCAGTCGCACGTCAGATTATTACGCTGTCTATGGACGAAAAATGTCTGTATGATCTGTGACCTCATTTTAAACGGATTTAAAATGAGAAATTAATCAAAAACAGTAACGAAAAAGTGTATTAATTTGTATTACTTCAACCTGATTTGATTGATTGTATTAAAGGGGCAAACGAGTGAGAAGCCATTTTCATAGACATCCGACTAGCAGTTATACAAATGCGATGCCCTCTTTCTTCCCCACCATTAGCAACCGGCTATTTACACAGTATTGTAAAGTGACAGCCCAGCTGTCACTCTACGCACCAGCATTACAGCAACACTAGAAGTTAACTAAAAATACCACCAGCATAACATAAATATTGTATTCCGTGAAAGAAAGTAGCATTACAATAAAATAAACAAAATGTCTTAAAACGGCAACAGGGTTGGCGAGGAAAGGGGATTTTGAAGTCGGATGTGCAGAAATAGGTCAGGAAATGGACTTGGCTTCCAACTTACAATCTGCGACAGAAAATTTGTTATTTTCAATGTTATTTCATCCTGTGCCCTATAATACATAATATATTGTATTCTGTTTTGAAAATGACAATTTGAAGCGTCCTCAAATTTCTCCCTTTGTTGCATATTTTCTTTTTGTTGAGAGTTACCATTATTGTGTTGAAAGTGGTCCATGGAGGTGGGAGGAGAAAGGAGGGCAGCGCATCTATATAACCTCTATGCGGATGTCTATGGGCGACTGTAGTCATGAAAATGGCAACGACTGCTCGTTTCCCCACCTTTAAAATAAGAAAAAAGAATCCAAGAGACTCGGTGAGGATTATCCGACGACCAGGCCGGCGCAGTGGAACAGGTCTCGGATAAACGGAGCATGTTGAGCCAGGGGTCGCGGGCTCAAATCCCGCATTGGTTATGGATGATTAATCTATGTATTTATATGTATTTCTATAATAAAAATCTTAAATACATTTCTTAAATTTATAAAACACTAGCGGACGCCCGCAACTTCGTTAACGTGACTTCGTTTTTTTACCGCAGTCGGTTAAAAAGTAGCTTATAGCCTTGCTCGCTGAATGGACTAACTAATACTAAAAGAATTTTTCAAATCGGACCAGTAGTTCCAGATCATAGCGCGCTCAAACAAACAAACTCTTCAGCTTTATATTATTAGTAAAGATATTCAATATATTTCCGTTGTCTAGTTCCCGTAACACAAATCCTTACGGTATTTAACTCGGGGCTAGACTAACGTGGTGTGCAAAGTTCACAGATATTATTTTAAAAAAAAATGTGAGTCCGAACATAGGAAGGTGTTGAAGGGTTGACAAGGGTAATTCATCTGCATGGATGGCACTTTAAAAATACTAGTGGACCCGCGAAGATCGAAAATCGGTCTAAGTGAAACTTCTTTTTATAAATATCATATGACATGTTATGGCATCGTAACTAAGATAAACAATTTATATAATATAATTTTCCATACTTCCAAGAGACACATAAAAACTTTATCAATAATTACGTGTCTTATATATCAATGTGTCAAATGCATCGTAGTGTGCGTAAAGTTTTATTTATTAAATTAAAGTACTTTATAAAATTATTATAAAAATTTTTAGCTTTATGCACTTCTCTTACACGTAAACTACGAGTATTAGTGTTACAAATTTCATAGTCCTCCGTCCGCGCAATTCTCGTAAAAATGTTTCTAAAGTTTTTGCTTTACGTATTTATATATATATTATATATACTCATGGTGAAAGACAACAAAATTCTCCAACTGCTGGCTTAAAAGTTTACTGTTAACTATGAGAATGATAATTTCTTCCTGTTTTTATGTTTTTATGGTATAGGGGGGCAAACGAACAGTCGGAGCCATTTTCACGACTACCGATGGCCATAGACATCCCCATAGTGGCTATACGGGTGCTCTGCTCTCCTTTCTCCTCCTTACTACTACTTACACACCGCACGAAACGCGACAGCACAGCTGTTACTTTACGCTGGTCTCGTGGCTATATGTATATATATATATATGGTTGATAAGGAGCAGTCGTATGCAGCAGCACGGGGACTAGGCAGCCCTATTGCCTAGATCCTGTTCAGTAACTGCTCGCGCTTACCCTAGAGATAACAACTCTGGTGTCTGAGCAACCTACCTACCTATCCTCCTTTCTTCTTCTAAACACTAACCCTGGCGCTCGAGTCGGCATCGGTCATAAGACTGGCGCCCCCCCTCCCCGCTCGGGGGCTTACTAACCTAACTTCTGGCCCACTAGGGCACAAACTGCGATAAGAGGATTACCATCCTCAACCCAAGGACAGCCCCGTATCCACGGGGTTCGATTGATGCCTCTAGAAGGGAGCACAGCTCCGGCCTAGAATCCCCACGACTTCAAGAGTCGTGTGAGAAGACGTACGCGTGCGTATGCAGCAGTATGAGGTTATCTGAGACTTGGAGCAATTTCATGACTACCGAGACCGCATGGAGGTCATAGATGCGTCGCCTTATTCTTCCTCCCTCCACGGGAGGGTACACCGCTCAGCCTTTACTTCCTTCCCCGGTCGTGCCGACCTATTTCGGCTACAAACAGCGTGGCACTACCTCTTACTAAAATCGTTCACAATCAGTTCTTAACTGGCAATTTCATCACATCCTACTATTATTATAAAAGCAATAGTTTGTATGTTTCTGAATCCTTCATTCGGATGAAATTTAGCACAAGCATATATTATTAGATAGTTAATTTATTTGGTTAAAAAGCATGATTTATATCGAAAAATCATACTTGTTATACCGTTAAATTTAACGTATATCTCTTAAATATTTGATATAAAACTTCTAAATTGTGTACAACGTTTTCAATTCTGAAAGCTCTCATTAGCGATGGCTTTTCATAAAAAGCTCGAAAGTTAACTCGGCGTTGAGTGAAAAGGTGATGTCATTGTGTATTTCTATTGATTTGTTCTTTTGTCTGCGTTCGCTTCGGGACTGACTGGTCACAAACGGTCTCATAGAAATTATAATTGATATTAAATATCGTTTCGTTAGTAGACTAGCAGATATTGCTACTTTATAGGGCAGGTATATATATATACAGGGTTAAATGTAATTAACGCAAGACTTCTTGCAGGCAGAATGTCTACATCAATACCAACAACATTTGTTCTACGACTTTTGAAAATTAATAGTTTTTAAAATTTTAATATTCCCATACAAAATTAATATATTGCCTCTGAACTATCATGTAGTCTGCGTGCGGCTAAGAAAATAGCGCGGGAAACGCGCGCGGCAAGATAGGGGCTCCCGCGCGTTATTCTAACAAGATACAGAGTAATAAATAACAGAGAGTGCAAACATTTTTTGTTTTCATTTTTTTTGTGCTATTTATCTAGATTCGTAAAAAGTCGTAGAACAAATGTTGTTGGTATTGATGCAGACATGCTGCCTGCAAGAAGTCTAGCGCTAATTACATTTAACCCTGTATACTTAGGGATCTTCAAGAAAAGAGCCCACTCTCGTCTTAAAGGCCGGCAACGCAACTGCAAAACCCCTGGTGTTGCAGATGTCTGTGGGCGTCCATCCAAAACACCATCATCTCGGTGACCGACTGCTCGTTTGCCCCCTGTACTATAAAAAAAAGGTAGAACTGGGGATATTTTAATGATAAAGTCTTTTGCAAAGGTATTTTTTCGGGGGCAATTTGAGCCATTTTTATGACTACCGAGGCCCATAGACATCCGCATAGAGGCTATACAGATGCGCTGCCCCCCTTCCTCCTCCTCCTTATATATGCCACCGGCTACTTACACACCACACGAAACGCGACAGCACAGTTGTCACTTTACGCCAGTATCGAGTAAGCGAGAGGTACCTCCCCGGTCGTGCCGGCCCAATTCGGCTACATGCATGCATGCAGCGTGGCACTACCTCTTACAAGGTAAGTAATATCATATAATAATCACACCATATACATGTATCATAATAATCAAACCAAAAATACATTCAAAAATGTTAAAGTACTAATTACAGTTATGTTGGTCCGGTGAAATTGAAGAGTAATTTTTAATTATATATTCTTTTGTAAAGGTAACTAAATCAAGAGGAAAAAAAATCAAAATTTAAGAGTAATAATTCTAATAATATGAACCTATTGTGTTATTCTATGTTCGTTATTGTTTCGCACAAAATCTACTCAACAGATTTGACTGAAATTTGCCATAAATATAGTTTAAAATATTTAAAATAGATTTTCACATATCGGAACATTTTATTATCTAGGTTATAAAAATCTATATATTGAGGACGTCCAGTGGCACATTCACGTGCTATTACCCTAACATACAGCATGTAACATAACTATCATTAAACAGTGTTATTAAATGAGCGAGAGGTGTTTTTCTGGTCACTTAGGGCCACACGAGACTTTTAGACGCAGCGACCGGTTTAGACGCTTTTTAGAAGACGAATGCAGCGACTAGACGAAGGGAGCGCACACTTCAAGACGCCAGACACGGCGATTTAGTCGCTAATGGACGTCAATTAACTTCAATTAGCGTCTAAACGCAGTCGCGAGATAGCAATACTGTATCGAGACAGCTCGCAGTAGCGTCGTGCGACAGTCGTGCGACTGTCGCACGACGCTACTGCGATCGGTCGCAGTGTCACTAAATCGTGCGACTGAATCGACGCAGTCGCAAAGTCGCCGGTCGCCGCGACTAACAGTCTCGTATGTGCCTTTAGGCTTAAATCGCCTGTAATACAGCAGTAACACTACCAAAATAAGATAAGTGACAATCAGGGTTTTGGAAATGGTATTAAATTAAAATAAAATATTTTAAATGGTATTTATGCATATAATAAAATTTCGATATATCGTGTTATTTATTTACCATTCTTCGGTCTTATTTTTTTTAAATTATATTTCAAAGGAAATTAAATGCAAATATTTATATTCAAAATGTGATTTATACAATGTTTTTAATGAACTACCTCTTTCAACGTTAGATCAGACCTAAGAAGAGCCGGTGTAACAAACTCAGAGGGACTTCTAATTTGAATAAACAAAAAACTTACATTGACGTGAAAATGTGTTATTGAATAATAAAAAAATAATATCTTCTTAAAGTATCAGCACAAACAAAGTCGCGGCTATCGTCTAGCTATACAGAATGTCAGAAGGCATGACCTCGGTTCGTGGAGTTAATAGGTTAAACTGTTCTAATATCCATTCGTACACGAAATGTGGGCCACTGCGAACACACTGGATATCGCGATCGGGGAAATAATATGCTATTAGAAATACACATTATATATCATGTGGTATTTGCGGTGTGACTGTTTTAATGTGTTTGTAATGCATGAAATTTCCAAACGGATTATGTAATGGTTTATTTATTTATTTATTTTTTTTTATAGCATAGGAGGCAAACGAGCAGTTAGGTCACCTGATGTAAAGTGAACACCAACGCCCACAGACATCCGTAACACCAGAGGTCTAACAGATGCGTTGCCGACCTTTGAGGAAAGAATAAGCTCTTTTCTTGAAGATCCCTAGGTCGTATCGGTCCGGAAATACCGAGGGGGGCAGCTGATTCCATATTGCAATGGTGCGTGGGATGAAATTGCGCTTATAGCGCACAGTAGTAGACTTCGGAGGAACTAGGTGGTGACGGTGGAATTTGGAATTTTGGCGCGAAGTCCTATAATGGAATTCAGCTGCAGGTATTAACCCGAACAATTCCTCGGAACACTCCCCGTGATAAATACGATAGAAGATGCACAGCGAGCTGACATCTCTACGCAAGGCAAGAGTATCAAGCTGGCGGGTGAGATACTGGTTATCGACTATTCGAGTCGCTCTTCGTTGTATACGGTCAAATGGATCGAGCTGATATTGCGGGGCTCCGGCCCAAAGGTGAGAGCAGTACTTCATGTGCGGTCGGACTTGCGCTTTGTAAAGTTGCAGCCGATGGGCTGGTGTGAAGTACTGCTTCGCCCTGCCGAGCACACCTAGCTTTTGCGACGCTAATTTAGCCTTCGCTTCCAAATGACCGCGAAACTGAACGTTACTCGATATGTCGACGCCCAGTATTCCAATGCTAGCTGTAGCAATGAGGGGAGTGTTCTGGAATCGAGGAGACACGACAAAGGGTATTCTTTTAGCGGAAAACGCGCAAACTTGTGTCTTTTTAGGGTTGAATTGGACTAAATTTAGTCGGCCCCATTCCGAGACTTCGCATAAGCTCGACTCGATTTCAGACACAAGTTTGTTCCGGTACTCGTTGACTTGTTCCCGTGAAACATTGACGCGGCCAGTGTATAGTGCGTCACCAGTGCTATCATCTGCATAGCAATGAATGCTATCGGTTTGAAGCATGTCATTTATGTGCAACAGAAACAGAGTGGGTGACAAAACACAGCCTTGTGGAACGCCAGCATTGACACACATGAGGTCCGAGCATGCACCGTCGACTACGACCTTAATGCTCCGGTCTGTCAAAAAGCTGGCGATCCAGTCGCAAAGTTTCACAGGTATCCCAAAAGCCGAGAGCTTGGTAAGAAGAGCTTTGTGACAAACCCGATCAAAGGCTTTCGCTATGTCCAGACTAACTGCCAATGCCTCCCCCTTTAATTCAACAGCTTCCGCCCATCGATGCGTAAGGTAAGTTAAAAGGTCACCAGCAGAGCGACCTTGACGGAAACCGTACTGACGATCGCTGAGCAGCTGGTGTTCCTCTACATACCTCAGGAGCATATTTGCATCTATACTAATATATAAAGAAATATTTTTTGTTTGTTTATATCGAATATGCTCCGAAACTACTGGACCGATTTACCAATTTAATTTCACAAATAAAAAGCTACATTGGAAGTAAATACGTTATATTTTATATCTAGTCGTTAGAACGAGTTAACAATTTTTTTTATAACATCCTCTATGCATAAAAAATAATAAAATCGAATAAATCTCTGCTGCCACAATCAATCAGTATAAATAGTTAAATGTTAACAATTTACTTTAAGCATATCAGTGATGATATTAAATAAGAAAAAAACCTAACACTAAATTGAAAAAAAAATCAGGTTGTTTCAGTTCAAGGAAGTGGGCACGGGGCTGTAAATATTTTATATATATCTATTATAGTCGCAGCACACTTATCAACTCGGAAAGAGATCGTAACCGTATCACCTCGAGCCGGTCAGTTCTTTGTATGAAACTTCATACTGCAACGCGCACTAATGGGAAACGTAACGTAATCGTATCTTCTTCGCTTTTCTAGGCGAGGCGTTTATGATCCCATTCCGAGTTGATAAGTGTGCTGCGTCCATTAATCTCGTAAAAGTTAATTTAAGGGTATTACATTGCTCAATGACCTTGCAGAATCTGTCACTAAGAAAGTAATTCTTTTTTAGCGCCACCTATTAACATACGTACCTACGTGTCCTAACTTCCTCCAAATAGAAAAGAACCAAAGATTAAACAAGAGTCAGATGTGCCATAATGTTTTAGTTGTATTTACCTATTTTAGTCATTTTATTTTATTAACACTTATTTAGCATATGTACTACTTTGATATTGAAAAGAATTAGGATGACCTTGTGATTTTAGCAAGTTGTAAGGCTTTGCTGCATTGCGGCGGAACTACTAGAGATCTCCTTTTCTCAGGTGATACTGGCGTGCAAGCCATACGCGGACGTCGCTAAAACCATGGCGTTGTACAGGTCGCCAATCTTAGTAGACAGGCTAGCTACGAAGACCAGAAAAAGTGGTGGCAAACCACATAGCTTGAGCCTACGTTACTGTAGCTTGGGCGGCGGTATGCTTACTGATAGGCACCCCTCTATGGGAAATGAACGCCAAGTTCCAGGCGAAGTTATACTGCTGGGAGACGCAGCGTTGACAGGGTCAAGGAGAGATGAAAAATCGGGCTGGAGAACTCCCCATATGGCTGTATATCACCACCAACTAACGTACAGAATAATGTAGATAATGACTGGACACGGGTGCTTTGGTCATTACGTGCACAAAATAGGATGGGAGACAGATCCGGTATGCCATTATTAAGGGCAGCCGGACGACACGGCTCAACACACTCTAGCAAACAATACTAAATGGACCACTACAAGGGTGACCCTAACGGTGGAACTTGGCGACCGATAGTCTCTCACTGCACCACATCGTCAGTAAGATTCTGGGCAGCGAGATGTTGGGATGCTTTTTTTCTCCTTCTGCACAACCATCATGTAGCAGAAAAAGTCACCGAGAGAGAGCGAAAGGTGCGAGCTGATGCACTCCCCATTGACGAGGACGAAGAGGCAGGTGTCGGGCATAATAGTCCCGTCAATTGCACTGAAGGTGCCTTAAGGTAAAGCCGGGGGGCCTAGTGGTAGAATGCTTGCGATCCCTTGGTGCCCCAGTAACGGCGAAATGTACGAGCCGCAGGGATTTCGAGGGTAAACCGGCAATCGGCCAGGAGTCCCACACTTCTCGGGGCTCACTCCATGAGGGCTGGTGCGAAACGTATTCCCCTGCTTAAAAAGTTATACCGGCGTAGTAAGCCGTGCTATCCCCCCCGAAGATGCTGCAACTTTGTCGTGGTTGGCGGCTTGCGTGCTTTTGTGATCTCCAAGGCTATCCTGTACAGGGCTACCCCTACAGGACAGTTTTGGAGGGGAGGGGCCAGAGTAAAAGCAGCTCGACTCCGGGTCCTACACCCGTTCCCCTGATTCAGCAGAGGGCGGCGTGAACAGGAACGAGTGGCGGGACCCCTGTAAGGGGGCATTGCAATATTTAACGTCGTAGCGGGGATTGTTCCGAGGCAGCCGGACAGACTCCAAGTAGAAATCTGAATATATTAATCTTAATCATATGAGTCTAAATTCTAAATTATCACGTTCACATAAAAATTATTTTTTGCCTCCTCATGGTATTATTCGAGAATCGAGTAGTACTACAAAACTTAGAGTAGTCTTCGACGCTTCGGCGACAACTACTTCTGGTAAGTCGTTCAACGACATCCAAATGGTTGGGCCAACAGTACAGGAGGATCTTATTTCTATACTCTTGAGGTTCAGACAACATAAATTTGTGGTAACCTGTGATATAGAAAAAATGTATAGGGGAATATTAGTCGAACCTTCACAACGCTATTTGCAACAAATTATTTTTAGATTTCATCCATCACAACCATTAAAAACTTATACTCTCAATACAGTGACCTACGGAAGTGCATCAGCCCCTTACTTGGCAACAAAATGTTTAGTTTCTCTTGCCGATCACTGTCTTGATGAAAAGGTTAGCACCTACTTCTATTAAACAGGATTTTTATGTGGATGATTATCTGAGTGGAGGAGACTCAATACAGTCAGTCATTGAACAATGCAAAGGTGTCATTAGTACCCTAGTATCTGCAAATTTACATCTTCGGAAGTGGCAGTCTAATCACCCAGATATTTTAAAATCAGTAGCTGACATCAACTCCATATCTGAAAGAACACTCAATCTTAACGAAAGTCTACCATGTAAAACTCTTGGCCTGTATTGGAATTCCTCGTTAGATGACTTATTTTTTACTATAAATCTTCAGATTCCGGATAAAATAACTAAACGAGTTATTTTGTCAATAGTTAGTCAGATTTTTGATCCCCTTGGTCTAGTGGGGCCATGCATTGCCTTGCCCAAAATGATTCTTCAGAAGTTGTGGATTGAAAAATGTAACTGGGACTCTGAAGTTCCATTAGAAATTAAAATTCAATTCATAGAATTTGTAAATTAATTTACAGCACTTAATCATCTTCGTATTCTCAGATGGGTTGGGAGCTCTAGCTCGTCCTTGGTCGAACTGCATACATTTTCGGACGCTTCTGAGCGTGCATATGGTGCTTGCATATATGTTCGGACTATTTCACCCGGCGAAACAGTTCAAGTTCGCCTTTTAGCGTCAAAGAATAAAATTGCGCCTATAAAGCCTACAACTATACCTCGTCTAGAGTTGTGTGGTGCACTATTAGGTACAAAACTTTACCTAAAGGTACGTAAGGCACTATCATTGCAACAAATCAAAAAAAAAAATATGCATTCATATTTTTGGTGCGACTCAACAATTGTTTTAGCGTGGCTATCTACATCTAGCCGGCTAGAAACGTTCGTAGCCAACCGAGTAAACATAATAAAACAGTCGACCACTGGTCATACGTGGAGCTATGTGCCTTCTAAAAGCAATCCCGCGGATGTCGTTTCCCGGGGGGTGAAGGTTGATTTCATCAGCGGATCCACACTATGGTGGTCCGGTCCTCATTTCTATCATCAAAATGTCATACACTTTCCAACATCTTCACACACATTACACGATACATTACATATAATTACAAACGACACGAACAAGAACATTACACAAATCAAACAAGAAGATTGCATTACTAATTTAATTCATAAAATATCAAAATTTACTAAGCTGATTAGAATAGTAGCATATACAGAGATTAATATACAATTGCAAAAACAATAAACAAACTGGTTGCTTAACAGTTATGCACCTAGAAAGTGCATTAAATTGTATTATTCGCAAGTTTCAGTTCGAAATGTTTCCTATAGAATATGAACTTCGTAAATCAGGGAATCCTCTTCCTAAGAGAAATAGACTTTTATCTTTAACAACTTTTTTATATGTTAACAACATTATTCGTGTAGGTGGTAGGATAGACAATTCACTCTACAGCTACGATACTAAGCATCCAATATTATTAACAAAACATCATTTCACTAGTCTTATTTTTAACCATTTACATTTAAAGAATTTTCACACTGGTTTTACTAGCCAACATACGGCAAAGATATTGGCCATTAGCTGGTAAAACCCTAGCTAAGCAAACAAGTTTTAGAAGACATTTTATAGATGTAGAATGCAATGCGAAATTTTTTTTAAATTAGAAAAATTGAAAAATGAACGGGTCGTTGCCAGGATTTGAACTATGTATCCTCGGTTTCGTGCCCGCTACGTTACCAAATATGCTACCCGTACTACAAGCTACACGTTGAAAATCAAGTACTTATTCAACTATACGCTTGTCACAGCCGTTGGACCGTTTGAATTCAAATTCATTTGCAAAATACCGACACAGTTTTATTTATTGTATATGCACAGTTCACTTTGTCATTTTTTATTTTTACACAATAGTTTAGTTCTTATTTACAGTTAAGTTTTATTATTTACAGTTTATATTACACTTATATTACACTTATTATTATCAGAGTTTATTTATTTCTATTCACATAAGTCACTTTGCTTTAACACTTTTTAGTCTTTTTAAGTTTGGTTATTTAACTCACTTATTTGTTACAAGTTTAGAAAGATAACATTGTCACTCATTATTTATATCTGTATGATTACACAAAGGGATTATTAAACCCTAAAACGACGATTAACTATTTTAAATTACAAATTATATACGGAGCCGATTATACTCATAACAGCGCCACCTGTGTATAGGTTAGTTTAGTTAGTTACGTACATAACTTACTAGTGATAAGCGCGCAGATATCACATAAATTATTATTATTTATTTATCGCCCTCTCTTGCCTTTTGGGGTGATTCTCACACACAAATGAAATTCGATGGCAGAGCCGCATAAAATGAGATTTTTCTCTGAAGCGAATATACTATCGTTTTCTTAAAACAAATTATTCAAATTAGAAAAAATATATTGAAACTCAATAATTACCATTTATAATGAGCACACTAACTGAAGCCGGTTCAGCGGCGGTGGGCACGCAGCTGTAGATGTCGCTGTCGCCGGGCTCGGCAGCTGAAGTCTCACCTCACCATCGACGACGTGGACGTCGATGGTGAGGTAAGACCTCAGCTGCTCGTCCCACTCTATCTTCTGTCGCACTCTCGGTTTTGCCGTTTTCCCTTTCCTATTTTCATCTGCTTCTTTAAACTCTATTAAATTTAACATTGTACTGTCATGCTTTGACTTGTAAGAGAAATTGAAATCACTGACAGATAAGAAATGTATTATCTAAGATATGTCTTATTTGTCAGTGTATAAGTATGAGCTCATCGTTAAACTTTATGCTTAATCAACATTCCACTTAGTATGAATAACAAACACTTAGCCCCCGCTTCACATCGGGGAGCGTGAAACTGGCTAACTTAATTACAACTTGTTTCCTGGCCTTTGCATAATTGTAAATGGATATTTGAACGGCTCGCGTGACCTCGAGTGAATGCAATATTATTTATGTTGCAGCTGCCTTCAATGCCATGCTTAGACTAAAACGTGTATTATTAAGATAATTAGTAAGAGGTAGTTCCACGCTGCATGTATGTAGCCGAATGGGGTCGGCACGACCGGGGAGGTGCATTTCAAGAAACCGGCGTAAAGTGACAGGAACGCATCTGCATAACCTCTATGAAGATGTCTAGGTTGGTAATAAAAATTGTTGGTAATAAATAAAAATGACTCCGACCGCTCGGTCGCCCATTTATACTGTAAAAAATCGTAAAGACAGTTTTCCAATAATTTAAACAACTTGGAACATTTAACAATTCGCGCTAGCAATGTTAATAAAATTCACACGACCAACTAAGCCTGAAAGTAACTTCACTTTTCACTAATCTTATCGAAATCCGAATTCAAAGCTAATGCCATCTATTAGTCGGATTATGGTAAATAACTTTTTATTCCAACTGACCGTTTAGTTTCGTAAGAATGGTTTCTTTTATGATTACTTCTCTAAAAGGTTTTTTAGTTCAGTCACCTAAGCATTAAAATTGTATTTCTTTTTTTCTTTTATATATCGACGCGACGGTCGGTCATAAAAATCTACAGAAGTAAAGTGTATGTAAAACTCTTTGATGATAATGATATTAGATACTTAGATTTATTTTGCAAAAAAATGCGGGTTTTATGGAGATTAACGTCTATATCTATATTTATTAAGAAAGAAGTCGCCCGGCCGCGTCTTTCTGTCCTCCTGTGTGTATGAACGTGATTAACTCGAAAACTACCATACGAATTTTCATGACTACCGACTTCTATAGACATTGACAAATACGTAGATTATACATGTGTTGCCCTTATTCCGCCTCCCCCTCCATGGCGTACCGGATACTTACGCATAGCACGAAACGTGACAGTACAGGTGTCACTTTACGCCGGTATCGTGTAAGCGAGAGGTACCTCCACGGTCGTGCCGGTCCATTTCACTGCAATGCATCGTGGCACTATCTCTTACTACAGATACATAGAGATACATACATAGAACACCATGACAAGATCTTACACTTTAAATTAAAATTATTTTAACAGGCTGTTCCATAGTATAAGCCCAATTTAGTTTTGTATAATTTACTTTTATACTATTTCCACTTTTTTATTAATTTAAATTACATTTAATATAACCGGTTTCGATGACTCATCATCAGGTAAATTTAGTAACAATTCATCAACATATACCTACAATATTGACGTAAATTAGCGCATGAAGCTCCCGAATTACGTACAATCGGGACGCGAATTGATTACACAGATCAGTTATCTGATAGCTGACTGACAGAGCCATCAAATATTCAGTTACGACTACAACAACTAAACAGTTGGCAAGGCCAGCCAACCGTGAGATGTATCGCGAGTTAACTTTGACTGAATAAGATAACCGCATTTTAGAGATTTTTAAT
>LUGF01047890.1:213064-237989 GCA_001625245.1 Calycopis cecrops | reverse complement strand
GACATCTCAGCAACCGGCTCCGGTTATGAAAGTTAAATCAGAGATGGCTTCTACGCAATTTCCATCGCCTTCGCGTCCAGTTTTTGAGTGCTACGGATGTGGTGCTCCTGGAGTGACACGAGCTAAGTGCCCTACATGTAGATCCGCGCAGCTCATTAAATCGGAAAAGGTGGATTTCTGCGCGATAAATATAAAGACCGATGCCCGTCCGAGACCAATTGTGGCAATAGGCATTGGTGATGTGACTGGGACAGCGTTCATCGATACATGTGCCAAATCCAGCGTAGCATCGTATCAACTATATGAATGCCTGAAAAGAAAAGAATATCAATTCGCACGTCAGACAGTCACGGTTACGATGGCAGATGGTGTGAAGAGGAGGCAAGACATCCTATCCGTATCAGTGCCCATCAAGATCTGCAACAGGATTGTTAAGACAACCTTGATTGTTCTACCAGAGTCAAGAGAAAACAAGACTCTGCTAGGTGTAGGTTTTATCGAGGATGCCGGCATGGTGATTAACGTACCCCAGCGCACTTTTCACTTCGTGGATCGCCCAATGGCTCAATTCGACCTGGCAATGGAAGAAGTAGAGGGCGTCACTCTAGCACAGTTCGAGCCCTCGTCGCATGCTGTGGCACCAAGTGTCATGATAGCATCATCGGTACCCTCAACGTTCGTCGACCCCTTCATCGCATCCAAGGAAACGCGAAGCACTATAGGACCCCAAATAATGGAACCTAGGATAGCTCAAACAGCAGAACACGTAATACCCCATAAACGTCCACGACAAATGTTTGATGGCTACGTACCAGACTACACCGATTTCATGTTTGCCGATGCAGTACGAGCTGTTGAAGAGGCTGAAATAGATCTGTCACCTAGATCACTAGCTCTGTTCAGCGCTCGCACTGACAATGATGTCAGTCTGCATTCGCTGGATCTGGAGGAGCTGAAAACAGGACCTTTGAATGACACAGAAAAGAAACGTCTCTCTATGATACTTACTGAAAACGAGGCAGTGTGTCTGCCTAGTAGAAACCCAACCACGCTGATAGAACACAGCATAGACACCGGCGATCACCCACCGATAGCAGTACCACCCTACAGATTGTCTCCAATACGGAAAGAGCAACTGAAGAAGGAGATTGATAAGATGCTGGATGAAACAATTATTGAGCCATCCTCATCTCCATGGACTGCTCCTATGATACTGGTACCGAAGAAAGACGGAAGCATACGTCCCTGCGTAGACTACAGACGACTTAACTCGATCACGGTTCCTGATGTCTATCCAATACCTAGAGTCGATGACCTTCTCCGAGATGCGAAGCCAACCAGTTTCATGACTACTCTAGATTTGCGAGCTGGCTACTGGCAAGTAAAGGTCCGAGACAAGGACCAAGACAAAACCAGTTTTATAACACCGCTAGGCGTTTACAAATTTATTAGGATGCCCTTCGGACTACGCAATGCGCCTTCGACGTTTCAACGCCTCATCGATCGAGTCAAGGTGATTGCAGGAGACGTTAAGATGTTGGCGTATCTTGATGACATTATCATACTGTCTACCTCGTTTGAGAAGCATTTAGAGGATTTGGAAAAGGTGCTCAGGATTTTAAAGGACAATAACCTGACTATCAACCTTGCCAAATGTACTTTCTGTTGTGAGACAGTCAAGTATCTGGGGCATATTATCACCCCGCAAGGACTGCGAACTGATCCAGCAAAAGTGGCAGCCATAGCTGATTTACCGCGTCCAAGGAACCTAAAACACTTGCTGTCCTTTGTTCAAACCTGTTCCTGGTACCGGCGCTTTATACCAAACTTTTCCCAAATAAGCGAGCCGTTGACTAGGCTGACGAAAAAGAAAGCGCAGTGGGAGTGGAATGAGGCTCAAGATAATGCATTTCACAAATTGAAGACTTGCCTTACCACATCACCTGTTCTAAAGCAAGCAGACGAGACTCAAGCATACACTATAAAAACAGACGCAAGTAGTTATGCTATCGGCGCAGTATTAGTCCAGGGGGAGGGTGAAAACGAACACCCCATCGAATATGCCAGCAGACTACTTATTCCAGCTGAAAGGAATTATAGCACTACAGAACGCGAAGCGCTTGCTGTCGTATGGGCCCTCAACAAGTTCCGTGGCTATGTGGAAGGAGTTGAAGTCACAGTAGTAACTGACCACCAGGCGCTTAAATGGCTTATGTCTATTAAGACCCCAACGGGACGACTAGCGCGTTGGACTCTGCTGATACAAGCTTTCAATGTCACCATTAAGTATTCCCCAGGGAAGACTAACATAGTCGCAGACTCACTTTCACGTCCTCATTGCGACGATAAAACAAGCAACGAGTGTGGAGTGTGCAGTGTAGTCATTGACATACCAACTAGAAGTGCTGCTGAGATTCGCAAGGAACAGATGAACGATAACTATATTGCTAGAATAGTAAAAGCCTTAGAGTCAGGAGTTGCAGAAGACGCCATTTATTGGAGTGGAAAAGGCTATTTGCTGAATAACGGTGTACTATACAAATATGATCCCGATGGTAGTGGCGAAAATGCGCAACTCTTGGTACCAGAACACGAATGGAAGAATGTGTTATCTGCATATCATGACAACCCTCTTGCAGGGCATTACGGAGCTGAAAAAACGCTCCAATGTATATCCAAGCGATACTACTGGAAGGGCATGAGAAAGTTTGTAGAATCGTATGTGAAGAACTGTTTGATGTGCCAGCGATACAAGCCAACAAACTTGAAGCCTGCAGGCTTACTACAAACGACAACCACAAATCAACGGTTTGAATGTCTCTCGTTCGACCTATTTGGACCTTTGCCCACAACGGAAACCCAAAAGAATTGGATCCTAATTGTTGAGGATATAGCAACGGGATGGGTAGAATTATTTGCTCTCGAGACAGCTGATGCTGAAACTTGTGCTACGACGCTCATAAATGAAGTGTTCCTTCGCTACGGAATGCCTCGACGAATACATAGCGACAATGGGCCACAATTTGTCAGTTCTGTAATGCAGAAGATGATTTACTGCCTGGACATTAAACACACCTTCACCCCAGTCTATCATCCAGCGGCCAACCCTGTGGAAAGGAAAAACCGAGAACTAAAAACGCAGCTAGCAATACTAGTTCAGGATGATCACAGAAATTGGTCGGAGAAACTAGCTTGCATTCGATTTGCAATGAATACGGCGAGTAGTTCTGTCACGGGGCACACTCCGGCCTATCTCACATTTGCAAGAGAGCTACGCACTCCTGATGATGTCAACCATGATCTTAGGCAAATAGCGCTGTCCGAAAATTTTGTCGCTGAGATCACCCCGAAACTCTTATTAATCGCCGATACGTTGAAAAGGTCTAAAGAGATTAGAGCTGAAAAGGAAGAAGCCAGAAAGGAACAAGCTGACAAAACACGAAGACCAGATCCAGGATACAAACCCGGTGACTTGGTCCTAGTAAATGTACATTCCGTCAGCAAAACAGCGCAAGGCATAAGTAACAAATTTGTACCCCGACGAGATGGACCTTACGTGATAAAGTCTAGACAAGGTGCAACGACGTACAAATTAGCCATGCCTGATGATCCTTCGAACACTCTGGGAAGTTATCATACTTCAGCCCTCACACCGTACAAAGGGAATGCTAAACAATTACCTAAACCACATCAAGCCATAAGGAAGAGAGGAAGGCCAAAGAAAACTGCAGTTGCTCAACCCAGTATATCAACAGAACCACGACGAAGAGGCCGACCCAAGAATAGTAACTGAGCGCAATATCCTGTTCTCCTCACCGGGTCGTCTTCGGGAACAGAGGGGGAGAATGTAACGGACAAGCGCCCTCTATCATTCATGCATAGGCGACACATTATTAATTAGTTCCGAAGTCCACTCATAGATGGCGTCAAGACCAGAAATAGATCGCGCTATCGAAGTGTTCACTTGTTTTCCATATATAGTGTAAGCCAATTTATCATGTATTCTACTTTTGTTAGGATAACTAGTTATTAGTGCTAACGGCTCCCGGGACACTAATAACTACACCCTGCTCTGCTTATAGCGTGTGAACGGCTCCCGGTCCACGCCATAAGTCCATCTTCTATTACTTTCGTTGTAATAAAAGTACTCACTGTACGCGAATTAGTCCCGTGTCTTTCACTGAACCTTCTCCGCTCACCAACGACACCCGCCCCCTTGCTTACACCTATAAATTTTAACTTATAATGTTATTCTGATATGAAAGCTATATTACTGTAAAGTTTCATGAAAATCCGTTCAGTAGTTTTTGTATGAAAGTGTAACAAACATTCTTACAAACTCGCATTTATAATATTAGTAGGATTATTGCAATTCCGACGTTTCGGCTTTAATTCGTTAAAATAGTTTTATAACATCAGCGTAACTTAAGAAATTATTTTGATCGAAATATTATACCGATAAATAGTTGTGATAATTTCAACGGAACCATAAATCAAATATAAAATCCCTACAATAAAACTACTTTTACAGATTACGTTGCTATAAATTTTGGCTTATCACTGTCAGGCGTAAGGCGTGTGGTCGTCCTAAATTATAATAAACAGTATAATATGTTTGACCTACAATTTTTATATATAATAATATTGCTTATGTGCGTGTGTATGTCACTGAACTCCTCCTAAACGGCTGGACCATTTTTTTTTTGCATGCGTTAGAGTGGCGCTAAGGATAGTTTAGATTCACAAATCTGCCCGTCAGCTAGTGTAGGTATAATCCTCTGACTGCTTTTTACTAAAATATTATAAATAAGAGGTTAAATTTTTTGAGTATTATACAGTTTTTTTTTAATTTATTTTCAGTATTGTACATACTTGAAGTCTTAATACAATTAGAAACAATCTAATATGTCTTACTAAAATAATCAACTTTTAAATACATGTTTGTACATAATATACTTATCATTTTTTTTACAATTATATTATTTATATTAAATGACATTTTTATGATGGAATAGTATATTAAGTACCAGACTGAAAAGATACACAATTATATTATATCGGTTAAAAGCAGCTACACGCTCATAATCATGATATCATCTGTACCAATTGAAATATTAATCTTAAAAGAGAGCAATGAAAATTGGTTTGCTCTGCCTCCTGCCCCAATTAACCGCATCACGTTCCAGAAGGTTTCTTTTTAGAAAGTTGGTCTCCAGCCAATTATCCAACAGGCACCGACGTCCGCCCTTCTTCCGGCCGTTCGCAACCGCTAAATGATTTACGCTTTGTGCAGCTAAACTAGTTATCCCTTATTGTATCCAGGATCTAGAATTTTCTATATAAAGTCATTGCGTACTTTATTTTAAGGGTTCTAGTGCCCAAAGGTTCATTTTGTCATAGTTGGTAAAAACTTAAGTTAGAGATAGTTTAATTCTGCAAAATATGTATATTAATAACGGAAAAGAATCCTAGAATAAAATGAAATTTTTTGTGGTAGTCTTTAAGTATCTACATCATGTATAACTAATATATTGGACTATCCATGCTTCCTGAACCATTGTTGTATTACAAGGTATTCTAAATTGGCAATGCTCTTAAGATGACAAGAACCTTGAAGACATTTTTCCCACTAGACCACTATTGAGAAAAATGCTCAACCATAAATCCTAAGGCTTGAATCCAACCTGGTCTTGAACCCGGTTTGGTTGCAGTCAGGTTTGTGGTGGTATCCCCGTACCCCAGAGAGCGCTTTGGGACGGTCGGTCCAGCACCTGGTTTCTCCGCAGCCCACTCATCCCATCAGCATGGGAAAATGTGGGCAGATAATGCAATCGTGTCTGCGCACACAAATTAGTACACTACAAGATGTGCATCTATACAGACGGCCTAGCTAAATGGCTAAGTATCCGTTAAAAGACTAACTCTATCGCTTATGAACTAGTCAAACTGGCCAGCAAGCGCCGTGCTAAATAAAACACCTCATAAAAATGCAGACAAATTATCCATTATTTATTTGTCACTATATAAATATGCAGTATGCTAATACGCAATGCCTATTTACTCGATAATTTATTTACCGACATAAATAAACTAGAATTACGGGAATGTGAAATATACGAAAATTTCCGAGTTTTATATCCACATAATTAAGCAAATATATTTCGCATGTTCGAGGATAAAGTTGTAAAAAACCGGAGGCTACTGTACCGTAATGGATCGATTGGTATGCATTAATACCATAATCCATTGGTAATAGTGGGATTAAAGAAACCACTACCATCAGACCTTGATCGAACGACTTGACCAATATTGTTGCACTAAATTTGCGGCTTTAAATTTTTATTGGATTGCAGCTGGCAACCGTTTCTCCATCATCTCTACAAGCTAACGGTTGGATAGCATTTTGCTTAACATTTTTAAATGGCCGAAATTTATAAAGATTTTAATAAGATAACGTTGTTGACCAAACCGAACCAAAGATAACAACACTAACTCAATCTAAGTATATGAATGGATTGATATGTTTGGGTAGATACCGTTCTTAAAGAAACTGCCTTATAAGATGACAAGGCATGAAATTTTCCTTCAATCCATCTTAGAAGGAAATATAGAAAGCCACTGAAGACGCACGCGCAGTTATACAGAACAGATAAAAAACACAATGTCTTACAGAGACATGAAGAGCTTGGCAGAGATAAAAATACAAGTGCTGACCTGGCAAGAGCCTCATAAATTAAAAATAATAATCTCTCTTAATCGACTCTTATACCATAAAAACTATGACAAACCTGAACAAACTCGAACTCTAAACGATATCATTAGATACCTAAGAGCAAATAAATTGTGTTCTTTATACTCAACTATAATAAAACAACGGTGCGTGACTTTAAATTTAGTTATCGTAAAAAGTACGAAACGCCGGGGGGTTAATAAACGGGTGGACCTATTTGGCAATGTTCATGAGTTATCTGGGTAAGAAATAAGTGCGATATAACAGTACGCAGTGCAGCAGGATCGCACTGCGTCGGCCAGATCGGCGCCATGCACTTGGCAGGGCTCTCGGTCAACGTACTCTATAAAAGCCTCAGAATCTTGAGCCAAAACAATTTCGCCAATATCCCTGCCAACGTAACGCGCTTATGAATTTTGCGTTGCCTACGCGCGCCATTTTCGTTATGTCTAAGTTACTGTTGTCATATTTAATAAGGTTACAATGATGTTATTTACAGACGTGTATCTTGAATATTTTATCTAAGTATTTCCATATACACGGAATGCGAATATTTGACATTTTATTAGTAGATAATACTATAACTATAGTCGTTGTCGACTCATAAAATCAATTGAATGTCACTCCACATCCATCCAAAATAGGTAAAACAAGACTCCCAAAGTTTCTAATGGTTATTAAATGATAGTATATATAATAAAGAAAAAAAGAAAATAAACAAACGCAGCTTTTTGTTACTGCCAACACCACTACACATCCAAAAAGTTATGTGGACGTATTGCCATCCTTCCCACTTTCCCCAATGCGCCAACTGAGATACACTATGCAAGTAATACGAAAGTTCTTCCGTCACTTTGCAGCAAAGTGAAGAACGACATACAAAAGTAGGTACTTTATGGGTAATGAACCTACTACGAAACTGCTGCTTTCTGCGATTATCATCTAATATCGGAGATCTATAACTATCATAGCTATTAGGACCCTTAATATCAAAGAAGACAAAAATAGCTTCAAAAGATCACTTAATCAATATTATAACAATCATGTTTGCGCATGATGTTGACAATGCATAAATTAAATAATTAAATAATATTTCAATACGGGTAAACAATCCAATATGTCTGTTCTTTGTTGATTTATTTAATAACATATTCATACGTTATTTAATTATTCGCAAATGAGTATAAATGGAAATGAACGAATCGCATTATATCATTTGGGAGTATATTGAAATCTTTTGAGATTTCTGAAAACGGTAAACCAAAAAAAAAGGAATTTATATTACCTACTTGTTTTAGTAGTTTCGGAAAATGCAAGCTACCGGAGCCTTATGTTAGCTTGAGATATTCCTTCGATCATATCTACCCAATAGGGAATATGCATGTATTTTTTTTATATTTTTAAATGATAATTTACATAATTACATTAATGTAAAAAAAAATATCAGCGCTGAAAAAACAATATTAAGTTCAAAAAAAATGTTTCAAATTAGTAGGCCGATAACAGCTTTTTAAACGATCGCCACTTTGCCGCGCTGACATGACGTCACGCATCATAACAACCACCAATGGCAATGCTCCACTGCTCGTGAACAATGATGTTATTTATGAACGTTGACGTCACAATTCGTTCCGACCAATGGCGTGCGTTTCACCTAATTCAATCTTCCCGCATAATTTTTGCACTTTTCAATAATTATTTTCTGATTGAAAACAAAATTATACAAAAAAATATTAATACGTACGCACATCTACAGGAAAAGACTTTACATATAAAAAAAATTATCATTATTTGAATCATACGCATATTCCCTATTAGCATATCAGCCGTCATAAAAATCATTCTCTTTGCCACTTAGACAATATAGTGAACTGTACATGAATCCGAAATGGGCCAGCACGACCAGAGATGTATCTCTCGCTAAAACGATACCGGCGTAAAGTAACAGCTGTGCTTTTGTACGGTGTGTAAGTAGCTGGTGGTCCTTGGTGGGGGGAGAAAGAAGGAGAGCTACGCATCTGTATAAATGTCACTAAACATCTGTATAAATGTCGCTAAATGTCAATGGGCTTAGTTTTTTTTTTTTTTTTTACGATATAGGAGGGAAAACGAGCAGCCGGAGCCATTTTCATGATTGTGACGCCCACAAACATCCGCATTGAGGCTATACAGATGCGCTGCCCTCCTTTCTCCTCCCACTTCCATGGGCCACCGGCTACTTACACACCGCACGAAACGCAACAGCACACAGTTGTCACTTTACGCCAGTCTCGTGTAAGCGAGAGGTACCTCCCCGGTCGTGCCGGCCCAATTCGACTGCATGCAAGCATGCAGTGTGGCACTACCTCTTACCAAAAGTAGTCCCGGTAGTTCGGTAGTTTGCTCCCTTATACTATAAAATAATAATGATATTAATGTTTTTGTAATAAAATTGTGTATTCATCTCAAAACTACTGTTTGATTCGGAGCATCCGGATTCAACGACTAGGAAGGACGATAAATTAAAAAAATTAAATAATGCCTAATGAATATTCAAAAGTTGTAGAAATGGTATATTGATTTACTTCAGTGTCAAGGAAGTTTTAATTGCTTGCACCGCAGCCATATTAGGCATCAGAAGTAACACAACCTATTTTACTGCCGCAGACATTTACGTATACCCAGGAGCCCGGGTTGCCTCTAGACGAAACTTGGGGTTGAATAGAAACTAAACCTCTGCCTTCAGCCATTATAATTGGAGGGTCCCGGGTCTGCCGGCAACAGGATCCCTCCAGCGACAGGCTGGCCCCGGCGAAGAGGCCAGACTTCTCCTTGGGGACTGTCCGGCTGCCTCTGAACAGTCCCTACTACGTCATGGAACCGTGCAATACCGTGAGAATAAAAACAACAACAACACATCTTCACGCTAGTTTCCCGTTGGATTAGGCAGAGAGAACAGAGAATTCGCCAATTTTAATATTGACCATAAAACATTTACACAATTATTTTAACAACATTTAAGATAAAGTAGATGCGAAACACAACCAGCTATGAAGAGAGAGAGAGAGTGCAAAGATCGTGTGCAATTTTACGGATCATTTCAAATCGATATTTACGTAACAACATATTACAATAAGACGATTATATTTAAAACACACGCGTGGATTGTCTTTTATTTCCTCAGTTTAAGCTTTGGCCAGTAATAAAAAATTAACCCTGTATTGATGTTTTATATCACATTTTTTTATACAAACAGTAACAAGTTTATGAAAGTATAAGTATCTCAATTTGTCAATATATAAGTTAAGTTCATGTGCAGGTACCAATAATAGAAAAACATAGGTATTATTAATTTATTACAACCTTTTTATAAATGAATATCGTAATGCAAATAAATTAAAAAAATCTAAAAGCAACCATTTAATTATTTAATGGTATAGGGGGACAAACGAGCAGACGGAGCCATTTTCATGACTACCGACGCCCATAGCCATCCACATAGAGGCTATACAGATGCATTGCACTCCTTTCTCTTCCCACCTTCATGGACAATATACATAAACAATTTTCTAGAGAAACATTTTTCTTGAATTCGATAGCATTTTAAATCACTAAATGCCGCGATCGTGACATACTTGTGATCGTGATCTTCAAATATGTATATTGATCGATGAGATTATTTATAAGGATGCCTGTTATAGTACAGGTAGTAGTCTACTTTTGTCAGATATTTTTGGACGAGCTCAGTTTGTAGGAAGGTATATCAATGTTTCCTTAATTAATTTGTTTCGATGTTCATACTTTCGTCAAATTTACCTATTCCGGAGTACTGGGTCTCCATATTCGTAAATTGAAAATTGTCGATTTGTTCAGCTAAGCCCACACTGTATTTCATACCATCGGTACCGAAGTATTCGTAGTAGCCTGTAGATCGGTCGGGTGTTAGACCGTTCTTCTCCCGTGAGTCGAGCGTGTGAAACGACTCTAGTGCGTCATTTTGTTCAGTCCTCTTCCCATATTGTGTGCTATCTGCAGATTGCATTTTTTTTTCGGACTCGTAACTGTTATGAACAATTGTATTGTTAGTTTTCATTCTTTTGCCAGATAATCTTCCTGCCTACCTAAATATGATAATTTTGATGTTATTTCCGGTTTTATTGTGTGACAAATAAAAATATATGCCTAAATACATAATTAGTTCATGATAAAAGTAGAACAATGACGGAAAAAATTAACACTGACGATTCCATGGTACAGAATTTTCTTTTATATTTTTACTTATTCTGTTTTGGCAAAGTTGTTCTGCTTATTAAATAGATTTGACGTATAAAGTATTTTAACTAAATTCATATTATAACATCCTAAATTGAATATTTTATGTGTACCATGTCTAAAATTTTTAAGTTCTTTAAGAGAAGATAACATATTGTGAGGACTCTTTATTTTAGCTTTTGAATGTGCTATATAAATATCCAGTTAAAACCTTTATTTAACTTGCAATGTTAGTTTGAAAATTTGTATGTTAGGGTCAAGTCCAGCAAGCCGAATTTGAATTTCTGTTACTCGATTGAACTGAAATTTGATATAATTAAAAAAAATGATGACAATGCATTCTTCCAGAAACGTCTAGCTAACTATCTCTGCAATAAAATATCACTATCACATTGTGTTTGGGCTTGTTTGAAATGTTAAATCAAGATGATAGCTAGAGTCTGATGATAGAACTGGAAGATGGTCATCGAAACTCTGTAATAAAATCTCTTCTAATAATCGACTTAGTTAAAAATTGTTACTCATAAGTAATTGGGATAACAGAGCATTATCACGGAATCGTCAAGCGGATCTGATGATGTGGAGGCAAGATGACTATAGAAACTGCAATAAAATATCAGAATCACACAATGTTTGGGTTTGTTTGCAATTAACTTGGAAAATTATAATCTAGGAGCTGACGATGAAGATGGACGGTGCTAGTGGAAAATCTGTTCTAAAATATCTCATATAATCTCTCTCGACAAGGACTTTAGGCCAAGATGGCATTCTGTATCTGATAATAGAGATAACAACATTGATAGAATTTCACGTATTAAAATTCGATGAGCAAGTATGGGCTAATTTAATTCGTCTTGATCAGTATTATGAGCTTGCAACTGTGTTCTGTAAATTGAGCTTTAAGGTTTTGGAATTCTTTATTGGTTTTATACCATAAACTTTGCTGAATGACGTTATAAGTAGAAATTAAAAGTTTTAAATTAAAAGTTTATTTTTTACTCTTTTTAGCACATTTTTGGACTTTTGCAGTGATTTTACTTTGTTTCCTATAATAATAATACACGTTACCTGTGTTGAGAATATTAATTATTATTTTCAACACAGCGAATTTTGGAGTATTACGGTAAAATTTGTTTGTATGAAGATTTCTGTTTACTGTCAGAGAGTCTTGACGGATTTTTACATGCTAGGTATCGTTGGATTCATGTCACTGTCACGTAACAATAACTTGAGTAAACTTGATAACATTAAAACAATTAATAACTATATATAGATAGTTGCCCCACTTTTAACAAAATAGCTATTTTAATTAAAAATGTGGATTAGTTCATTTTTTATTCTAAGTGTATTCTTAAAAATAGTTTATCGATCTTTCATCGTAGTACATTTTTTAAAATTTAAATGTTATAAATTTTAAGTAAATTTAGTTATATTCGACCTCTAAAAAAGGGATAGTTGCCTACTATCGGGGGATACTTGCTTAATGTGAGAATAGATGCCTGTCTATATTTTTCAAATAGAAATAAACCTATATTATTTTATTTAATCTGTTTTATTATTTTCTTAAGTAAAAATTAAATTATAATTTTAAAATTACAATAAATATAGATTCTAAAATGGTAATAAGATATCCATAATATTAACTAAATATTATTATTTATTTTAAAGATAGAACAATATGACAATTAACTTTGGCATTAGCATCAACTGAGTTAAATTTACTGGGATCGTTTATTATGTACTAATTAAATTATTATTCAACATTTCAAAATAGTATTATTTTTAAGGTGTTAAATTATAATATTAGTGAACATGTAAGCTATTAATAAAATATATGAATTTATCGTAAAGAAAAAGTACGTAGTTTATTTACGAAAAAATAAAAATATATTTAACATTAAAACGTATTAAACATTGCAATATAAACCCAAATGCATGCAAAGAAACAAAAAAGTTACTGAAATCGTAATCCGTGATAAAAATATTTAACAGTCATTACATACTAATATAATTCTGACGCTCTTCATAGTGTAACCGCGGAAGACTTTTGCTCACGTGGACAAACACGTGGGTCTACTTTAACGGCTTTTGCGACAGTTAGGTCTGCGCGGGGAACACTTTTGATTATGATCAAAAACGAACACTACCCACAAGCCTAACAGACTATTTGAAACTAAGGCAATTATCCTCTCGAGACTACTATTCGGGTTTTATCTTATATTTAAAGCAGTGGGATTTTATTTTTCAATATTCTTAGTTTATATACTTGATAGTTTTTTTTGAAAACTCTAAGAAATTGATCGAGTTTTATTTTGTATGAAAAATATTAACTTAGTATTTATTTGACATCAGGAGGATCTAAGTCTAATTACGACTAAAGAGGTTAATGTATTGAAAACATTTCTAATCACAGGTGAGATTTTTAATCGTAACCTATCAATTCAATGAAATATACTCACTCTAAGTTGTATGCGTCTTCGCCGTTATGGTGTTTTTGGCTGATGAACATAGAATTAGCGTTATTTCGGTAGTAGCTCTTCTTGTTGAGTGGCGATAACACTTCAGTAACTGGCGCTGTGTATGCTACGTTGTTTTTTTCGGCATCTTGTACGTACGGTGGTTCGTCGAGGATGTAGAGTAACTCGTCTTGGATGTAAGGTTTGTCGACGTTGATATAGGGGTTCTTGTTTTGGATGTAATGCTTGTTGTTATAGTCACCTTCGATGGAGGCATGCTCGTCATGGATGTAATGTTTTTCATTGGAGATTTTGCCTTGGAAGGGTTGGATGTAGGTGGCGGGGATCTTTTCTTGGGAGGTTTTGATGTAGGTATTGGAGATCTTGTCTAGGGTGAAAGGTTTGACGTTAAGGGCAGTGGGGGTCTTGTCTTGGGGGGTTTTGATGTAAGTGATAGGGATCTTGTCTTGGGGGGTTTTGATGTAGGTGATGGAGTTCTTGTCTAGGGTGAAAGATTTGTCGTTGTGGGTGATGGGGATCTTGTCTTGGAGGGTTTTGATGTAGGTGACAGGTATCTTGTCTTGGGGAGGTTTGATGTGGGCGATGGAGTTCTTGTCTAGGGTATAAAGTTTGTCGTTGTAGGTTTTAGAGATCTTGTCTTTCGTGTAAGGTTTGTCGTTGTAGGTGGTAGAGATCTTGTCTTTAGTGTAAGTTTTGTCGTTGTAGGTGATGGCGATCTTGTCTTTAGTGTAAGTTTTGTCGTAGGTGTTGAAGGTCTTGTCATAGGTGTAAGATTTGTCGTTAAAGGTGGGGGTATCTTGAATATAAGACTTCTCATCTTGGATGTCCTGGTTCTGGAGGTACTCATTGTACGCATACGACATGTGCATGTGTTTTCCTTCATATATCCCTGGGATATATCTGTGACATAAAGCGTTTTATGAATCTGGCTTAATATATTGATTTATTATATTCGATATCCGGATAGATCTTAAAGTTTAGTATTCTTTAATTTTTTATTGTTTTATACTACCTACTATATACAATAACTACTACTACAAGCTTCTTTATGTTTATTTTCATTTTGAAAACTGATACCAAATTTGAAATATATGCAGCACAAATGCTATACGCTATTGTTACATTATTGAATATTAACAATAGGCTGTCAAATTGTTGATTAACATCTGTAAAAGAAATTCACTCACTTCCCAGTTCTCATTTCTTCAGTTTCTACTTCATTAAAACTAGGTTCAACGTCAGATGAGCCTACAACTGCTACGGCACATAGAGCGATAAGATACTGCAACAATACATTAATATTTAGTGTATAAACAAAAACACTTCGCGAAAAAGTACATGAGAATTTTTTTATTATTTTTTAATTATACAGAATAATACAGAAAATAAATAACCATGAAAGAATTCATTGTAATTTACAACTTGCAATCGTACACGCTTTAGATTTTACTGATTCACAATTGATATTTTAGATTAAAAAAAAAATAAACAAATAAAATAAAATATCACAGACGCGCGTGCACATCTAAGAGACTTACAAATGCTATGATTTTGTCTAAATCGTATTACCCTTTATATACTAAGGTATATCACATCATCAACAGCTACACTTACGTGTGCGATGTTGTCATGTCTTACTCTCATGAGCTTGGCATACGTAGATTTTGCATGTTGCTGTTATGAGTTTTATTGGGATTATTCGTGTTCCTTACTCGCAAAAAAAATGTACGAAAGCTGTCTTTTGAGATATGGTTCGGTTTGTACGTAGTCTCCACCATAGATTTAGAATGTACAATATACACAATGTCAAATATTTGACAAATGTCGAAATTACTAAAAAAACACATATATGACTTTGTCATTAGTATGTAATCGGGCCGCTATGGCCCCATACTAGCGTTAAATAATTGTCTCATATGTACTGCATCTACTGTTTCTTTTCTTCTCCGATGATTGGAAGTTAATTTGAATGTCTCGTTTCCACGCTTTGTACATCTTTCACGTAGTGAGAACAATTCTAAATCTATGGTCTCTACAGCTAAAACTGCATTTTTTGCTAAAACTATTTACTTGTCTTATCTACTTTTTAGGAGCTGTTCATTCCTATATTTGAAGAGACATTAACGTTTCCAAATTTGTGGTTTTGAAATTGTTTATTTTGAGACCCGGTATATGTGTGTGTTTATCAAAAATCATTTTAGTCTTTTAACAATGAGTGTGACATAATTAAAGTGTGATATAATTTACGTCCCAATTGTGTCAGAGGTGTTGCTAGAAAAGCAAATATGAATGAGATAATTATTGTTTGTTCGTCTAGCAAATATCAATGGAACAATTATTCTAACCAGTCAATCCTATTGTTAATAATATCTTGTCACTACTACTGCTAATGTACTTACGTAAAGTCGTACGTGTGACTGGTATTTTTCGCGTGTTTATTATTTATCGAGTACCAATCTTGAAGTATAGTTTCGTTATTACCCACAATTGACCGCCATTTGATTATTTTGATGATTACGAATATAAATTCTTTAACCTTAAATAGCTAATCTCAGTCAATATTATCAAATTTCGTTGTGTTTTTATTTTAACGCCGCGTCCGAAACTGCTGTCCAAGCAGGCTAACACGATTGTCGGAGAGACCGTTGTAGTGGCACGCACAGTAAACAGGTGAGCGTATTCTTTTTCTATATATGTCACCCTTACGACCCCGTGTTTGACGAGTCGTTAGCTTTACCGTCAATAGTCTAAATCAAGTGCGCGTGCTTATTTTGACTAAGTTTGATATTATTTTCAGCTTGTTTAACTAAATTTGGGATTTTTTTTCAGATTTAAGTCATATTTTATTTAATAGAAGATGAAATATCTAAATCATATAAACTACAAGAAACTATTATGAAAACTCTGGTAGTAGCCAGTGAGACTGAAGACTTGGTTGTGAAAGATGATGTGCAAAGTGACAAAAATTGCTAACCATCAAATTTCGTACTTGTCCATCCGACAACACCCAAAATAACATACAAATTCCTCAAAAGAACTTTCAACACACACAACACAAACCTTAATTATTGGTAGTCCTGGGCTGCTTTTGAAGGTTGGCTGGTAGAATCTTCCGCCGGTATTATTAAACGGCGTAACTTTAATCTTCAGTTAATCTGTAAAAAAATTCGGTGTGCATATAAACCAAAAATTGTCCTGGACTCATCACATCAGGGACATAAATAGAAAGGTATTTGCAGCGTGGCATTCCTTATGACGAATATGTCATTTATTTCCAATTCCTACCAAAGTGGCAATAACCGAATCGTTGCTCTTGTCTATTATAGATTATGCTGACTCATGTTTTGTGAACTTAACCGATGAACAGCTTAATAAACTGGAGCGCCTTAAAAAAAATGGCTATCAGTTTTATCTTTGGCGTACGCAAATACGAACGCATTTTTGAATACCGCACTAAAACTCATTTGGTTGCCTATCCGTTTCCATCGTAATGCTAACACTTTTACACACCATTTTGTTTGATCCAAGAACACCTGGCGATCTAAAAGAAAAAATTGTAATTTTAAAAATTTGTAAATCCGTCTCTCAAGTGTTACGCTCAAGTTCAAAGCTCCATCTACATATTCCAACCCATAACACAAAATATTATAATTCTTCTTTTATTATATAATCTATTTTACTATGCAACTCATTACCTACCCACATTAAATGCGCTAAAATAATTAATAACTTTAAGTCTATGGTAAAAAAATATTACAGTTGTCAAAATTAAAAAACAAAAAACCGTTATAATTAAGACATATTTGGCCATTCATCTAACACATACCATATATTTATTAGTATTATTGAGTATAATTTTGTATGTACTATTAGTAGTATAATATATAGATATCTATTGCATTTATGATATGTATGTATAGACATAATTATATATTCATTTATTTATTCATCTATGTACAGACTTATTATATAGTTTGTGCACTGCCTCCTGATAGGTAAAGTCTTTTTCCTCTCGGTAAGGTTGCCTGGAAGAAATTATTGTTAAGTAATAAGGCCGCCTTAAGTGCGTTTTTTGTACTTATTTTAATGCTCGTCTATGTATTTTCTGTAAATTGTTGGTATGTGCACAATAAAGAGTGTATTGATTGATTGATTGATTGATTGATAAAGTTATGTATTTTAAAGGTAAGTGTCCTTCTAAATATAATCTTCTTATCGTGTCTCTAAACTATTGGAGGTTGGCTGACGGCTAAGAACTTCTCTCGAAATTGTACCAAGATGTGATCTCGTGTAGATAAAGACTACACTGTATAGCCGATGATGAAGTTCTTCGTCTGCTCGTCCTAGCCGAATTTCGACTATGGCGGAAATATCTATAGAGACTGGCGCCAGGACATAATACTTTAGGGCACAAGTGTGTTCTCAGACACTGGTACACTCTCTACTCCCTGATTCTCATATTCCAATGGAACGGCAGATCCATATGATCGGGGAAAAATCAGAGGCAGGACCGATGGCTTAATGTGCTCCTTGAAGCACGGGGATGTAAAACCGCCAATATCCAGACACTGGACTGTTAATACAAAATTGAAAATTCCAATGTTCCTCACGCTGTTCGTTGAACATTTTTTTCACTAGAACACATAAGCTTTAATCACATTTATTACGACCTTATTATGACTAAGGTTGAAAAACTGAAATAACCTATTTGGCTTATAATAAAGGTTATTAAGCACTAGCCGACCCTTGCCCGGTAGGGACTTATTTAAAAAAATAGTAAACATGGATTTTACGTGAATAGACTGAGTTAGTAATAAAATATAGCCTACATAACTACTGATTAGTGAAGCTTTCTTATAATATAAGAATTATTAAGTGTGCGCGCAAACACAAGTACATCTCGATTCTATCATTCTCTTATTTTGATGGGACGGCAGTCCGACACGATCTAACGTACTTTCGGAGGCACAGGGGTCTAATGCAGCCAACTTCTCTGACTCCGGACTGGTATGAGAAATTGAAAAATCCTAATAACACTTTTTGGTCCGACCCTGGAATTGAAGCCGGGACCTCACGCCTGCTTACCACTAAACTACGAAGCAGTCACCTACTTTAAATACTATAAATGTAGTAATCGGCAAAGTTCTGGAACCGCTCTTACCATATAGCCACGAAAGGCATCATACAACAAGACTTGGTGCAGTAATCAGGTATTTTTACATGACCTACTTGGTTAAAGGATACTCATCAAAATTAAACAACGAGGATAATAAGCAATTATTGTTTTTCTATACACTGACTGCCTACATGAGGTTGGCGAACATTACATGTATTAACGATTTATCCTTGATGTAATCGCTGGCAAGAGGTAACCTACATGTACAGATAGATTCCTTAATCACAAAGAGAGTGAAGTCATTTATCTGATAAACACCAAGTAAATTAAAAATATTTTTTTTTCAGATCGATTACGACCATTCCAGAACCTTCGTCAATAAGCTACTACTGTACAGGTGAAAGCTAAACTCCAAATAAAACAAACTCAATTTCTTCATCTTTATTTAATAGAATTAAAAAAGAATAAATAAGACGACCAGGCTGGCGCAGTGGTATATGCCTCGGATAAGTGGAATATATTGCGCCAAGGGTCACGGATTCGAATCCAACCTTGGTCATGGATGACACTTTTCTTGAAGGTCTATTCTATTTTATAACAAAAATCTTAAATATATGTTATATGTCTTGTGTGCGTGTGTATGTCACTGAACTCCTCCTAAGCCACTGGACCTATTTTAAGGAAAGACGTCTATCGGGCAGCTAGTAATCTATACTATTACCAGCTGCGCCCCGCGGTTTCACCCGCGTAACTTTCGATCCCGTGGTAATATCGGAATGAAAAATAGATGTTGGCCGATTCTCAGCCCTACTCAATATGCTCACAAAATTTCATGAGAATCGGTCAAGCCGTTTCGGAGGAGTATGGCAACGAAAACTGTGACACGAGAATTTTATATATTAGATAAAGAGGAATTATTTGTTTGTTTGTTATGCTTAAGCTGCTGAACTAGGCACTCGACCGATTTTAAAAACTCTTTGATCATTAGAATGCTACATTATTACGAATTAACATAGTCTACTTCTTACCGCGGGAAACTGCTTCATTACTGTGGGAAAACGGGAAAAATTCTGAACAGCTGAACCGATTGGGTTGAACTTTAAATGGAATACCCATATGGTTTCCTGGATGATTAAAAATACAATTGGATTCAGTAAGCAAAGCTGCTGCCGGTATGTCAACTAATTGCCGGCATGACCGATTGGGTTGAACCTTTGTAAGTATATTTTCATTGTTTCAAGAATGTGTTATTTACATATATGTATAAAAAGAATGTCTGTACGTCCATTCTAGAATCGTAAACTATGGATTTGAGAATGTGATGATCTTTAGTAGAGTTGTTCTCAATGCGCCCACGAATGTTTCTAAGTAGGTACGATCAATTTTCGACAGATGATGCCACTGTCATTCCAATGTATAGTGCCACAAACTTATCTGACCCGGTCGTGGCGGCGCTCTTCTGACAAGATGGACAAGTCTTGTCTAATTAAGTATTGAATCTCAAGTCTAATTGTATATGAAATATCCTGATTTTTAGGGTAAAAATAATGTGCGATGCAGCAAGTAATTGAAATTTTGGCATCACAATACTAAAATCATGATAACTATTATTTTAATAGTTTATTTTTCATGGAATAAGGGGGCAAACTAGCAATCGGAGCCAGTTTGGAGCAACGTATCTACCGACGCCCAAAGACGTCCACATAGAGGTTATACAGATGCGCTGACCTCCATCCTCCTTTTTCCTCCATGGGCCACCACAAACCATGACGTATGCTGGATGATGGCAACGCTAAACTACATCGGAAGCTTCTTTAGAGCTGTGTGCTGACACTCGATCATTTTGTTTGTTTTAGTGCTCTCGGCATTATTTTTATGAATAAATTAAAATACACAATAAAAAGACGAAAAAACAGCAAATGTCATAAAGCTGACAAAAGATTGTCATTTCAAAATGACGTCTTTAGTTCCAATTCTGTCTACCGGGTCAGATATGTTTTTTTTTTTATTTTTGCACTATATTTTATATATTGCTGTGATAGCTCATGCTTATTTATGTGTTGGTGGCGTAGCAAAGCGCACACGATACTGCTAGTGATATATAAATAGCTAGTGAATGAACTCTGTATATCATCTATCTACATCCAATCAATATATATTTATATAAATTGTCAAATTACTAAATGACTGATTTGGTATTTTGCAATTGAATTATTTCCAAACTATATAGCCTCCAAAATGGATATCTTTCAAAATATCAAATATTATTTATGTGTGTTGTTACCAAACACCATAAATGAGTATAAAGGTAGCTTTAAAGTACGATTTAAGATGTCTTTAAAATTCTAACATTTTTATCACCCAATAAAGTCATAAGAAAATATTAGAAGTATCGAAATTTATCGGTATTTAAATTATGTGGGGTCACTGTGTAGGACGAGTAACGAATAATACAAAGATGTAAGAAATATAAATTTATTATCACATTTCATAAATAAATATCTAAACCAAATCATCTAAAGCTTATGTCTAAATAAATTAAAGTAATCTAAGAGCAAACACTTAATTTTCGGGAGGAACATTTTTTCTTGAAATTCTATAGCGGCATTTATCAAAGCATTTTTAAATGACTAAATGCTTTTAAATGCCACATTTGTATAATTTTTTGAATTAAATTATTTCCAAGGCCTGTTGTAGTCCACTTTTATCAAATACTGCTTGACGGGTATATTGTTAGGATGGTATTTCAATGTTTCTTATACTAAATTGTCTAGTTGTTCTTCTCTAAGACCCACTTGCCAGAGTATGGTGTCTCTATCCTCTTTACTTTGGGACGGAATCCATTCTCGTCGGCGGTGTAGTCCACTCTGTACATGAAACCGTCAGGTCCGATGTACTCATAGAAGCCGGATGAGGCGATGCCCTCGTCGATGGAGTTGGCGTTCTTCAGAACGGCGTTCTCACCAGCACGGATTTTGTTTTCGGTCTCGAAACTGTAACAAAGGCATATTGTATTAGTATAAATTTTGTGTACTATAACTTACTGTGTATAAATTATGGTGTGCATTAAAGACATATTTATTGAATAATATATTATTATTCAACAGATATTTTAAGTATTATGTTTTTATAGTTACAGATGTTGATAGACACTTTACTAATCTTAAAATTGAATAACTTTAGTAATTAGTATATTATATCCGTCATTTTTAATTTTACACAAGCACAAATCCAGACCTATTTACAACTAGCAACGAAGTCTAAGTCTATGTTGTGACATTGATGTTAAAGGTCTCCGATATTAATTTCTTCCGTCAGGTTCCAGTAAAACCTGTCCATGACGTAAACATTATCAGTCTGACATTCTTTGAACTCTTGCAATCTACGTTGAATGGATGAACTACAAATTTGTAAATGGCATGTTCATTGATGAAGTTTCTTATTCAATGTGAGTTTTTCTTGGGACATTTATCGCTAATATGAGACTATGTCGTATCGAAAATTATCTTGATCAGAATCTGAAAGGCGCCTGTGAAAAACCCTCGATGAAGATAATATTGATTACTTTTCATTCCATGTTAATATAACATTGCTGAACAAGAAAATACCAAAATAAAATACACGGTTGATGATGATGGTTGCGAACAAGTAGCGAGGTCAGGGATGTTATCATTCGCCAATTAAATCTACGAATATTGATATCGTAAAGTTAACTACAGCTATATGTTATTCGATGGTTGACCTTTGACTGTTGCGCTCAGGAATTCGATCGCTGAGGTCGCTAAATGTATCAAAGCGATTTCGACACATGATAACTTGAATCAATTTTGTCACAGAACAAAACCTGAATAGGTCAATAACCGAGGCAGTTGGGATAATGAGTTCGATGCATCCACTTTTCGTGAATATGATCAAGTTTGCATATTTTGTGCATTTTTATTTAATTAGCTTTAAATAATTAAATTTTTATTTTCGTTAAATCAGATACGTTTACTTTGTTTAATTTTGTTTTAGTTATATCAAAGATGCTAACTAAATATTAATTTGGCATTGGGAGGGCCTAAGCCGTTTTTTGGTACAAAGAGATTAATCTATTGTACACATTTCTATGCACGGATGAGTAATTTTTGATCTTGACCTATCAATTCAATAGAAGTACTCACTCAAAGTTGTATTTGTCTTCGGCGTAATGGTGTTTCTGGTTGATGATCTTAATGCCGTTGTTCCTGTAGTAGCCTTCCTTGTAGTAAGGCAGGTCATTCTCTGGCGGGGTGTATACCAACTTGAAGGTGTCGGCTTCTGGTACATAGGGCTCGTAGTCATGGATGTAAGGGTTGTTATCGTGGATGTAAGGGTTGTCGTCGTGGATATAAGGGTTCGGGATGTGTACGTATCTACCCTCGTCGGTAGGGATGTATCTGTAAAAATAGGAGCTTTTAAGTATCGAAGTTGAACTAATCTGATATTAATATTTATTTTTTTTAAGAATTGGTTTAAGTTTTAAAAAGCTTGGGCTGTATTTCTTTCCGTATAAGATTTTATTCTTTAGCTGAGATTACTTTTAAAATTTATAGTATATTATAGACAAATTTTATAAAATATTATAACAATTTTTGGTTTAAAATTGCGTGAAATTAATGCTAAAGCCAAAGTTGAAACGGATGCAGCAAATGCTACAGATTACATTAGCTTGTAACAATTGAGCAAGAATGCATTTAAACTCGATTGAGTATTAACACTAGGCTGTAGGTCGAACTGTTGACAAATATCGCTAGATGACATTTACTCACTTGCCAGTATCTCCATATCTGTAGGGATTCCAGGCACCATCGTCGATAGGTGAGCCTACAACGGCTACGACGCATAGAGCGATAACATACTGCAACAATACATTAGTATTTAGTGTACAAGTAAAAAAACACTTCGCGAAAAAAAGATTGTAAAGAATTACATTTTTCGAAATTTATTTTTATTAGATTTTTTTTTCAATATCAGAAAAGAAATTACCATGAAAGAATTCATCGTGATAGCACTTTGGATTTTTTAAAATAAAACACTTTATTTTTCTACAGATCCAATTAATTCACTGATTCACTGTAAAAGCGATCACTTTGTGAAAATGTTCACGGTCGTATTCGTGTGCACTCGTAAGAGGATTTGAAATGTTGTGATGATTTCGAAATCGAATCTTCGCTTTTATACATAAGCAACATCAACTTCTACAGGAACGCACACTCGCGCACGCGGTGTGTCATACGCATCTCACACAAGCAAGGCCTACGTATTTTTTGCATACCATTGTTGGTAACATTTTTATTGGGATATCCGTGTCACGTACCTTCAAATACCACTAACTCTTTTTAGGGTCTTTTGTAAAAGAGTTAACAAATTAATTTTATTATTAATTAAATAGGATTCTATTGTTCTTTAATTAAACACATTAACATGATAATAAAATTCGTATCGACGTTTTTTTAATTTATTATAGTTTAATAAGATTAATTGACAAAGATTTACAGTCTTATTAATTCTATTGATTGATCCGTCAATAAAGAAGCCTCATATGTTTTGTGTGTTTTTTATTTCCATATTTTATAGTTTTTTTACAATTAATTAAGTTTATTTAATGTGCTCTAGTTTTATTCTGTATATAATCATCATCAACTGGATATTTGAGTCCATTGAATTTTTAATTAAGTTTTAATAAACATAAACTAAAAGCACTTTTAGCACTGTTCTAAAAAGCACATAATAAAACTCTAAGGTGCTTTATTTGTAGCTTAATTTATCTTTATTTCTTTATTCGTGTTATAAACTCAGGTCGGCCCACCAAAAGCGGTTTTGTAAAACATAAATCTTCTAAACGAGCTCTATATACGAATTATTATAATGCCATTATCATAATTTCGCCAAAGCAATTCCAAATTTTCTAAACTAGAGTACCAAATTGGTTTACTCTCACTACATTATATATTCCATCGTGTCTTGTAGAATTTGGCATAATTTGTTAATACCATTTACTAAATACATTGTATATAAGGTCTACAAATCTTAATGTTCGGTTTTACCCATATAATTTATGACTTTCTTATCGTATTCTAAGTCCGTTTTATTAAGTACACATGGCTTTTTAAAGTGTATCTTATATTCATTGGATATCTTGCAGAATGTATAATTTTGTATATGTAATGTTGTAGAGTATACCATATTTTTCTATACACCACAGGGGTCAAACCAGCAATTGGTAACTTTTGGGACTACCAACACCCAATAACATATGCAGCGCATCTGCATGCGTTGCCCTCCTTCTCGTTATCCCTCTTATGTGTCACAGGTTATTCACAATCTGCT
>LUGF01047890.1:194040-207849 GCA_001625245.1 Calycopis cecrops | reverse complement strand
TTAATCAAACTTCATCATCATCATCTTTAGCACAAACAAGACGCTCGCTGTTGGACATAAGTCTACCCCAGAGAGCACCACAGTCCTGGTCACAAGCAATTTGGTTCTCTTTAGTCTTTGATTTGCAAATCTGGGTTTCATCCCGGAGGCTGAGCTCAATAGTCGAAATTCCTAGAAATGCAGTTGCCAAACCACATCCTTTAGAGTTAAATAAGGATACGTCGTGACGTAAATGGGCAGGTCGTGATGGTATTCAATACTAATAGGTAATCAGCTCTTTTCCTTTCTTCAGCCTTCTAAAAACACAGACATTCGTTCCATTTGTATCATAGAATCTTTATACCTATATAATTAAAAAAGTGTTAATTAATTAAGCGTAATTCCGTGTTGTATAGACACCTTTATAACTGTATAATTAAAGAGTATTCTGTATCTAGACGGATGTAAATATCATTGCTACATTGCAACAGTATCAGCCTTTGGCACCATACCTTATGACCCTTTGCGAGAGATATAATGTGTATATAGGTATATGTAGCTGCTTGTAAATAGAACTAAAAATTGTATGTTATAAAATAATAGGTTAAGTCGTTAACATCAATTTTTAGCGTAAGGCAAACGAGCTGTTGAGCTTTGTGAGCCATTATGACTACACACATACCAGGAGCATATGTTATGTGTATATATGTGTTATCATTTCACCAAAGAGCCACCAAAAACTCATACACCAACGGCATGAGTAGAGAAAACATAGCTCTCATTATACTCCTTTTATTTCTGCTTTGTTTTAGCTTTTTCCACCAAACTACGTTCTTATTTCTTAAGTTTTATTAACATTACCCATTAGAAAGACTCAATATTTATTAATAAAATAATTCAAGTAGATCACTCCTTTATGCTAAGTTATAATTAAGGATTATCGAAAATATCGAGCGACAACGCTTTTAATTACCATACATTAAATATATATCCTAATTAACATGAAAAGTCAATCCCATTATAAACTAGGAGATTAGGTCACTTCCCCTTCAAGTAAATATCGAGATACAAAAAAGATTGCAGAAGAGATGCAAGGAAAGATAAGATAAAAAACATGTTCCTACTCTTTCAAATTAATTGACGACTACTGCAAAGATAAAGTGTGCTCATTAAAGCACACACTAGTGACAAATTGTTTTGACCTACACAATTAAAACACATACCTACACAACAAAAGTATTATTGACACAAACCGTTGTGATTTTAACGAACCGATCATAATCATTATTCATTTTAATCTGGCACATTAGTGAATAGAGTTTAATTCGAATGCAAATCCCAGCGTAAGCTATAGATAATATTTATTTTTACGAATTAGATTAGAAATTTGAGGGAACCCGTTAAAAAATACAAACCTAATTTCAAAATAATTTAAAAAAATCTAATTTGTAAATAGAATATCGCGAAAGATATATACATAATATATCTATACTAGCTGGTGCGTGCGACTTCGTTCGCGTAGCGTAGTAATATTATAATCCAAGTGATTTGTTATTGTTTACTTGCAGTGTACCGAAATTCCGATTTCTTTCCGTTTTTGATGTTGACCAGGACTAGTATCTACACACCACAAAAAGTTTCATTGGAATCCGTTCAGTAGTTTCTGACATTAGCCCGAAAAAACAGACAAACGGACAAACAGTCAGACGAAAAAATTTAAAAATGTTCTAACACTATTTTAACATCGCCCCCAAACAGTTTTTCATAGGTAAATATTTAATCTACAGACACACAATTTTACTGTTCTTTTTATAAATATAGATATAAGAGGTAAAATAAATATAAACGATTACGAACTATCATTAGATAATCTATAAGGATCTAAGAAATAAAAAATTTACAATCCAAATAAGTGGTACACAAACGAAACTAGTCCGCTATGCAAATGCAATGCCGATCGGATAAAAATAAAACATAGATTTAGCTTCCTTAAATTATTTTAATGTAAAATATTTATTATTAGCTAACTTCCATAGCTAAACAGTAAACTTAGTCTTTTTAATTAATTCTAATAATGTTTCCATTTTGAAATAATACATTACACCCAATGGCTATAGTGTGCGTTACCCGATTGAATATAATCACATCACGCGGTTAGCGTTAAAAATTGCACTCTCAACAAACAGCGAGTTAGACATATTTAGGTTTAAATTCATTAAACATAACCATGTTAGCAATTAATGATATTTAACGTCACGAACAGAACCACAATAAGTTATAACGGTGCCAAATTGAAATAGGAAATAAGGTTGTATTAACGAGACATGTCAAATCCGGCTTAAAGCTCACAAACTAACTGGTATTCAATTAATTAATGGTCAAAATTACGGGTCGGTTTTATTAGTTTTCCTTGAAGGGAGATATTTACGTAAAAATATAATTTGTTTTAAAAGGTGGGTTAAAATCATTAATTATGCCAAGTGGCAAGACATTAGCATGCAACTCTACTACAATGTTCATAAAAGAGTCTCTACATTATTTCTTCGATGATCGTCATCCAGCGAGATGAGAATCATGAAAACCATATTAGTCACTTATAGGTATTACAGGCTTACAATGAAACCGGATACATATTAAACAATATGACTAAAGTCGGAGAACAAATATTTTGTGTTACTACACGCATTTGTTTTTTGGACCTTTGACCCCTGCTTGTAACTAGAACACACTCGTAGGCTGAGGTTGAAGTTTATTCGAGAATTATTGGTTCTAATAACTTCTTATGACTCACATTGGTAAGGAAGTGGGATTTTACTGGTTATACGTATAGCTAACAATAAAATATTTTGATAACATTTCTGGTTATTGTTATATTTATAGGAAATAATATTCTATATTCATACCTTATGTACATTAATATTGCAAATTGTACCTAGGTACATAATATGTATCAGGATTAAACCGTTATGTACGTTCTTGAGGAAAGTAATTCAGGGTTATTGAAGCATGATGTTCATAAATATTTCTTCCTGGAGACATATTGAGACGTTGCGCGTTGGTGGTAGTGATGAAGCTATTCAAATAGGTATACAAAGAATGTTGGTATCTGAAAGACCGGTTTCATTAGCCATTTCTTTAGACCACCCATATACTATTCTATTGGTTTAACTGTCTATATTAATGGTGTTAAACAATTGGCCATGTCTTTATCTGTTGTTAAACTTGTTTTAGCCTAATTTTAAATAGCTTTTTAGCCTATTTATGTCACGATGGGATCCTTGTAAGGTGAGGAACATTTAAAAAATTCGATAATAGTATTTTCTAAGTTCATTGGCTTATTTCTTTTTTGTTTAAGTCGTTGACATTGTTGTTGTTTGGTTATATAAGGTTTTAAATAAACAAGACATATTGTGCGACTAATGGTATTGAATTCCATAAAAGAGATATCCAATTTTAGTAATATTTATGGATTTTATCGAATGAATGTCGATCGACGATTACAGCAGAAGAGATAAAGTGGGAGGAATAATCGAAAACCGTTATAATAGGTTCAAAAGTGTGACCAGGATCTAATGAATCGGTGCCATAGCCTAATATTTTATTTCTCTGTCCGAAAAATATTTTAAACTTTTTAAGCACGATGCTCATAGATATGTGTTGCCATCTTTTCCTTGAGTCCGCCACCGGAATTTCTCAAGCCGCAACTGCATTTATATCACTTTCCGGTATCATGTGAGCACATCTGCAAATTCTCCAGTTTAGCATTAATTTCTTACCCAGTGGAGAAGGGGAAGGAGAGCTTGACTATTGCTGCTAAACTATAACATAAATCTTTGTTTGGTAATAAGAGCAAAAGGAAAAACTAATGCTCATAATTTAAATGCTTTTGTTTTTGTTATTGCTTATGTTTTTACCATACATGAAGGGTTTGAACTGAGATATAAATTACCATGACAACATTTGTGGAGTACCTACACGTATTATACTGGGGAGCACTGACAGTTTTGCATATTATTCAGACAGATTACCAGAGTGAAATATTTTGTTTCTTCTATATTGCTGCCAGTACAGGCTAATTAATCAAATATTGTTGACATGATGATTGTGTTGATGATGTTTATTCAATAAATAGATTTCAAACTAAGTCAATTAGTTGTTTTCTAGTAATTCAAACATCTGTTTGACGTTCAAAGCTGTTATCAATTTCCTCTAAATGTTAGTGACTGAAATTAACCGCAAATACAACTCGTAGCTGTACCGTGAACTGTTTATTTGACCTTTAACCTTTTTATCTTTCGCCCGTAACGACTCATATTTTGTAGTAACGTAACCACTCGGAATTTCGACTCGGGTACAATGTCCATACACATCAAAAATCTATTCTGTATCAAGATATATAACAGCTGATATGATTTAATGAAACGTATATGTATATTATTCATAGTTCCAAGTAACGACTATATCGATTTAAATATTTTTGTTATGTAGGTTTTATATAAGTAGGTACTATATCTCCTGCAAAACAATAAAAACCCTAACATTTTTCCTGAAAAAAATTATAATACAGAAATAAATATTTCTACTTGTAGGCTTGGGATACGAGGAATAAATTTCTTGTATCCCAAGAAATAATTGGCATATTAATTGTAGTGGATAGTTTTATAACTTTTGTCGGGGTTGTACGCGCTTTAGATAAAATCAAGAATAAAAGTTAATATGAACATAAAAGCAAAAATTATAAACATAAAGTCATCAATATAGGTACTTTATATTATATAGTGGACTTATATCGATCATACCAATACACCACCACCTACATCTATTTATTTAGATTACTTAGCAGGGCATTATATTCCTTACAATTAGGTACATATTTCGGCACGTACCTAAAACCATATAAGTATATAACAATAACAATATAAGGCGATCATCTCTCAGTCAGAGTCAAAAGCATAGAGATATTTATTTCTGATATATGTATGTATATCAAATATATATATATGGTCAAAATATATATGCTAATCGTATTTCATTTTTTTTTCATATATAATTTTTATAAGCGTTATGTGCAGTAATAATTTGTATCAACAGTAAAATATAATCACAAATAAACCTAATATATATATTGCTCATATTATTCATCCATCCTACTACATCCTATTATATACCTAGTATAGGACACACCATTTTGTTACTCACAATTACCAATTTCTACACATACACATGATACCGGAACAACGTACAGTAAAACCGGGAAATAACTTAAATCGTATTTATTAGGCTATAAAGCAGGTTTCCAATCAGCACTCAACGGGAGTGTCTCGGAAGAGTAACGGTATCCTCCGGTTCCCGAACCTTACACCGATTACACAAATACCGATATTACGGGGAACCGTAAACGCCGTTGGAAGCCGGAATATCGGTGAAATACAAAAAAACGATAATCATATTATAATGTCGATAAATTCGCCTCATGTCCCGTCACACGAAACGCGCGATTATGTCAGGATTCATTATGCGTATTGTTGTTGTGTTTCAAACTTATGATATGAATTTGTGACCTAGGTTTAGTAAGGATGTTTGATGTTATGTCCCGAGTATGTTTTTGTAAGTGTAGGTAAGTAAGAATGCTTCAATTTTAGAATTCCATGAAACATAGGACAAATTAATTTTTATAGTTTAGGTACGCGTATATTACAGAGAGTACCTACTTATTACTAGTTCGTCCGAAAATGATACATGTATGTAAGTAATACAAAAATTAGACAAACTAACCTTTAGTAGATTTACTATTTACCTTCTACCCAGGAAACTAACTAGTAAACATTCATTTTTTTTAAAGTAAAACATTTTTTGTTATTTCAAGATGCCATCTAAATCTATGTAAAGTTTTAGTTTTTGCGTGTTGGTATAACTAACATACCTACATAAACAAACTTCCTCTATTATATTATCGTAGGATAGGGTTTGAGATATTAGGACCTCTTACACCTTGATTAGATCGTGATAAAATCTACTCATAATTTCTTAAAATAAGTATAGTCACGATTAAAATTACGTTTTTTATTATCTACTAAACTTTTCCATGCAACTGTACTTCGGTAACGGTGCGCGCTTGTAAATAGTCGTAATGAAGTCTTTAAAGTTGCCAACACAAACTACAGCTGACAGAATAAGTTTAAGTGCGTTTGTGAAGTCCTCTTGAGGTTAAGTGGATGTCTTCTTTATAATCCGGATGCGCATCGTCATCATCAGTATTTATACGTTGTTAGAGGGATAGGGTATAGCGGTACATTTATCATTGTCAATAGCTAACAAAATAGGAAATACAAGTTTTCGAAAATTATATTCAAGAAATCCGTGATCCATTTTAATATACATAGGTACATAGTATCGAATTAAGAACTCTTTTCTCGAAGAAATATAAGGTTCTTAGTTTAAATTGTATGTATGTATGTTTTCCCGCGACTATCTCACGCTTAGCTAGACTGAATATAATTCGGATTCCATAGAGTATTTTGTTAAACTTATGAGGATTTGGTGTTTTAACCGACTTAAAAAAGGGTTCTCAGTTTTAAAGCGAAAAAACGGTGACGTGTTTTAGTTTCCAATAGCTCTAGATATCTGGAACTCCTGGAAAAATGACCAAATAGTATTAATTGGTACTCCATTTTTATACGTAACCTAAAACATGAACAATATGATACTTATACGAAATAGGTGTAGTGACAGCTGTGCTGTCGCGTTTCATGCGGTGTAACCGGTGGCCCATGGAGGGGATGAAGGAAGGAGGGCAACGCATTTATAAAATGGGCTGCAACTGCTCGTTTGCTTTCTCATATCATAAAAAAATATTACAGAAGTATAGTACAAAAATAGTTACAAAAATCGAGTTGAAATATTGACCCTTAAATGTTCAAATGCATCGCTTTCGTTGTATAAACCCCTCCAAATAAGCAGGCGAGGGTGCTACTGCAGAGACGTGTGTGCACAAACACGACATACCCACGCCACCATTAACATATTAATTCAGCGTCTGATATTTATTATGTCAGCCCGAGTAGGAAGCGCTCGGAGATGACTCGGTAAGGTCCGCGTTGGAATTCCGACATGCCGAATTCTCAACGAATGAACTTTAGTGTATATATTCAATGCTATCATGTGTGCCGCGGTTTCGCTTGCGTTACACGTGTCACAGAAAATATGTGCCAGATTTTTTCTATGTATAATATAAGCGGGCAAACGAGCAGTCGGAGCCATTTTCATTACTATCGACGCCAAATGACATACGCACAGAGTATATACATATACGTTGCCCTTCTTCCTCCTACCTTCATGGGCCACCGCGACATACAGCTGTCACTTACAAAAAGCTATATACTTTATGTCTTATTCTGGTATATGAACTTCAGCATTTCCAAGCTTTATTAACAAAAACTGTTAATTTGTTTTTGCGTAATTGAGTAACATGCATCCATAAATTCATCGAAATAAATCCATCACTTGTGCATTTAAAATATTTGCATAAATTATTATACTATACTCGGAATTTTAATTCGATTCCAGATTTGACAATTTCAGTGTTGTAACGTTATGACAAGTACTAAATAGTGACGTTACGAAATTATTCGATACGGAAATGAAATATTTCTGAATCGATTCCTCTTGTTTATAGTAGTATCAACTACTACTTTAATCGAAACTAAGTACATCAAAAAATTAAATATTTTTGAACGTATAATTTAGTTATGACGATTAATTATGTATCTGAGAGTTTTCTTTAATAATTATGTGAAATTAATAAAAATATGTGATAATGAAGGAACATGAGAAATAAAACAAATGGTTGTAATATGGGCCTCAAATTGCACAGAAGTTTCATTTTTCACGTACTTGTAGACGTTGCGAATTATTACTTTTTCAGTAACAGTTAAAGCTTTTCGTGGACGTTTTTTTCTTGGGGACAAGAATATGTCCGCGTCTTTTTGTGATGTACTTGGCTGAGGATCCATTTTGAAAAAAGAAACACTCAAAGTTCACAAAACGTAACAACAAACACGATGTGAAAAAACTTTACCAAAAACTCAACAAAATAACAAAATATCGCAATTAAACAAGATATTTTTGACGACCAGCCTGGCGGAGTGGTACAGGGCTCGGATAAGTGGATCATGTTGCGCCAGGGGTCGCGGGTTCGAATCCCGCCTGGGTCATGGATGTTTATCTCTGTATTGTATGTATTTCTATAATAAAAATCTTAAATATGTAACATTTCTTAAAACTCATAAAACATATTAAATATATTTCGTCGTCTAGTATCTGTAACACAAGTCCTTACGGTACTTAGCACGGGGCTAGGCTAACGTGGTGTGTAAAGTCCACAGATATTATTATTTATTTATAATAATTCATGCAGTCAGACTGGAAGAATGAAGCCGAATGGCAAGATAAACAAAATGGCGGTAGCTGTCCGATCTCGCGTGTATTGCCAAGACAGAAAACTATGTATCAAGGCTCTATAAATAACAAAATAATATAAAAAAGAGAAATATTAACTTTTAATAAAATAAAGCTCTTGTTATTAATTAATAATGATTATTATGAATTATATTGTATTTATTTAAATAAAAATCAATCATTTATTCTTTAATTGGCACACCGACATTATTTTTACCGACCGAATTATAATTAAATAAACATAAAATCGCGATTGTTTATCGATTGTTGTGTTCATCACTATTATGTTATATGTGGTATCATTAATTTATAAAATGACAGTAGGTAACGTCAAATGTGGAATCGAATAATTATAATTCCGAGTATAGTTTGCAAGAGATTACTTTTTACAAGAGGTAGTGCCAGCATTAAAGAAATTGGACAGCACGTAACTAGATAACTGTTTCTCACGTGATGCCGCCGGATTTCAAGAGGCTTTTGAGTTGGTAGCAGCCAGCAGGTCTGAAGAGTACGATAGACAATACACCTGACGTATGCGGTATGACTACAGCAGTGATCTGTGACTTCTTTTTAGTCGTACCCTCATGTCTGAGCTTGTTGTTCACATGTTTTAAGTTTATATAATGTCGTTAGATTCACCAATCACCAAGTAATAAGTTTTAAATAACAAATTGACGTTATTCTAAAACAAGGGACTAACTAAAGTAAACTAGAGACCAACTAAGATGTTTGTTACAATAGGATATCTAAATATAAAGGTGATCCAAATAAGACACGATTAATAAATCTCTCGTTCTTATTGCGGCTGTCACGGCCAATGTCTAGAGCCTGCAAGTGACGTCGATGCTGCGTCATCATAGGCTTGTTGCCAGCCTTAATATGTCACGCTTGACCTTTTTGAAGTGAAACTTCATTACGCGCGTGACTTGGGGAGTCAGCTGATGTATGCGTGACTAAGGCGTTACAAAAATTGTGATCGGGCGAGGCGAACGGAAGTTAAAAGGGAGATAAGTCAGTGAAGACAGAAAGAGAGTTATGTTTCTTATATTACTGTAGGAACAAACAAGAGCAGTACGCCTGCACATTTTCTTTCTCCCTGCCTCTCATAGCTAGTTATGTTTCGTGTATGAAGTTTTACTTCAGTCGTGTGATCTAAAGTACACACATGTTTTTTTACAACTATGTCTAAACTAATTTAAACATAATGTTACACAGTGTAAATAAGATCAGAGCTTCGTGTGGTGAAAAAATGGCAACGCATTGTACATTTTTTAAATTATATAAGGTGGCAGAGGTGCAGTCTGAGCCATTTTCATGATTACCGACCCTCGTAGACAACTGCCTATTGGTTATACAGATACGTTGCCCCAATTTAACACCCATACACACAGCTTACCCCTGCTTACACACAGCACGAAATGTAACAGCACAGCTGTCACTTTATGCCGGCATCGAGTTTGATTGTGACGATATTTTTGGGTGTCATTGGGCACAATACATAATATGTTATTACATGTTGACTACGTAAATATCAACTAGCTACGCAAATCTAAACTAATAATACAAATGTGATAAGCTTCAAAATAAACGCATTTCGTATTATCCAAGATTAACACTGAAATTTAAATTATTAATGGCTTTAATCACATAATTCTCTGATTACTACAGTAAAGCCGTTCATATACAACCATACAGATCAACTAACAGCCCGATTCTAATTTCCAAATTCTGCAAACTGCAGATAAATGTAAGGCGTGCATGCATACAGCGCGGTATTACTTTTTACTGCCGAAAATTCTGACGAAATATAACCTCATGAAATCAACTTATTTTATATGCTTAACTTCGCTTCAGTAAGCCGCAGCGCAATTTCGCATTGCAGACGTAATGGATCGGAGCGAGCGGCGGTGTATCACTCGCTCACACGATACCAGTGGAAAATGACAAACATGCTGTCGTGTCTCTTATGATTTCTGCGCTCCTGGTCTCCCATTGCAAGGGATACAGAAAAGCATCATTTCTGCACAATATTCATGCAGCTATGGGAGTTGGTAGTTATAAAAAGGCTCCAACTGCTCGTTTATCTCCATAAAACTACTACTTACTCGAATAGTTACTAGTAGTACTAGTAATAGTTAGTACTATTTACTAGAACCTGAAATGTACCCTGCAATATACAATGTTAACTACGTCACGGTTATAACCGAATCAACCAGATTATTAATATTAAAGCTCAGGACAGATAAACGTTTAATGAGGTTAATATGAACCAATACGCCATTGCCTATTCATTTAATATCACTTAATTAAATATACAATTTAATTTTCCCTAACGTAAATGATAAATTATCAAAATTAGTATTGTACACGTAGTAATGTCGAAGCTATTCAATAACTTATTGTTATTAATTGATATAAGTGCTTAGAAAATAGATGTTAAATAATTGTTATCTATTATCTAAGTATTTTTTGAGTTTCCCTTCGTAAAGATAATATATAAGAATGTGAGATCGTGAAGCTTGAAACAGTAAACTGATCCTCTTGCTATTTATTCTTTTCCAAATCAGATGCCATTGCATAGATAATGATTTCATCTTCTTTCTGTATCTTTTCAAACGCTTCTTTTACACCTTTTCTTAGTTAAAAAGTAACATTTCAATAGCTTTGTTGAGCAACAGTAATGGTGATGATAATAAGGTAGGCTACCATGGATCACAGATCTATAAACGCCATAGTGAGTGAGCGATAAGTGCTCTGCTTGTTTGCTCATATGGACAACACCATACATGGTAGGCACAAACGTTCGTTTTGGTGATGTCAATCCATCTTGTACAGATCTAGGGGATAATAGCTTCTCAGCCAACACAGTACCTCTAAAATTTATCGAAACCACTTATTAAGAAACCTGCTCAATCGTTTTTTTATATATTAGGTAAATATATTTTTTTTAATTTACAATGTGTTGATATCCTGAAAACAATGTCACAGATATCTTTGTCAAATATTGTTTTCCGTATTCTATCGAAGGCAAAAAGCTATCGGAGAATTGAGTGTAGCCTGAAGGTTATGTACTTGCGTTACTCTCTTAAACCCCTTGGGGGTAAAAGAGGGAAAAGCGCGGACTATATACATCACTTTACGTTGTCATTCTACACCGATGTGTGATTGCAGATGCATTGCAGAAATAGCACTACATGCTAATATCGCAAGTTGTTTGTGATATTTACGTAGTTTACAAAAATTTGATGTGATACAAAATATCGATAAAACATGTTCATAACTCCAACTCCGTATATGCAACTATCTAGATTTTTATAGATACATTCCAATATCTTAAGATCTTAGATCTAAATTCTAAATTATGCGTTTCATTGTAATGCGTGTCGAGTAATCCAGGTCACAAAATTTCAAATGTCAATTTTGGTCAGTTTATAAATAAGCACAGCTCGCGCACCTACCGATGTTATCTGATCGGATTTTTAGCTATAAATCTTAAAAGTCCAAGAACTAGAAAGTCTAGTTCGCGAATTAAGAGGTTCACCTAATATATAGGTATACCTATATTATATGTATATATGGTCTAGACATAGGGATGCCTAGGAGAAACATAATACTTCGGGAACGGCATACCATATGTTTTCTAAATATTATGTTATTAATTTTAGTGGTTGATTTGGTTATCTAACAAGCCCACCGCACGCTTGTTAATAGTTCTAAACTTAGTTAGCCTCTCAAGTTTTAGGATATGGGCCTATGTATATGGTACTAGTACCTATCATCATGATCATCATCATCAACCGTTATGCGATTACTATTACTTCTTGTATAGAAACTAAAGGAAATAAAAGTATCGACAAATCTATGAATATTATAAACGCGAAAATTTATTTGTTTCATTGTTTGTTACTTCTTCACGCAAAAACTGCTAACACACGCAAAGAGAGTAACTTGGATTAACACATTGGATTTTATCCCGAAAAAATGTTTTATGGGATGCCATGGGATGATTTTTTATTTTCCACGGGATTGTAATTAACGCGAGTAAAACCGCGGGGCGCAGCTAGTAAAGGTATAAATGAAGAAATATTATAGAAGTTACGGAATATAAAAATAATAAAGTATCTTAAAGACATTCGAAAATAATATATTTTACTTAAACATTAATCCCAAGAATTGCCCAATAAATAATTTACCTAATTCAGCAGTGCAATTAATTATTGAGAATGAAATAATATTATTCTTGCATTTTGAGGCTAAACTAGAAAACCGCAAAATTAAATTAGAAAACCACAAATTTTTTACACAAATTACACCAAAAGTCACAGTACAAAGCCGTGTAGTCATTATTTACCCAAATTACACGTAGCCTATTGTAGAGGCATAGGTCCCTTGTCCACATAAGCCACTTTGCATTTGATTAGCATTCAATATGCCTTCTGTTTGTCGGTGCGACAATATTAATGATGTCTTCATCCATTGACGGTAACCTGAGCGTTCATTTATAACAATAGTCAATAAACCCATCAATCTAGAATAATTAATAGTGTTTTACCGTTAATAAGTCATAGTTAGCGTCCCAAATATCAGCACCTTTTTTATATAAACATTAGAAATAGTGTTTACCTACTGCCCCTAAAACACAAAAAGCCAACTATCATTTATTATAATCCAACTTAGCTAAATCCCGGTTGAAATATTGGTTTAACTAATAAGTATTTATTGCCTTGTTTCTTCGTGTTATAATGGCGCCAAATACTTTCTATTCGTGTAAAGCTTTATTTTAACATTAAATTATATATAATTAATGTGTCGTTTAGATTAGTATGCCTAATTTCGTATTCATAATAATCAGGTGTTTTCTCGCAGAAAGACACGTCCTGTTATTCTCTTCCATTTTGACTAAACAATTTTTAATAATTATTCGATCAATTCCAAACTCGAAATAGTATTTACTTCAATAGTCCATTAAAGGAAGATAGTTTCACCAAAGGAAGCTAGTACGAGGCAGTGCCACGCTGCATGCATGTAGCTGCATAGGGCCGGCACGACCTGGGAGGTACCTCTCGCTTACACGATACCGGCGCGGCGTAAAATGACAGCTATGCTGTCGCGTTTTGTGCGTTGTGCAATGATGGAGACGACGGGAGGAGGAAGGAGGGCGTCGTCTCCATCATCTGTACAAAGTCTATGCGGATGTCTGTGGGCGGCGGTAGTCATGACTGCTCGTTTCAAAACAATCTTTACTCGTCTCTCTGTCATGCAAACATTGTCACTCTCCAAACTATGACTTGGACCTGCGATTTTGGACCAATGAGTCAGAAGACGATCCGGGACCTTTTTGGTTCCGTATATGATATGAGTAATCAAAATTTA
>LUGF01047890.1:152538-174044 GCA_001625245.1 Calycopis cecrops | reverse complement strand
CGGGTGTTATCGGCCGCCTATACTGAGGTGCTCCGGATCTGTCAGCAACAGGGCACTTCGACTGGCCAGTCCCCCATAAAGGACCGGACTTCTCCACAATAATTCGACAGCCTAGAATCTTCAAACCCCTGACCTATACTTCTATTGGTTAAGTGAAGTGAAACCCCTGACCTATACTTCTATTGGTTAAGTGAAGTGTTAGCCTTCACCCTTCTGGCTCACCCAGGGCCGGTTGGACGGTGCCTAAAAGCATTTTTTTTTATGATATAGGGGGCAAACGAGCAGGTGTAGTGACTACCGCCGCCCATAGACATCCGCAAAATTAGGTGTCATGCAGACGCGTTGCCGGCCTTTAAGGAAGAGGAATTCTCTGTTCTTGAAGATCCCTAAGTCGTACCGGATCGGAAATACCGAGGAAGGCAGCTGGTTCCATAGTACTGTTGTACTCGGTAAAAAATGGCGTTTATACCGCTCAGTACTACATTTTGGAATATCGAGGTGGTGGGCATGGAACTTTGAGTTCTGTCGCGATGTCCTATGATGGAACTCAGCTGCTAAAAAAAAAGTGTTAGCCTTACGTGGCTCAACCCTGTTTATAATACGACAATTAGTGGATATGTTTTCACCGTTAATGATAACACAATATAAGCTGTGTCTGTGAATAATTAAATATGTGTGTGTGCCGCGCCAGGTGTGATACGAGGCAAACTACAATTAATTAGATAATTTGATGACACATGTTATTTACTAGCTGTGCCACCCGGTGTGAGCTGTAAAAAAAAAATAAATAAATAATGATGATGTCTGTGGACGTTGGTTATCACTTTACATCAGGTGATCCAGCTGCTCGTTTGCCTCCTATGCTATAAAAAAAAAAACATTTCAATTAAATATGTGGCTGTCCCGTACAGTACAACCCGAACAACTTCGGAGCAGGCAGTGGTTTGAGATTTCCGTTTTGCCCAGTTCTGGAGTGAAGACGTTTTGAGGAGAGTAGAAGTGAGAACGTTGCTGATGAAGCTGACCTTCATCAGCAACGTTCTTGAGCACTTCGGGCTTTGATCGTCAACTGGGGCAATGTCGTTAGACATCACATGCTACCATTTTTCTGCTAAAGAACTATAGAGTTCAGTGGCGGATTTAGGCTTAGGGTAGGGTAGGGCAGTAAGGGTCAATTCACACCAAGAGCGCGGCGAAGGGCAGCGAAGCTGAGCGTAGTTTATGTGTCATATTAATTTCAACTTTATAATAATCTATACATATAATAAATCTGTAGAAGGGTCAATTCTGTACATTGAAAATATTGAAAAAATAAATAGCAGGGGGTGTTACTGTATTGATACCAAACCCAAATATGCGATTAAAAAATTTTTTGTCGGTCTGTCTGTCTGTCTGTCTGTCTGTCTGTCTGTATGTTCAGGCATCACGTGAAAACTAACAGTTCGATTTCGATGAATCTTGGTATAATTATACCTTATTATCCTAGGCATAAAATGGGATACTTTTTATCCTGGAAAAATACCTAGGAAAAAAAATAAATCCTATCTATACTTTATAATAAATCTGTAGAAGGGTCAATTCTGTACATTGAAAATATTGAAAAAATAAATAGCAGGGGATGTTACTGGATCGATACCAAACCCAAATATGCGATTAAAAAAAATTTTGTCTGTCTGTCTGTCTGTCTGTATGTTCAGGCATCACGTGAAAACTAACGGTTCGATTTCGATGAAACTTGGTATAATTATACCTTATTATTCTGGGCATAAAATGGGATACTTTTTATCCTGGAAAAATACGTAGAAAAAAAAATCCATCCACGCGAAGACCGACATCCGCGACTCCGCGGGCGGAAGCTAGTAATTACTACAATACTTATTATCGCATGAGAAACTCGAACGACACACGCGGATTCCCGCGAAGTCGCTGGAATGCGCGAGAAGTCGCTGGAATGCTCCAGAAGTCGCGAGAATTCGATAATAAGGTACTATGGTAATGAAAATAAAGTTGAAATTCATATGACACATAAACTGCGCTCCGCTTCGCTGCCCTTCGCCGCGCTTTTGGTGTGAATTGACCCTTACTGCCGCCAGTCACCAGTTCCATGAGACCCGCGCAGTCCGGTGTGCTGCGTGTTCCAGCACATCGTAACGTACGCACCACCTCTTGAGTAGAGCCACTACGCCACCTGCTGGTGTTGCACTACTACGGCAATCGCGGTTGTATGTTACCGCGTTCCCCTGCCTTCTCCAATAGGGCGGATGAGAAGGAACACCGCTGGGGTTTAGAGGGTAGGGGGAGCTGTGTTTAAGCTTTAGAGTCCCACATATCCTCCAGGCTTTCCCCGACCTGGAGGAATGCCTAAGAGCATTCCGCTGCAAAAAAAAATCCGGCCTGATACGCCGCCCTTGATCACCTAAATTCTGTACCTTTAGATTAATTCTGTAGCTATAGAACTTCGTTATGAAAATAACGTTCTGAAAATTTTGCCGCCCCCACCCCCTATTGTGCCGCCTAGGCCAGGGTTGATAGACAGTATTGATAAAATTGACCTCAGATGACCTTCAAAGTTTTCCCGCATATCAGTTACCACACAGGGAAAACGATATGTTTTCATACAAGTATTTACTATACCACTAATGACATTAATCATAAATGCGAAAGTTTCAACAACAATTTGGCACAAATAGATAACTATCTGCAATAACATAAAAACACTTCTTATCTCGAAGAAATAACAGTGTGTAACCGGGAGGCACACCATGTTCATAAAAGTATAAGAATAGTCGGGACTTGCAACATAGTCAAGACTAGGTGAGTTAAGTGATGTAAAACTACCGACAACGTCGTCACAGCACAGTGGTTGCAGCGTGTCACCTAGCCATTTGAGACTAGAGCAGGGTTTCTTAATGTGGGGTCCGTGATAGCTCGGTCAAACCTTAACATTTTTTTTTTATGGTATAAGTGGGCAAACGAGCAGTCGGAGCCATTTTCATGACTACCGACGCACATAGACATCCGCATAGAGATAAACAGATGCGTTGCCCTCTTACCTCATTCTACTTCCACGGGCCACCGGCTACTTACAAACCGATCTCATGTAAGCGAGAAGTACCTCCCCGGTCGTGCGGGCCCAATTCAGCTACATGCATGCACGCACCTCTAATATACTATCTAATAGATAAGTGATATAACACTAACAACAACGTCGTTCAGTGTCACCTACCCATTTGAGATTAGAGTGTTCTGGAATATGATTCTCAAAGGAAAGAAAGATAGCGCGATAAAGCGTTACGCTGCACTAGCACTACGCTCGATCAGTGACTGTTTCACATGATTTCACTATTTATATTAATATCCTAGCCGATTTCGACTACGGCGGCCTACTCTATTGAGACGAATCAGATGCGCAGGACATATTATAGTGCACAAGTGTGCGCGCAGACACAAGTGCACTCTCTATTCCCTCACTCTCTTATTCCGATGGGACGGCAATCCGACACGACCGGGGAGAAATCAGGCGACGGCTTAACTCTCCGAGGCACGGGGATGTAACACCGCCAACTTCCTGACTCCGGACTGTTATTAGAAATTGAAAAATCCCAATTACAATTTTTGGTCCGACCCGGGATTCGAACCCAGGACCTCACGTCTGTGGTTGAACACGCTTACCACTAGACCACGAGTCAGTCATTAACTTATCTAAACATTGCACATGTTTAGATCCTTTTTTAAGGAGCAGACAGAAAAAAACAAATATCTGATCTGTGCAAGATAATGAAGTTTACAGCATAGCAATCCTTGCATACAAATGTAGCTATGATAGGATTATCTAGAAGTTTCTCAACGGCCCAGGGTCAGTAAAGTCGTAACGTCCTAAACGACCTGTCAATTTTCCTCCTTTATCTTACGTGACTAGAGTCCAATGAGGTGTTATATCAAAATTGAGTTTTCCGAAGAGTCTAGTTTGCTTTGTCTGCCAGGACCAAAAATCACAAGCCCGACACAGGCTCAAATTTGGGTGCAAATTTTGCCCTGAAAGCCTGACACTGGATTTTTAAAGAAAAAAATGGTAGTTTTGTCTTATGCGCTCATTATACGCTCGCGAAGTTTTTGGTAAACTCGTCGAAAGCCTAAAAGCCGTAACACACACATGCCAAGTGGAAGTAGGACAAGTTTGACAAATCAGAGTTGACAGCTGATGCCTAAGTGCGTCTATACTGGTAATCTGCATGGTGATATATGCTTGTAGCTGTTCCTAAGTCATGGTCGTAACGTCAAACATCCCTCTGTCTCTTGTCATCTGTATCTAACCATAGACATCATCTATGGTATGAAATTCAGTGTACGGTCTATGACTAAACATAGACAACAAATACACTAAACAAGGACTTGTGTAAATTTGCCCTGACACAATTGTAAACAGCCGACCATGTCCCGCCAAATCCTGGCAACCCTATTCGCAGGGTCAAAAGGGTTCGACCTTGTGATGACCTCGTCTTCAAACTTTGACTCCGAAAAATGATGAAATATAAAATACTTGTGGATTGTTATTATCGTGTTACTTTGTCCCCAACTTTCGTTTCTCACATTAGTCACGGACACGTGTAAGGGCTACACACATACGTATAATTACCTATTATTCCGAAAATGTTGAGTCACGTTTGAGTATCGATATCATAATCATCAACAACCTTTCGGATCGTCTTAACACTCGACCAATCTGTGTTTCGGGTATAATTCAACATTAGACATGTCTAGGGTTGCCATCCGTCCGGGTTTTCCCGGATTTGTCCTAGTTTAGACCGCGGCTGCGGCGTCCGGGGAGCGTCCGGGCGGGGTTTTATTTATAGTCCGGAATTTGATTTGATTTATTTGATTTTTGAATGATTGATTTGATTCAAAAAACTAAGACTAAAAATTTCAAGTTTTGAAAGAAATGTTTATGGTTACTGGAAGTATTTTTTTAAGTTCATCATTTACTTTAAATTAGCATTAAAATAAATGTATTTTATTCTTCTGAATATCTTATGAAAAATACTATTTTCTAACGTCCGGGTAGGAAGCTCAGAAATCCGGGGTTCTTACGTGCCTTGTCCTGGTTGACAGATTTTTGAGATGGCAACCCTAGGCATGTCGTAAATGTCGTAAAATCCAATATGAGACTTTTACGAAATATTTTACAGCTAGCCTTTTTTTTGGTGACGCCTCTCCTCTTTGGGGACTGTCCGGCTGCCTTTGAACAGTCCCTACTCCAACGTGCATTGGGGTCAGGTTCAGATCCTGACCCCTAGGTCCGATGCAACGGAGCAGGCCACGCCGGTGGTTCCAATACACGCCGCCATATGCTAATTCAGAGGGACGGTTGGAGGACTTCCGGCACTGGCTGGTCTCTTCCACAGGGCGACGGATCGACCCCGAGACCGCCTCCCAAGGACTAATCATCAAACGGCCACAGAAGACAGGGAGGACGGCAACGACACACCGCATCTCATCTTCTGCGGCCCCACCGCCAACGCATCTGACGGTGACACCCGTTCGGTCGCGGGAGACGGGGCGCACGGCAACGACACACCGAGCTACCTCATCTCCCGCGACCCCTCCTCCATGGACGCATTCAGAGCGGGCCCGTGGGAAAGCCCACCCGGAGCGTCCCCTACTTGGATCCCTCTTTGTTCATCGTGGTGGTTCAAGCCACGGTTACTAAGCCCCCCTCACCACGACAAGATAGAGATCCGTCGAGGGGGTTATAGGAAGAGCCCAACCAACCTAACTCCTACTTCGCTAACAATCCTAAAGCACTAAACCCCTAGACCTATAGAACTAATATACATATACACATGTGGGATGCATCAGGATGTCTGTACCGTCAACCGTGCGACCTACGGGTTACAGTCTAGACTCTAGAGTTACAGCCTGATGGTTGGAAGGATATGGGCAGTGGATGGGATGGTCACTGCTTCCTACCCGGACTCTTGCAGATAATTTAGGCGGTTTGTGTCTTCGTCAGTGAAACCCTCGCTGTGGCAAACCGAAGTATTGTTGACTCCACCGTACACACCGTCGTCGTCGAAAGGGTATTTATATTATACACAAACTATATAAATATTCTAGTTGACCCGACAGCCGTTGTCTTGTCAAAATATGTTGCCTAGGTAACGTGTAATGGCCGAATGGTCAATCCGTTATTTGGCCCTATAATAAATAATATGCGTATTTCAAGTCGAGATACTGATTATGTATATTGATAAATTATAGCCATTATGTTACCGAGGACTAATGCCTATATAGCAAAAAAGTTTCATCAAAATCCGTTCAGTAGTTTTTGCGTGAAAGCCGCACAAGACAGACAGAATGACGTCTTCTACAGTTTTATTATCTACTAGCTGCGCCCCGCGTTTTCACCCGCGTAAATTTCGATCCCGTGCTAAATCATCCCATGGCATACCATAGGAACATTTTTTCGGGATAAAAACTATCCTATGTGTTAATCTAAGTTAGTGTCTATGTGTGCCAAATTTCATAAAATTCGGTTCAGCAGTTTTTGCGTGAAGGAGTAACAAACAAACAAACATACAAACTTTCGCTTTTATAATATTAGTAGGATTATATTAATAGGATAGGATATAATAATACGTATAGATATACAAGATAATATTGTTTGTGTGGTTCTTTACAATACACAACTTATGTATACAAGTGTGCGTTTACATAGTCAGGAGCAGTTTGGCGTCTTGCTGAGTTGTGACCTCAATCAGCGCCGCTGATGCTATCCTGGTGATGCTGATGCCCGGTTATGTTCATGAAGCGCGAACACCTGTGATAGATAAATAAATTTAAAAATATTTTCATCTGGATATCGTCTATTGAATATAAAGTATACTTATTAAATAATACCAGTGATCCCGCGGAGATCGAAACACAATCTAAGCGACACTTTTTTTGTAATTAAAAACAAATTTCATATGACATTGTTATGTGATCTAAACCTATATAATAAAACAGTAAAATTTTTGTGTCTGTACATTGAATATATTTACGAAAAACTAATTGGGGGCGATTTTAAAATAGTACCTAACAGAACACTTTTCTATGATTTTTAATTTTCTTGTTTGTCTGTTTGTCCGTTTGTTCGGCTAATCTCCGAAACTTCTGGACGGATTAATATAGCTTTCATATCAGAATAACACAATAAGTTAAAATTTTGAATAATTTTTGAAGTCCGAAATCCACGCGGGCGAAGCCGCGGGCGGAAGCTAGTCGTAACTAAGGTAAACAATGTATATTATAATTTACCACACTTGCAAGAGACACAGAAACTTCATCATGTGTCAAATGCATCATGTGTAAAGTTTTATTTATTAAACTAGCTTCCGCCCGCGACTCCGTCCGCACGGATGTCGGTCTTCGCGTGGATGGATTTTTTTTTTCTACGTATTTTTCCAGAATAAAAAGTATCCCATTTTATGCCCAGGATAATAAGGTATAATTATATCAAGTTTCATCGAAATCGAACCGTTAGTTTTCACGTGATGCCTGAACATACAGACAGACAGACAGACAGACAGACAGACAGACAGACAGACAGACAAAAAATTTTTTAATCGCAAATTTGGGTTTGGTATCGATCCAGTAACACCCCCTGCTATTTATTTTTTCAATATTTTCAATGTACAGAATTGACCCTTCTACAGATTTATTATATGTATAGATTATAGTACTTTATAAACATTATTATAAAAAAATATTTTTTTTTTGCCTTTTGCACTTCTCTTATTATACTTAAACTATAAGTGTGCTAAATTTCAAACTCCTCCGTTCGCGCAATTATCGTAAAAAATTTCCTAAAGTTTTTGCTTCACGTACGTAGATGTACGTATATAGATACTTTTTATACTATTTTCACTTTTTGTTTATTCAAATTACATTTAATACTACCGGTTTCGATAACTCATCATTAGGTATACTGAACATCTTCATAAATTAGAATATCTCTCGTCTCGGTTGGTCTTCTGGTCATTGAAAGAAGCATATTGTGTCCAGCAGTGACCTGGTGATGATGAAGTCGAATTTTGTGAAACGTTTCTCAGCAATTGGCTAGTAATGGCGCAGATAAGCAGTCGGATTATAAACGGTCGGAACCGCTGGCAGCTTTAATTACCTTTCACGCTTCTGTGTATTACTGATAACTTCAGTTGTTAGTTGTTTTATATTTTTTATTTTAGTGTAAAGGGGCAAACGAGCAATCGGAGCCATTTTCGTGACAACCGATGCCCATAGACATCCGCATTATACAGTGATGCCTCCTTCATCCTCCATGGGCTAAATAGTTGTTTACTTTACCGCACGAAACGCGACAGCACAGCTGTCACTTCACGCCGGTCTCGTGTAAGCGAGAGGTACCTCCCCGGTCGTGCAGTTCGGCTACATGCATGCATGCAGCGTGGCACTACCTCTTACTAGATAGTTTAACTGTTGTAAAATAAGTGGATGTAATGACTTGGCTTTGGAATTTTTCAGGTCAAAGGTCACAATATTTATGATCAAAATCTAGAAATAGACGTGGAAGCTAACAATCTATCTATCCTATTTACACAATAAATGGATTCAATTGAAAAACAAAAACCTCGACTATTTAAAACACAGGTTCCCAAACTTTTTCGTCTAACGCCCACTTTGAAAATCAGTTACTTCGTATCGCCCCCTTATTAGTTATTACACCTTGATATTCAAAGACAATTATATCGTTTCTGGCCCCTTATCGCCCCCCTCTGAGCATCTAGTGCCCACAAGGGGGCGTTATCGCCCACTTTGGGAAAGACTGGTTTAAAATATACCTATTTTAGTGTATTTAAAGTCACTAACGTTATGAAGACGAAGTTTTAGTAAGAGGTAGTGCCACGCTGCATGCATGCATGTAGCCGGCACAACCGGGGAGGTACCTCTCGCTTACACGAGACCTTCGTAAAGTGACAGCTGTGCTGTCGCGTTTCGTCCAGTGTATAAGCCGGTGGCCCATGGAGGGAGGAGGGAGAAGGAGGGCAACGCATCTGTATAACCTCTATGCAGATGTCTATGGACGTCGGTAGTCTTGGCTCCGACTGCTCGTTTGCTCTCTTATACTATTTAAAAAAAAAACGAATTTGATGATACCACAAAATATTTAAAAATCGATCCAGCAGTGTACCTAAGCTGTATCAGGGAACAGAAATCAAAATGCTGCTTCTTTGGAGTACTGGGGCCAGGCGTCAGGATGGGAACCAGACCCCATCGTTCGGTCCCGACGTCGAAGGTGGCTGATCTAAGTAGACGGATCAGCCCATTTGGAGGAGTCCTGTCCCCTTTAGGAACTGGCCAGTCGCCGAGGTGCCTGTTGCTGTCCGGGGAATTTCAACAAAGGCGGCAAATGGCACCCGAGGTAGTTTCATCCAGTAGTTTGCCGTTATAGGGGCCGGAAGCTGGCCACCTCCACCGGACCCCACCCAGGTCAGGTGGCAGCTCATAAAACAGTTTCCCCGCGTAAACGAAAAAAAGGAGACAGAAATCTACATACATACATTCACACGCAGTAACAGTATCCATCTTATGATGTCAATGCAGAATATTGTATAATATAACTATTACACAAGTAACAATAAACATAGGTAAAGAACAATTGACGAGGAAACACAAAGACAAATATCACAAATTCTTAAACCAATTTAAAACAAATATATTCATCACACCAAATACCTTACCTATTTCGTAAAATTATCTTGCGATGTATTATTTATCATCTGTACGATTATCAACGATGTATTATTTATATCATATTATTTTTTTTTTAAATGAAAGAAGAATGAAAGAAAGATTTTTATTGGGAACAATAACAATTATCAAATTTACAGACACACGTTAATATGACGTGAAATGATATGGAAAATATTGGGAATATCATCGAATATGAATAGGTCTCGTGCAATAAACATAGAGGCAGCACTGTAGCATAATGTAATGTGTTCCAATGTTAATTTTTGGAACTAAATACTTACAAAAGGATGACAATATCATAATATTTTGGTTAATACAAATAAACGTCAACAAATGAAACGAAACGAAAGTATGCCTGTTAAAAGTTCATATTTCTGCCGCTAGTTGGCGCGAGTGTTGAAACTCGTTCCCTGTAAACACTAAGCACGAAGTATGCGGCAAATGGCAATACAGATTTGCGTGCAGACTGTACAAGTTGTATCAATAAAAGAATGTGTAGTTACATCACAACAAATATTTCGTAAATATATCTTGTGATATGTATAAGATCAATATTGTTTTTAGCTAATTGAGCAAAATAAAATAGGAATTGTTGTGAATATGAATACCGGAATGTAAACACTCTCGCGTGCGGCAACACTGCGCGTCTCGCTGCGCGCGCCGCCGAGGGGGCGCCAGTGTTTACCGGGCGAGCGTGCGGAGCGGTCGTGCGCGATGCGGTAGCGCGGATGTGCGCGCGCTCGGAGGCGGTCGAGCTGGAGGTGTTGGGCGCGGAGGGCGAAGCCCGGCCGCCGCGCCCGCTGCGCCTCTCGCTCCGGGAGCTGCTGGGCAAGTTGGTGCGCCGCGACCAGCCGACGCGCCGGCGCGCCAGGCACAACCATCGCTTCAGGACCTTCGTGGCGTGCGGTGTGTATACACCTCCGATATCGGACTGTCCTACTCCTATTCTGATTACATCAGCTCCCGCTCGCAAGAATTTTCTTTTAGCTTTTCTTTACGATCATATCAAATGGCCTTGAGTCCTAAGAGTGTTGGGCCAAAGCCGTTTACAATTTTCTAATAGTGTCCGATCGAAAGGCATTGGTGTTTTGTTGTGAAGTCACACATGTTCGATTTAATCCCGATTGTCCGACGTAATCGTCCGATATTGTGATATGATCGGAAAGCATTGGTGTCATGTTGTGCGACCGTCGAACATGCGTTCGATTTTATGTCAGATGGTCGGATCGGAATAGTCTGATCTGGATATCAGTAGCCATTGGTTTCGTTATTTGAACAGTTATTGACTGACAAAGCTAGAACTGACCGTAGGATCCAAATCAAAAACTAAAAGATGGCTTAGACTGTCTGATTCAAAAATGTAGGGACTAGGGAGCATAACAACACCCATGCTTCAAATCACACCATCCAACGTATTGTGATGATGGCAATAGAGATGGATTGCACAATGGACAAGGTCGGACGCGCCCCCGCGCGGTCAACGGCCGCCCGACGACGGCGCTGTAGCTCCGCACCCGCGTGCTTACATCTTATTGATTATCCAGTGCCTGTTCACAATCCAGTCAATATTATTCCTCCCCTAATTAATATGCCGTGGAACTGCAGGTGTTGTAGTCAACAGGTTCGGTACAGCCTTGTGCTGTTATGTAACTGGCCTGTAATCAATGAGCCAATTACGAACACATGTAACGCATTGTTGGAGTCGTTTCACAACTTATTGAATTGAATAACATGATGAGTTTGTACCAATTGTATACAATTATCAAATTGCTGGTTAAGACTGTTGATTTAACGTACCTAGTCTCTTGGCTACTGTTAAGTTCTAAAAAATTTAAACGGTAAAGAGGTAATGGTAGAGAACTAAGAATCAAGTGTCCTAAAGCTGTTATTTCTTTAAATCCTACTAATATTATAAATGCGAAAGTTTGTAAGGATGTTTGTTACTCTTTCACACAAAAACTACTGAACGGATTTTCATTAAACTTTACTGTAATATAGCTTTCACATCAGAATAACATAATAAGTTAAAATTTTGAATCATTTTTGAAGTCCGAAATCCACGCGGGCGAAGCCGCGGGCGGAAGCTAGTACTAATATAATATGTACCTAATTATTATTCTTATGGGTAACATCTTCTATCAGTTGTCAGTGGTTCTTATAGCCACTTGGGCCTTCAATGTTGCACGAAAGAGGATACCTAATTGGGTCTGTGTGAAACCAATTGGCCAGATGTTCAAATGCGAAAAATATCTTACTAGATGCAGGAGTTTTGGATGAATCATTTGATCCGTGAACCTAGATATAAAGCTGATCTTTCTTTGTTTTGTTTATGTACCGATTTTGTACAGAATGAATTTAAGCCGCCACAATAGGCGTGTAATTAGTCATTGTGGTTGCTTAAATTAACAAAATAATAATTAAAATTTATTTACATAACAACTGAGGCTGCCACAACTGACTGTGTTTTGTTGTGAAACGTTTTTTTTTTATTGGTATAGGGGGCAAACGAGCAGTTAGTGACTACCGCCGCCCATAGACATCCGCAAAACTAGGTGTCTTGCAGACGCGTTGCCGGCCTTTAGGCCTTGGGGTTTCCTTAAACTTGTCGACCGTTTTTATTATTCTAACGAGGGATGGAATTGGCTAATGGAGATAGAATTTTGATTTTCGTAAGTATAAGTGCCACTTTGCATGTACCTATGCATGTAGCCAAATTGGGACAGCATCATCGGGCAGTACCTGCCCCTTGCACGATTAAGGAAGTTGGTAAGAGGTAGTGCCACACTGCATGCTTTCATGCAGTCGAATTGGGCTGGCACGACCGGGGAGGTACCTCTCGCTTACACGAGACCGGCGTAAAGTGACAGCTGTGCTGTTGCTTTTCGTGTGGTGTGTAAGTATCCGGTGGCCCATGGAGGTGGGAGGAGAAAGGAGGGCAGCGCATCTGTATAGCCTCTAGGCGGATGTTCGTGGGCGTCGGTAGTCATGAAAATGAACTCCGGCTGCTCGTTTGCTCTCCTATACTAAACAAAAAAAAGGAAAGTAACACATCTGTATAAACTCTATGCGGATGTCTATGGGCGTCGGTAGCCTTGAAAATGGTATTGTCCTATATTATTGTCGTTGGTCGAAATGTCAAATTTCTATCTCCAACAGCCCAATCCACCCAAAGATAGGATATTGAAGTTTGCCGCTAGAGAACGTGTCTAAATCGAAAGCGTAGATTAGTTTTACTTGCGTCCTTTTTCACTTCTTTTCGTCTGCGCTCACGTATTACGTCACAACTCACATCCTTGTGTAACATCTTAATTGTCGTCAATTTGCAACCATGTCAAGTCAAGTGTACCATTATATTGCGACATGCACTCGAATACTTTCATGTTAAGCTTACAACATTACCACTAGCTGCGCCGCGCGGTTTCACCCGCGTAAATTTAGATATCGTGGAAAATCATCCCGTGGCATCCCATAGGAACATTTTTTCGGGATAAAAACTATCCTACGTGCTAATACAAATTACTCTATTTGCGTGTGCCAAATTTCATGAAAATCGGTTCTGCAGTTTTTGAGTGAAGGAGTAACAAACAAACAAACAAACATGCAAAGTTGCGCATTTGTAATATTATTAGGATAACATTACAACAATATAACTTTAACGGATTTAATCGCGGTTTATTAAATTACTAGCTGGGCCCCGCGGTTTCACCCGCGTTTATTTTTAAAGAAATCCATATAAACTTCAACACCCTATTTCACCCCCTTAGGGGTTGAATTTCTAAAAATCCTTTCTTAGCGGATGCCTACGTCGTAACATCTACCTGGATGCCAAATTTCAGCTTGATCCGTCCAGTGGTTTGGGCTGTGCGTTGATAGCTGGCTATGTCACGTTTGAGTTTTATATACTATATAGATATAGATTTTACAAGCCCGACATGTCACAAGTTTTACAGCAACTGTGTTCACGGGTGAACTGAGATGACAGATGTCCTTTTGTCACAAATTATTAAAAGTGCCTAAAGAATTATAATGCAAACGAAAATGAAAAAGTTTTTATTCAAAATAGAATTACAGGGATTACTTTTTGAACGTCAACAATTAAATCTACCACCGGTTCAACCCTAGCCCTGTCCTGAGAAGAACCGGCGAAACAAATTCAACGGGTCTCATGTTGTGATAAGATGTAAAATTAAAAAAGAGTAAAAAAAGAGTAAGTAATCATTTAGTTGTTACGATTAACACAAAAAGTGCGCATCTAGTAACTATCTTGCCGTCTTGATATCATATACAGTAGGTACGTTGATCACATACGTTGTGTTTAATAAACTTGTGACAAGGGGATATCTGTCATCTCAGGCCACCCGTCACCACGGTTGCTGTAGAGAATCTGAAACGTCGAGTTGTTAAATAAATAAACCTCAATAAAATCCGTTAAAAAAATTGTGACGAGTAATATTAGCGTAGACATGGGACATCACTATTATTCTGCTATACGCTTACTCCGTAATGTCCAGAGATTTTTATCTTTTCAACATCACCAAAAGATTTTTTATCGATGTCGTGAATGCCAATTAGTGAACAGGAAACAATTAAAGTCGGAACATTTGAGTACCGGTTCCGGAATTCCAACGTACAAGCTGTTTCTAAGAAACATATTGTGCTGAGGGCGGCATAATCGTGACTTGTTAATTTCTGTGTAAGTTGAATAAACAATTGGCGACGCAGATGAAATTGCTTTAAGGCGAAATGTGCTCCAAATTTGTCAATCCGTGCTCACGTATATTCAAAACGTAACCTTTGAAAACTATTTATTTATTTATTTATTCATTTATTTATTCAATTCAATGAACGGGAATACTCCCTTTTTACAATATAACAATAATTTACATATATCTATAATTTTAATGCTACATTTGCCCGAATATCAAATAGTTAACCTACTACCTACTTCCTGCCCACAGCTTTGCGTCTGTCGTAGAAGTAATTCGTCAGAAAACTAGAGTAACCGACGTAGCTACTTGGTATGCTGAAGTGGTCGAGGGCCGGTCACATCTGCCCCAATTCTGATGTTCGTTGGTCGACTGGTTCTAGAATCTAGAGTGGGGACGGTCAGCTGGCAAACGTAGTGTAGGACATCCCGTGATTAGAACAACAATTTACAGGTATTTTTAAAAATACGTATTTTTATTCATGAGTCACGTGATACGAAACGACTTGAAATTGATTATGACGTCGGTATTGCGTGAGCTCTATGGTAGCCCCGGGTACCGTAATATGCGTAGAAACTAAGTCGTCAATTGTCATTTGTCCAAGAGCTGTAGGTCATCATTTTAATATTATTGTCACTGTTAAATGTTGATACTTGGTACAAATGTTTGTTATTACAAAGAGAATACAAAATAAAAAATGCTACATATGAAATAAGTCACATACATAAGTCATTCACTACTTGACATTTAGGATACAGAATATCTACGTCACAGGACGCCATTTTGCTTAAAGAAGCGTTTTCGCGGGTCTTTAACATTTTGAATTTTGAATTTAAAATTTGAAAGTAAATACTTATCAGAATAAAAAATAAAAAAATGTATAAATTCATTGATCACTGATAAACATTCTGGAGTGGTTTTTGAAAACTTGGAAAATAGCCCATTGAGCAGTCTCGGGATAGCTGTCACTCGCACGATACCTGTATTAAGTAAAAGCGATGCTGGTCGTTGGTTTGAGTTTTCGGTCGCTCCTGGAGACGGAAGGAGGGCAACGCTACTCTCATGATCTTCATCGAAAACCTGCTCGTAAATCCTATAAAAAGTGACTCGCCATACAATAATCACTTTTCCAAGAATTCCAAAATATTTTCGAAATACGTAATATCACTTCAGATAAGTGCTCAGACGGTTTTGTACTATTTTATAATCTTAATCTTAATAATATTATAAATGCGAAAGTTTGTATGTTTGTTTGTTTGTTACTCCTTCACGCAAAAATTGCTGAACCGATTTTCATGAAATTTGGCATACACATAGAGAGTAACTTAGTAACTTTTTATCCTGTAAAAATGTTCATATGGGACACCATGGGATGATTTTCTATTTTGCACGGAATAGAAAATTAAGCGGGTGAAATTGCAGGGCGCAGCTAGAATTTATATTGTGCCGAAGCAATCATGGTATTGGAAGTAGGAAATGAGTCATTAAATTGTCCAATGCAGCGGTGGGCAACCCGCGGCCCGCTGACGTCCTGCTTGCGGCCCGCGAATGTCTTAAAAATAAGTTATTGGAGAGGAGAAACCAAACAAAAAAAAAGATATCTGTGGACTTTTACACACCACGTTAGCCTAGCCCCGTGCTATACACATCCATGACCAAGGCGGGATTCGAACCCGCGACCCCTGGCGCAACATGCTCTGCTTATCCGAGCTCTTAAAAAAGTAAAGAAAGGTAAATTGGGCTTCTAGGATGTATCACAAGTGCGGCACACGTTTAGTTTATAGCCTAGAGGGCCTTGCTTGTCAATAGGTCGCCGACCGCTGGTCTAATGTTATGTTATTTCTAACATTATCAATGCAGTTATATTATACACCTTTGAATGTGCCCAGTGTTTTTCAAAAATTACACAAATATCCCCACTGGAGATGAATCGATGAATAGGATTGGTTTTCCTATTGTAGATTTTATAATAAACCATAACTCAGTCGCAGTGGAAACGTTTAACACGCTGAACGTATCGAGTCTAATATAGCGATAGCGATCACCACTAAAAGTTATCCAGTTAGTCGATTGTTCCGTTTATTCGATAAAATTCGATTGCTATCGACGTTATTTGATTGTATATCGTTGGCGATTGTTTGAAAAGCAATGATTCTCGATGTAGTAGTTGGTCGACGCGATCTTTTGATTATTTGAGTAATCGAATAGCAATCGACCTCGAAGTACATGCGTCACAAGGTGAGCGGTTCGATTTCGTAGTTGTTCGGCCCTCGTCAGACTGCACTCAAAATGTATTTCAAACCTAACATTCCCCAATTTTCGATTCTTCGATTGGTATGAATAATCGATAAATCGCGCCGAGCAACTACTATATCGACAATCGAATGCGCAATACCAATATTTTCGATTTTGTCGATTGTTTTATTGCAACAATCGCCCGTAGCTAGTCTAATTGGCATTAAATATGTACGAGAAGACCGGTAATTTAACTTTAGTTCCAAAACATTGATAGTCGGTAAATATTTGGAAGATTTGTTGACGGGATAGCAACTTTTACTGCTCGTTTTTCTTGACTTGCTAAAAGTGTGTTGCATTTTTATAGAACTTAGAAAGAAATATATTATCAAGTTACCCTATTCAATTTTATGACATACTAGCGGACGCCCGCAACTTCGTTTACGTGGATCCGTTTTTTTACCGCAATCGGTTAAAATGTAGTTTATAGCCTTCCTCGCAAAATGAACTAACTAATACTGAAATAATTTTTAAATGGCCAGTAGTTCCAGAGATTAGCGCGTTCAAACAAACGAAGAAACAAAAAACAAACTGTTCAACTTTATATTATTAGTACCTATAGATCATACACAAATAGAGTGATTTTAAAGATTAACAAAAACGCTGTAATTCTTTAGATGGTGAATAGAATATAAACAAACAATACATAAAAGTTGAATCACGTATATAACTATAGACTAGGTACAGTCACGAGCAATAATATGTATACACTTTAGTACCTTGTCTTAATTTATATTTTTGAAATTCCATATTATTGCTTTGACTTGTCAAAGAAAGTTATTGTGACAGGGTTCTAAAGTGTATACATATTATTGCTCGTGACTGTACATAAGATGCAAACTATTCAGGTCCAAGCTACAACCTAATTCTAAAGCATACAATGCAAGTTTAGATACAATGCCCTTATCTTGTAACTTACAAGTTATGAGGACAAAAGCGATTTAGTGCTGAAGGACTGAACCATATTCCTTTTCAGCACTAAATCGCTTTATTGTCCACACAGATACGAGCATGTCAAAGAGTTGAGACTAACACAGATGCATCAGAGGAAACGAGCGTCTAGAGTCTCCCTGGAAATTGATCAATTTGTTTTTGTCTGGAGTAAAAGACGTTCTACATTACACAAAGGGAAATGTTTTCTTTTTTATTGTATATGGCGGCAAACGAGTAGTCTATTTTCATGACTACCGACGCACATATGCATTATATGACGCGTAGCCCTCCTTTCTGCTCCCACCTCAATGAGCCACGTGCCACACGCCGTACGAAACGCGACAGCGCAGCTGTCACTTTACGCTGTTACAGTGGAAGCGAGTACCTACCTTCCTGGTAGTGCTGACCCAATATGGACCCAATATGTATATAAAAATAAAAAAAAAAAACTTGTCCTTTGTAGGAATGTAGGTATTTATTACTATTATCAGTCTACATTTTTTAAATCTGAATTAGCCTTATTTAATGTTTTTTGATTTCTGCTCATGTTAAGACTTAAGTAACATAAAATTTATTAAGTCCGTTAATCCGCCTTGGGTGGGTGGTTTCTTAAAGTGGGGTCCACTGTGTCAGGAGTCCCGCCCTTCCGTAGCTTATACCATAGGACCAATGGCATGAAAATAACCAAATATTTAGAGAGATTTCAGAAAAAAAAACAAAAATCGTCGCTTACAAAAAACCCATGACACTTTTATTAGTAGGAGATACTTTTATTTAGTAGGGCATATGTTCACCAAGCTGCAGTTAAAAGTTATTTATTAATTACTGGAAACCCTGTATAAAGTTATCTTATTTCACAGTTTAATGTATTAAGAATTTGATGGCAAAGTATAGAAATAATGTTTTTATGTTTATTTTAGTGTACGTAAATTGTTAAGTAAATAAAATCAGACGATAGTTATTCGAGGTTATTCAACAGTTATGTAAACTATACAAACAAGTGATAGTTTTACAACTATGTCTGTCTGTATGTGGTAAATCCATTGTTACAACGCTCTGGCTTCCCCGTCGATACTGGCTCGTATTGTACGAGCTCGTTCGGTGAAATGTATTTCGTCTGGCGCTATGGCTGACCTCGATCCCATTGGTACATACATAACGCGAGGTTTGAACCCGGCTTTACGTTGCTGGTTATTTAATATGTCGACTGCGTCATAGTTCAACCAAAGACGTGAGGTCCTGGGTTCGAATCCCGGGTGAAAAAAATATTGTTGGGATTTTAAAATTTTTAATAACGAGAGCACGTTAAGCCGGCGGTCCTGCGTCTCATTTCTCTCCGGTCGTGTCGGACTGCCGTCTCACAGGAATATAAGAATAAGGGAACAGTGAGTGCACTTGTGTCTGCGAGGACTATGCGTACATATCTGGCATCTGCTAGTCCGTATCGAGATGGCCGTCTTAGTTTAAAGCCGTTGACTCATGGAGAGGAAGGAGAAATGCTCAAGGCAGCGCATCTGTACAACCCCATGCGGATGTCTATGGGCGTCGCTAGTCATGAAAATGGCTGCGTGTTGCGACTGCTCGTTTGGTTTGTCGGAGTCGGTCAAAACATGCGATTCATTTTTGTTGTCAATGATGACGTCATTACCTACTAGTGATGACGTCATACGAACTGCGAGACCTCGTATGTGAGAGCTCATTAAGTGTGACGGACACCCTTGAAGCTACACCATTAAAATAACCTGTGGTATCATAGCTACACAGCTGACAACACGTCATCATCAATATCATAGACATGTGCTGTGTGTGTTGAAAAAATAATTAATCTAAGTCTGTGTAACACAAAATATTCTTAACCAGTGGCAGGACAATAAGCCCTGACTATAACTGAGGTCGCACAATTTTATGAAACAAGCTTTCGCTAGCAGAATATGTCTAGTGTTAAGTATATTTTATGTTATGTGTAATATTATTCATACAATTTGTTAGTTACAGTGTGTTTTTAGTAAATGCAGGACAACACATAGTCTTTTTTAGCCAACCATACGCCAGAGGTAAAATAACTCTAAACGCACTATAAAATATATCTTTATATATAAAAACTAGCTGTGCCCCGCGGTTTCACCCGCGTTTAATTTCTAAGAAATCCATATAAACTTCAACATCCTATTTCACCCCCTTAGAGGTTGAACTTCTAAAAATCCTTTCTTAGCGGATGCCTACGTCGTAACATCTACCTGGATGCCAAATTTCAGCTTGATCCGTCCAGTGATTTGGGCTGTGCGTTGATAGATGGCTATGTCAGGTTTGAGTTTTATATATATAGATGAATGTTTGTCTGTATGTTCTTTATAGAATCGTAAACTATACATTTGATAATATGATGATCTGTAGCAAAGTTGTTGTGCATGAGCCCACAAAGGTTTCCGAGTTGGTACGACCACTTTTTAACGTTGGCATCACGCGTAGCAACGCACGCAGTCTACAACTAGTTTGGCATACTTACGGGTATGTCCGCTACTTATTTGTGGAGAGATGTTGCTAAGGTTGCAGGAAGTGACGGTGACTGCTGGCACTAATGGAGGAGGTTAATACAGTAGTAGCCTTCGGTTGATGCTGATGATGATGACATATTTGTGGGATTGTACTTATAAAATACATCATAGTGTTCTTAGAAATATTTTGTCTACTAATGAAGATGAGAGATTGTAAGAGGTAGTGCCACACTGCATGCTTGCATGCAGTCGAATTGGGCCGGCACGACCGGGGAGGTACCTCTCGCTTACACGAGACCGGCGTAAAGTGACAGCTGTGCTGTCGCGTTTCGTGCGGTGTGTAAGTAGCCGGTAGCCCATGGAGGTGGGAGGAGAAAGGAGGGCAGCGCATCTGTATAGCCTCTATGCGGATGTTTGTGGGCGTCGGTAGTCATGAAAATGGCTCCGGCTGCTCGTTTGCCCTCCAATCATATCATAGTGTTCTTAGAAATATTTAGTCTACTAATGAAGATGAGCGATAAACCCGGAATGTTGCAGTGCATAATGTGTACGCAGACATATCCTATTTCGATGTGACAACGATTTAAGATGACAGTTCCAGAAGTCAGGCAGTTCCAGGTAGCGATATGCGGCTGAACAAAGCTTATTCAGTCCTTTGACTGACGAGGCAGTCTAGGAGACTGGCTGTACAACTTGATACCTTGTTTTGAAGCCTTTTACAAAGATCTTGTCCGGTTTTTAGTGTTTGAAATGCTCCTAGCTAGTTTTTTTTAACCTTTCTGTGCGTATTCGGTAGGTCTGAGGATAGGCCTTTTTGTTTAGGGCAAACGAGGAGTCGGACACATTTTCATGACTACCGACGCCCATAGCATACAAGTTACACAGATGTCGGGCGCGTCGCCCTGATTCGGCTGGCACTGCCTCTTACAAAATGTCGTAAAGTATACCTATTTTAACTTTTCCTATATTTCCTCGGTCCTGAAATGCAAGTGAACCCGTGGGCCGCCAGTATATCAGTCCTAAATGCACGAGCAATGAGAAACAAGTCTATTTCTCTCTCGCAGCGTAAACAAAAACATCGTCTACATAATTAGAAGCGCATTAGCGAATTAGCACGGGACGGGCTTTTGACATGAATGGAAGGTGCCCCTCCACCACAGGGGTAGGAAGGGGAGTAACTAGGGCTGCCAACCGTACTATATCTAGAATGTGTCACAGTGTTAGTCACCATACTCCTCCGAAACGGCTCGACCGTTTCTCATTAAATTTTGTGTGCATTTGGGGTAGGTCTGAAAAGTGAAAATCGGCCAACATCTATGTTTCATCT
>LUGF01047890.1:137150-151097 GCA_001625245.1 Calycopis cecrops | reverse complement strand
ACGAGCAATGAGAAACAAGTCTATTTCTCACTCGCAGCGTAAACAAAAACATCGTCTACATAATTAGAAGCGCATTAGCGAATTAGCACGGCACGGGCTTTTGACATGAATGGAAGGTGCCCCCCCCCCATAGGGGTAGGAAGGGGGGTGACTAGGGCTGCCAACCGTACTATATCTAGAATGTGTCACAATGTTAGTCACCATACTCTTCCGAAAGGGCTCGACCGTTTCTCATTAAATTTTGTGTGCATTTGGGGTAGGTCTGAAAATCGGCTAACATCTATGTTTCATCTCGATATTTCGGATCGAAACTTACGCGGGAACTACTAGTAGTAAAACATTCGATACCAATTATTATTTTGTATCCATTTATACACCGAGTTACCACAGCTTACACAAAGAAAGCTATAAAATTCCATTCCAATCCAATGGGCATCCTCATAAAAGCTATACAGATGCGTTACACACCGCGCGAAAGTTACTGTATTTAATCGAAGAAATGTTGGTAACCCTAGGGGCGACGTTCGCCCCTGAAAACCTTATTAGCCGTAAAGTGAAGGGATCGATCGGCGTCTCCGCGGCGCCCGGCGCTCTCGGGACACACATTGTCCCTTCTATCCCCGAAGGATCATTGCAAATTTCGTGTTAAAAGTTTTCGTTTTGAACTGGGATCGATTTGTTTAATTTTTTATGCGGGTAGGTTTTATAGTGAATTTTGTATGGGAAATATATTAGTGCTAGTTTTTACCCGCGGCACTGCTCGCGTCCGTATTTTTTTAGTAAAATTATATTTAAATGAATAAATTGGTGGGATTTCGGATTTCAAAAATGTTTTGTACCTTAGTGAAATGAGTCAAAGTACTACCTTCTGATATACTTATTCGTTACGTTTTTATTACCATACCAACGCGTGGCCGTCTAGTAATATGTATATTTCCACTGCGATATGACCTAGGTATGAAACATGCTAAGAATTAAAATGATTCATAGCCCAAAGAAAGACCCATTCAACCACGATCTTCTAGTGTATGAATCACAAATTCATTGAGTCTGCCTTTGCTACATTGTTGTGTGGTCACTTACCACGCCACGACATTCTTAATTACATTTTTTTTTTAGGGGTTTTTTTTACAGTATTACAAGGAAAACGAGCAGCCAGAGCCATTTGACAACCGACGCCCATACACATCCGCATAGTTTATACAGATGCATTGCCCCTTTCCTCCTCCCCCTACTTGGGCCACCGGCTACTTACACACCGCACGGTAGGGTAGTACGTATATTTGATTTTAAACGTAGTTTTATCGCAATGGGAAGGATTTTTTTTAATCCGATTGTGATGGGAATCCTATAAAAAAACGGATAAGATGGCTGACTTATGTATCAACGCACAGACGAATCTACTGTACCTAGAAACTGTAGCAAAAAAACGGCTAGCGAGTGTGGCAAAACAAAATGGAAGGTTGTGAATTTGACCAGTAGGCGTGTGTGTATGACGTCACTATTTACAGCGTTGTTGGTGGTATGTGACCTCGGCTGATTTTGGAACCTCACAATGAACATAATTTCTATTGTTGATGAAATAAAATATATCATGAGATTTAGGTCCGGTTTCGGAGGTTTTTGTTAGCCCCGGTTAGCCTATTCGGCAACTAAACTACAACTTTTGATTATACATGTTCCGGTTTGACGTAATTAATATTAGAGATTTAAGTTATAGTTAAATATCAAATAGGTACTGGACACTTTAATAGTATTTGTGAAAAAAAAATACGAGGCCCTTAATTACTTTAAGTATTTGAAATACTACTAGTCCGTTGAAATTTTACAGTTTAAGGCCCGAATATTCCTGTTCTTATTTTTGATACATGTGTCAATAGAAGCTTAACCTCAAATTTGTGGGGTCGCCACCCTTGTACCCCGGCCGTCATCTTGGAAAACGGGATGCAGAGTTTTCGCGCTGTATCTTTTAAACTAGCAATCCTACAGAAAATTTTAAAACATTTTAAAGGTAGCAAATTAAATTGTCTACAACTTTATTTATATTACTTTTCATCATCAGGTGTTCAATAAAAAAGTTATAAACGTACGTTCAACAGTATGGCTGTTGGTATACCACTCCCCATACAAAATTTGCACAGTCTCCTTTATGACAAAAATTTAAAATGTCCAATTCGCCGATCAATGAAACAAGGCCAAGCAATAAGGCTATTATTATAATCGAATGTAAAACACCCGATTATCCACGGCCGGGTTAATATCATTATGCGTACATAAACCGGGTCGCCGTTGTTTATCTTTTGTATTGCAACTCGTCACGTTTTGCCACACGTTAGCCATAACATGGATGTATTGTTTTAAAATAACATTAACCTAGTTAGAAGAAATTCGACGCGAGTGTGATTATTATGAAAGGTTCATTATTCTACCTATATATAATATGTAGTATAGTTACGTAGTATACTTTCATCTTGAAGCTTATTCGCAGCTTAGGCTTATTGCTAACAATTGGCTGTTATTTTTAATCGAACTTGAACACCACTCGTTCCCACTGCCACTCCTGTGTTGACAGGATCGACAGTGGCAACCACTACCACCCGTTGATATGATGGGAGCCCGAGGGAAAATCTAAGACTGTCTTGGGATCCGCAACGAATTTAATCAAAAGAAAATAGGAGTAGGAAGAAATTCCAATTTCCCTTCCCAGTGAAAGAGGGAGATCAATGGGCTGATTATTCCACGAAATGTGTTTAATAATGATGGGATACGACATACATACGTAATACGACCTAGGGTTCTTCAAGAAAAGAGCTTATTCTTTCCTCAAAGGTCGGCAACGCGTCTGTTAGACTCTAGTGTTACGGATGTCTGTGGGCGTTGGTGTTCACTTTACATAAGGTGACGTAACTGCTCGTTTGCCTCCTATGCTATAAAAGAAAAATGTCTTATGCTCGCTCGAATATTAGTCACTACAATAAAATAACTTTTATGGTTTTTATTTCGGTTTATTTAATTATTATTTTTTTTTTTTTACGATATAGGATGCACACAGCTGTCACTTTACGCCAGTCTTGTGTAAGCGAGAGGTACCCCCCCGGTCACGCCGGCCCAATTCGACTGCATGCAAGTATGCAGTGTGGCACTACCTCTTACCAAAAAATTATTTCACAAACATGACGTTTCAGAAGGTTGACAGCAACTGTGGTCGCGGGTGGACCCATGGTAAGTCCACCCGTGGCCATGGTTCTGAAAGCTTGTAGAATCTATATATATATATATATATAATATAATCTCCAGTTCAGTCCAGCCCACTGGACGGATCAAACCGAAATTTGGCATCCAGGTAGATGTTACGACGTAGGCATCCGCTAAGTCACATGTCATCTCAGTCCACGCGTGACCACAGTTGCTGTAAAACTTGTGATATGTCGCGCTTGTAAAATCTACATCCCTTCTTTTAATATTATAAATGTGAATGTAAGTTTGTTTGTTACGCTTTCACGCCAAAACTACTAGACCGATCATTATGAAACTTTGTACACATATTCCTGGAGGTATTAGAAATAACATAGGATACTTTTTATCCCGAAAAAATGTTCCTGAGGGATGCCATGGAATGATTTTCCACGATATCGAAATTTACGCGGGCGAAGCCGCGGGGCGCAGCTAGTAATATATAAAACTCAAACGTGACATAGCCAGCTATCAACGCACAGCCCTAACCACTGGACTGATCAAACCGAAATTTGGCATCCAGGTAGATGTTACGACGTAGGCATCCGCTAAGAAAGGATTTTTAGAAATTCAACACCTAAGGGGGTGAAATAGGGTGTTGGAGTTTATATGGATTTCTTAGAAATTAACGCGGGTGAAACCGCGGTGCACAGCTAGTTATTAAATAAACCTCAACAAAATCAGCTAAAGTTGTGTTATTGTAATGTGATTAAATAACTGATATTATAAATGTGATAGTTTGTTATACTTTCACGCAAAAACTACTCGGCCGATTTGAATATAATTTGGCACAGATGTGTATTACAATCTGGACAATTTCACGAAAAATGAGTCTTTTGAACTAAATTTTACGCGGATAATAAAAGATTTTCTATAAAAATTAAGACAATGTGGGTTTGAAAACGTGCAGATTTTTCGGTTTGTTGCCTTGGTATGTATTTTTAGACTCAAATGCCATTTTTATGAAGCAGTTGAGGCCATTGTGATGGAAAACATCTGAGAATCATTCTCGATTCCCCCGACGTATCAGCGGACATTCTTGGCAGAGGTTGGAATTTTAAGTTACGCTAATCTATAATCGTTTGTGCAAAGCTGCTCTCGGGTAAATAAACTTGTGCCGGATAAGCTAGCGGGGCATGTAGCAAATCTTATTCAGGGGAATAAGATTGTAGCAAATAATATTCAGGGAATAAGATTGCAGCAAATCTTATTCAGGATAATAAGATTGTTGCAAATCTTATTCAGGATAATAAGATTGTAGCAAAGTATATTCAAGGGAATAAGCTTTTAGCAAATCTTATTCAGGGAAAAAATACTGTAGCAAATCTTATAATAAGATTGTAGCAAATCTTATTTAGGGGAATAAGATTGTAGCAAATCTTCCTCAGCTACAAGCCCCGCTAACTTGAGTATGTCTCATTGATGGTCATGTAGAAAACAAGGACCTGTACCGCGGCGGCCGAAGGCTCGCTCCGCTGTCTGTAGCCCCCTGCTGAGCCCGACACAACCTCCCGACTTTCCCCGAAAATCGGGTGGAGGGTGTGAACTGGCGTCTTCCCTGCGACAAAAATAGACCATGTTGTTAATGTATAGACTTTTCTTTATCATCATCTTCAGCCGAACGATGTTCACAGTTGCACCTCCTCCATAGAAGCGCCACAGGTCTCAATCACTTCTTTATAGTGCGGCTCTTAATTTTGCTACACGTTGAATCCGGCACTGTTTGTACCCATTATATTGAGTACACGAGTTGATACCTGGAATTTGGCTTGGCATATTTTCAAATGAGATGCGAAAGCTGTTCGATGCCTATCTTTAGTAGCTGATGATGATTTTATACCATTCATCTTTGGTGAGCGAGAGGCAACCCGTGCCAGTGCGTTACTACTGAAGTAGACAAAAACTCAACTTTCACATTAGAGATATGTGAACTCTAAGTATGCATGCATAGCATAGCAAATTAATCTATTAAAAAAAATGGAACTAAATAAAAAAATAGTCTTAGAGATAGAGATCCGCATAGAGACTATATAGATGCGTTGCCCTTTTTTCTTCTGCCACCTCCATAGGCCACCGACAACACACCACACGAAACGCGACAGGACAGCTGTCACTTTACCCCGGTCTCGTGTAACTCGTAATATTCTATCCTGTCTAACGCCACCAAAGAGGTTTTCACTTCAGAAATTACAAAAATCTTTTATTAGTAAAACCAACATTATGTGTAGTGGTAGAGTTTGAACCCTGACCGTGATTGGTCATTAGAGTAAGTGACGTTTAACTTCGCAGAATTTAATTTTGTTTTTATTTATTTATTTAGAACGAAAGAGGTTACATAAGCCGGTAGATAAAATCTCTTAAGCTGTGTACATATTTTATTTTACAATTATCTAGAGATTAATGTAAATAATATAAATGAGTGAGTAACGAACACAATTGTATATTGTTGTCAGCATTGTTAGCAACTAAGGAGATTTGCGATAAATTCCTATGTTAATCATAGGAATTTATTGTGATTCATCCAGAGACTGATAAGTCGGGTACAGATGCGGATCTCGGATTCGAATTACGACGACTTTTTCAATTTTTCTTTTATATCGGACATAGAATATGAATAGAATAGAATAGCCACTTGGAAATGCCCCTTGACACCGGTATTGTCGCAAAGGGTACCTCCCTGGCTTTAGCACAGTTGTACAGCTAGGGTTACCGGATAGGAACACTAAACAGCATTCAAACGATATTTTTGGATTATAGTCGTGACAAAAATTGAACATATTATTTCTTTCTGATAGAGGTTGGCCTATGTCTGTACCCTATCTATTTTAAATATCTGTAATGTCGAGACACTTTTTTTCGGGACTTCGGAGCCCTGCGATTCCCGACCATGTGGCAACCCTAAGTACAATCTATTCCAGTACTTAACAATTTCTGATATTTTCCTGCAAGTCCCATCTATTCCAGTAACAATTTCTGATATTTTCCTGCAAGTCCCATCATCGAACGCAAATGTAGCACGAATAAACAGTATCCAGAGAATGACGCGCTCCGGGTAATACGCGAACACGTCGAACAGTAATTTATGTAACGCTATTGTTTAGCCACAATGCGCCGCGCCGTGCCGACACCGCCCCGGTTATGGAAGCCTAGTAACGTATGCATGGGCACTACGCCTCCGCATTGTTCCGTGCCCTTTCTGTGCACGCTGAAGATGTGTACAGGCTGCAAGGGATTATAGATGATCATCAGCATCGTTAACAGTCCTCTCTCGACGGGTGGATAAGTAATTCTGGTCGGGTCGGGATGGACACGAGTAGGAACCGAGGATCGGCTACTGCGTGATCGTCTTCTCACCTGATGGAAAATTTCGTATTTCGTAATTTCGTAATTCGTAATTTCGTATTTCGTAATTTCGTATTTCGTAATTTCTTATTTCGTAATTTCGTATTATCAAATGAGGTCGATAAATAATAATTGCAAAAAATCATTGAAGTGGTTAATGCGCTGGCCAAACACTCAAGAGTGAAACGATCTATGTGACTTCTACTATTGAAAATAGCGTGGAAAATAGGAGTCTCATTGCTTTTTTTTCGATGAGAAACGTATACAATCTTGCTGTATATACGATCCAGATCGCTTACCTGCATTTAGTTATGCAACCATTTTCAACACCCCAAAATAAAATAAGTGTCTGGAGTCAGGAGAAAACAATTTGGGTCATTTGTTTAAAACAATGTTTAACCACCACCAATTTTCCGCGGCAGCGAATCTGCCACTGCCTTATTGCCTTATTGTATAGTATATTAATCTCGCTATTGTTAGATGACAATAGGTACTTCTCTATAACCATATGGATGAACAAATTGAATTCTACTCCGCCTCCCTGAGGTATTAGTTTCTTAACTTCCTAATGTGGATTTTTTCGTTTCATCGTGTTTTGCGTTAAGTACTTTACAATCCCGCTCATTTCATCTGTTTTGTATTCTGATTTTGATTAGATGACACGTCTCAAGGCCAGTCTCCTTATGAGAGAAAAATTAGAGAAAGAATTGCCACATCATCACGATCCTTACATATTTGCCTTGTTCACAGCAGCCACGGTAAAATATTGTCCTGAGGTATTTTTTAGCAACTCAGTACGTGCGTCGTGTGTATACATACTAAATGTTTCTCTTTTGTTTGTTACAGAGAATGAAAGAAGAATCAAAGCGAACAATAGGGAGTACAACGCTCAGTTCCGATACGCGGTGAGTTTTAGTAGTCTGTGTTTACCGAGTTATGATTAATATGTTACTGAATGGAGTCTTTATGGATGTGTCATTAAAAAAACTAAACTAACATGCAAAGGTTACCATTTCATTACGTTAATCGTGTATCCAAATATTTTATGTAATATTTATTGGATTAGCTTGTGTGTGCGATGATGCTGAAAAGCAGAAAATGCTCCTTAGGCTTGACAATGCCAAATTACTTCTAGTCTTGCCAGCATAAAATAAAAGTTTATGTGGGATTTCAATTCCATGAAATATCTGCAAGTATCTGTTATTGTTGTTGCGTCCTAGCCGATTTCGGCTACGGTGGCCGTCTCTATAGAGACGAGCCATCAGCGCAGGACATATTATAGTGCACAAGTGTGCGCGCAGACACAAGTGCACTCTCTATTCCCTCACTCTCATATTCCGATGGGACGGCAATCCGACACGACCGGTGAGAAATCAGGCGCAGGACCGACGGCTTAACGTGCTCTCCGAGGCACGGGGATGTACCACCGCCAACTTCCTGACTCCGGACTGTTATTAGAAATTTGAAAAATCCCAATAACAATTTTTGGTCCGACTCAGTATTCGAACCCGGGACCTCACGTCTGTGGTTGAGCACGCTTACCACTAGACCACGAGGCAGTCAGTATGCATGCAAGTATCTATGCAGTTTGTTATTGGAAATGGACCTCGTTGCTCGCACACTGCAAATTGTCACAGAGACAATTAATTTATCTTAGCACAGAAGATAGACTATATGACCTATTTTGTTTGTCCTTCATGCGATTAATAAATAAAGATAGTGCTGAAGCATTAGGTGTACAGTCGCCGCATCAACGCGTAAAAGAATAATTCTGTAAATTCACTGTTCGATCTGACTGTACACTCTGTTGAAACTCTACAAACTGTCTCGGCGTAATTCGCCGCCTCCACTTGGACACTGCGTACTGATTACATTAGCGTGTCTGCGTTGACGTGATTTGCCGTCGGTTCGTGTCGCGTTAAAAAAGGACGTACTTTAATGTTTATCTTGTTCCATTTGTCCTCAATGCGTCATAAAATTTATGTTATAATATTTATAAATAAGAAGAAAATACCGTCAAGAAGAGATTTACAAAATCAGCCCTTCAGCAGGCTTAAAATTATACTATTCTAGTTTTATAGATGGTTATAGTCATAGATTTAGAATTGTTCTCATTACGTGAAAGATGTACAAAGCGTGGGAGCGAGACATTCAAATTAACTTCCAATCATCGGAAAAGAAAAGAGACAGTAGATGAAGTACATATGAGACAATTATTTTACGTTAGTAAGAGACCATAGCGGCCCGATTACATACTAATGACATAGTCATAGATGTGTTTTTGTAGTAATTCTGACATTTGTCAAATATTTTTTTTGTCTCGCCTCTGTTCTGACATTGTGTATCTTGTACACTCTAAATCTATGGTTATATTTATCGCGGGATTTTTAATTATTTTACAAGCCCGTTTCAGAAGCTTTACGGCAACCATAATCACGACTCGCGGGTGGACTCTAGATGTGATTTACTATAAGGGTCAACTCACACCAAAAGAGCGGCGAAGGGCAGCGAAGCGGAGCGCAATTTATGTGTCATATGAATTTCAACTTTATTTTCATTACTATAGTACTTATTATCGAATTCTCGCGACTTTTGGAGCATTCCAGCGACTTCTCGAGCAGTCGCGGGAATCCGCGCGTCTCGTCGAGTTTCTCATGCGATAATATGTTTAATAGTAATTATTATAAAGTTGAAATTCATATGACACGTAAACTGCGCTTCGCTTCGCTGCCCTTCGCCGCTCTTTTGGTGTGAGTTGACCCTAAGCTTTTCCGCATAATCCTATCGGAGGGCTCAAGAACCAGTAACGTATCAAAATACATTATGATTCAGATAACAATAGAGACAGCGTCGAGTAACGCGATTTGAGATGATATCAATGTTTAAGAATGGGACGCATTATCATAGAAGTTGGCAACCAACTGAGCACTTAGAAATTGAAGTGGGAACGAAACATGACCTTTCTGTTTATTCCGAACCGAAAATAAAGACCGAGTGAGAGTAGTATAGTAATAATAATAATATCTGGAATTATACACACCTTGTTAGCTTAGCCCTGCGCTGACAACGGAAATATATTTAATATATTTTATAAATTTTATGTAGCTACTTAAGATTTTTATTATAGAAATACATAATACAATACAGACACAAACATCCATGACCTAGGCGGGATTCGAACCCGCGACCCCTGCCGCAACATGCTCCTCATATCCGAGCCGTGTACCACTGCGCCAGCTGATCGTCGTAATAATAACAATGAACTTCAGTATCATTGGCATTTGCCACCAACAGTCCAATGAAAATGACAGACGTTTCGCGTTTATGTTCGTTCTTATTATTTTTCAGTGACGTCATTGATGTACCGCTCTTTGTCAGTCTCTGTCAATCCATGGCCGTCGTTTCGGTAGTATTATTCAAGGCTACTCCAGCTCAACAGTGCTGAAACGCTTCAAACGCATCTCAAAATGTGCCTGTCGCCGCCATCAAATCAAATGTCAATTAGAGAGTCGCGTTTTTCTTTTTTTTTTTAATATCATAAGTTAATTTTTAATTGCAACGGTAATCATAGTTTTCCCCCTTATCCTATAAATGGGGCGTTTATATTCGTTCTTCTATTCTCGCCGTGAACTTTTCGCGTGTGACGTCACTCGCGGACTGACGGCTGACAGCGCCGCTCATTTATAATTTGCCGCTTCTCGGATCACGTTGTGAATGGGGCGTAATGTGTCGATATCTTTAGAATGGCGAGCGTCTGTGTTCGATATAAGTTATGGAATATTTGTGCTTTGGTGCAATGTGTATTTTTATAGTGCAGAGCGAAAATCGACAGTGGGGGCCTCTTTACCTTCCCCCCTTCCCTCCCATTTTTCAATGCTCGTAAATATTAAATAAAAAGATTATCCAGATGCTTTGCCTTTAATTTAATGAGGTGTCGTCAGATTCGTCTTCATGACGTGAGTGATATTGAATACATTAAAGCATAGTAAGATATGTCATGCAGCTTGCTTGTCATGAAAATTGTTCCAAATGCTCGTTTTTATAGTATAAGAGGGTATAAAAAAATTGTACGGAGTCTTCAGTCCGTTCTTATCCGAGTTTTACCAGCTGACAAAAAATCTACTCGTTAGCTACTTATCAAGGTTGATAAAAGCGAGAGGTGTTAAATTAAACCATATACATATACTATTAAGTGCCTACAGTTAATCCGAAACTATTAAAAAAAAGTTTACGACAAGTATAAGAAAATACTTTTTTCAAATAAATAGCGAAAAATGTAATCGTGCTTTGCACCGGCGCGTACAACCTGGCATGGGGTGAATGACCTCGGCCGCCATAGTCAACTACAGCTGACGTACAGCGTTTACGAAGTGAGAAAAAACTTTAAAAAATTCCTTAGGCTAAACTATTGCTCCGATTGATCTGATTTTTGTTGTGTAGTCTGGAAATGATACACTAAACGTGTGGTTTTATTTAACGCCTCTCGCTTTTATCAACCTTGTATAAAAAGGAAGACAAGGACGCGTTTATATTCGTTCTACTATTCTCGCCGTGAACTTTTCGCGTGTGACGTCACTCGCGGACTGACACCTCACAGCGCCGCTCATTTATAATTTGCCGCTTCTCGGATCACGTTGTGAATGGGGCGTAATGTGTCGATATCTTTAGAACGGCGAGCGTCTGTGTTCGATGTGAGTAATGCGGCTGGTGCAGGAATATTTGTGTTGTGTTGCAATGTGTAATATTACAGCGTATGGGGAAAATAGACGGAGTCTTTTGGTCACCATCGAAGTGAATATTAAAGAAAGAGGTCATACAGATGATTTACACCCTAGTCCTTTAATAATGAGTGGCCGCTTTTTTCTTGTTTTTTTTTCGAGCCATTTTTTTTTATCGAGGCCCATTGACTTTCGCATAGAGGTTATACAGATGCGTTGTCCGTGGGTAATCCTCAGCTGCGTTATGTCGGACTCTACCGGCTAAACCCCCACTGTGCTTCCTCCTCGCACCGTACGACGGGAACACGGCCAGATTTCGCACTCATCCGCGAAATCGCTGGTGTGATAGGTTTACTTGTTTAATTCACAACAATAACAATTTTAAGTCTAATTCTAAGCGAAAGTTTGTATGTATGTTTGTTTGTTTGTTACTCCTTCACGCAAAAACTGCTAAACCGATTTTCATGAGATTTGGCACACACATAGAGTGTAACATGGATTAACACAGGATATAGTTTTTATCCCGAAAAAATGTTCCTGTGGGATTTACGCGGGTGAAACCGCGGGGCGCATCTAGTGTAGATATAAATTTGTAGTCGCAGAGAATGCGTGAAAAAATCGCGTAGACCCGGCACTATTTCCGTTAAAAACACGAGTCGTGGAAAACGTATGTGTGACTCATATGTTTTTAATATCGTCTACGGGGAGATGTTTTGGCAGCTCGCGCGGACCTTGTTGCACGATCTCATGGCGAAGTTTTGTGTAGACGAGTTATGTTGGCGAATAGATCCGTGATAGATGCTATTGCCCTGTGGGCAACAGGTTCTCATTTAGATTTGGTTTTGTTTTGACGGGCGTCAGGTATGTTTCTGTTGAAAAAAATAGAGTGTTAGCTATGTCTTTAATCATGAGAGCAGAGACTCTTTCATGGTGAATCTTCGCGGTGATTGCGTTTGGTTAAAACTCAAAGCCAGTAAATGGACCATTCAAGACGGCGCCGTCTGGTCTTTCTACGTCCCGCGGTCGAGATGTCCCCGACGTCAGAGTCAGCGGATGAGAGTCCCCGCCATCACTGTAGTAATGATGACAATAGTTAAATTAAGTAGGTGATCTCGCATCTGCGGGGGAGTGGGGGCCGCTCACCTTTTTTAGCTTAAACCTAGTCCCGCGACAATCACTCGTAGCAATCCGATGAAATTTTATTGGACTTCTCTTCCACAGCATGAGGTCAGAGTCGAAAAAAAGGATTTTTATGAGGGACTTTAGTGATGAATATTATTTAAGACTTGTTATTTTCTAATTTAACAAATTTATGTGTATAACTTTTTTATACATAACTAGCTGCGCCCCGCGGTTTCACCCGCCTAACTTTCGATCCCGTGGGAATATCGGGATGAAGAATAGATGTTGGCCGATTCTCAGACCTACTCAATATGCTCACAAGATTTCATGAGAATCGGTCAAGCCGTTTCGGAGGAGTATGGCAACGAAAACTGTGACACGAGAATTTTATAAATTAGATTAGTCTTATAGAACTTCCAAATTCTGAACAATGGTTATGTCATAATATAATAGTTACGTCTCTTTCTATATATTTCCAACAGTTTATAATATAACTTTTGTGTGGATATTTTTTTGGATATATAATTCATTTATATGTTAAGCACATAGACTTGAATCGTATATGATACGCCGAAAATTTAGTTCTTAAATATAAATGATATAAATTTGATCAAAAATGCATGTATCGATTTAGTTATAATAAAACAATTAAAACATTCTGTCAAATATATGGATGAAAGTATAAGTATAATAAAGAATCTTGATAGTTAAAATCATATAATTTATACATATAGAAAAGTTTATTTGTACCGCGGTCGCACATCTAAACCGCTGAACACTTTTCATAAATTTTGGTATAGAGACTAGCTTTTGCCCGAGGCATCGCTCGCGTTCGTAATTTATTTTAATAAAAAGTATCCAATGTCATTGTATGTATAAATAGTTTCGTGATGATCGGTTAAGTAGTTAGGACGTGAAAGCGTCACACTTACATTCACATTTAATATATTAGTAGGGATTCTGTTCAAAATGGGCAAAAGTACGCACTAAGTAGTTTCTTAAATCTTGACAGCTAAAATCCCTTATCGTATACAAATATATTTTATATGTGAAAATTCACACCGCTGAACACATTTTCATAAACTTTTCTATAGACATTTATGTTTAGATTTAAGACAGATGTGACTCTCAAAGAATAAAGTATGTCCTATACTCTTAACCTAGACTAGGTAGAATACAGTGCGAAGCCGCGGGCGGCGAGCTAGTTCACAAAACAGGTCCGTACAGTTATCTAACGTACGTACTGCGGAGTGCGCAGGCACTGTACCAATGCGGCACGAGGCTCACTCTGAATTAGCGGCCCGATTGAATACCCGCAGTGGGGCCAAATGTGCACTTAATGCTGGGAATTGTGCATAGCACAACTTAGTACTCTTTAATGCAAATTATATTGGAGAGATTTCATTTTGCCAACTTATATTGAAGAAAAGAGAAATAGAAATAGAAATTCGGCTATATATGGCTAAAATATGGCTTTGAGCATATCTAACAGATGCGTTGCCGACCTTCAAGAAAAGAGCTTATTCTTTCC
>LUGF01047890.1:116565-135873 GCA_001625245.1 Calycopis cecrops | reverse complement strand
GCAGTTGTAGCCATTTTCATGACTACCGACGCCCATAGACATCTGCATAAAGAGTATACAGATGCGCTGCCCCCCTTTCTCCTCCCTCCTCCATGGGCCACCGGCTACTTACACACCAGAGTCGAAAAAAAAGGATTTTTATGAGGATCCTACTTTAGTGATAGTGATCTACTTTACTTATTATTTAAGAGTTGTGACATTATTTTCTAATTTAATGTGTAAGTATAACTTTTTTATAAAAAACTAGTCTTCAACTAGTCTTAAACAAATTCCAAATTCTGAACAATGGTTATGTCATATAAGTTACGTCTATTTCTGTATATTTCCAACAGTTTTTATTATAACTTTTGTATGGATATTTTTTGGATATGTAATTTATTTATAACACATATTATACTAGAATCGTATGACAAAGGATACTTTTTATTAAAATAAATTTCGAACGCGAGCGATCCTGCGGGAAAAGGCTAGCATATACCTTTATACCAAAATTTATGAAAATTATTTAGCGGTTTAAATGTGCAACTGATTATACTTATTCAAGATTCTTTATTTTACTTATTATACTTTCACCGTAGAATCGTTATTCAAGTATTCGTATATAACGATTCAAGTATTTCGTAGTATACGCCGAGAATTTTGTATTCTCTGTCTACGGTGAAATCAGTAGGGGTGAAATAGGGTGTAGGTAATATTTCTAAAAATCCTTTCTTAGCGGATGTCTACGTCGTAACATCTACCTGGATTTCAGCTTGATCCGTCCAGTGGTTTGGACTGTGCGTTGATAGATGGCTATGTCACGTTTGAGTTTTATATATTATATAGATTTCGTTTTGTGACTCTCAAAGAATAAAGTATGTCCTATACTCTTAACCTAGACTAGGTACAATACAGTGCGAAGTCGCGGGCGGCGAGCTAGTTCACGAAACAGGTCCGTACAGTTATCTAACGTACGTACTGCGGAGTGCGCAGGCACTGTACCAATGCGGCACGAGGCTCACTCTGAATTAGCGGCCCGCTTGAATACCCGCAGTCGGGCCAAATGTGCACTTAATGCTGGGAATTGTGCATAGCACAACTTAGTACTCTTTAATGCAAATTACATTGGAGAGATTATTCATTTTGCCAACTTATATTGAAGAAAAGAGAAATAGAAATAGAAATCCTTCAAGAAAAGAGCTTATTCTTTCCTCAAAGGTCGGCAACGCATCTGTTAGACCTCTGGTGTTACGGATGTCTGTGGGCGTTGGTGTTCACTTTACATCAGGTGACCTAACTGCTCGTTTACCTCCTATGCTATAAAAAAAAAGTCGTTCTGCAATAGATGACTTTATAATTGTAAGGGCCAAATGTGCACTTGTTTGTTTGGGACTTGTTCAATGTGCATAGCATAAGTTAGTCTTTAATATACTTAATAGTGGAAGGTTATCAATTTTATACATTCGATAAGTCTTCGTGTGGATTTCTTTCCATATATGTACTAGGTTTTGAATACGTAGGCGGGCCATGTTCAACTAAAAAAAAGGATGGGTAACTAAAAAAGTAAAAGTACTTAATTGCATTGCATACGTCCAAACGTATTTAAGTAGTTAAGCTCATTAGTTTACTCCAGACGCACATTCAACGTAGTAACAAAATCATAAATTCTGTGATTAAATTGATTTTGGCTGATGTTTTGGATGAAGTAAAAGATGAAATCATTATAGAAATAACCAAACCCACAAGATTGTGTGTAAAAATTTAATATAATGACGAGATCAGTACGGCGCTAGTAGCACTTTATTTAAGGGACAAGTAAAACACGACGCGTAAATCATAATTTAACCAGCCCGGGTTTATTCATTTTACATAACTAGTGCCTGTCCAAATGTGTCAAGTGACAAGCCCCGCCCACCAACTTAAGAGAAAAATAGAAATCATTCTAATTCACTAGTTTAGTAGTTAACTAAATTTTAAGTTGCAACTTGCTACTAAATTATGTTTACATGCAATGAAGCACTTAAAATTTAGTTAAAATTTAGTTAAATACTTAACTACTTAATACGTGTAAATCGGGCAATCGGGCATTACTCTAAGGCAGCGGTGGGCACTGGTCAACCCGCAGCCCGCGAATGTCTTATAATTAAGTTATTGGGAAGGAGAGGCCAAACCAAAAAAAAGGTAAACTGGGCGTCTAGAGTGAATATCACAAGTACGACCCACGTTTTGTTTATTTTGCCGCCTTGCGGCCCTTGCCTGCCAAAAGGTTGCCAACCGCTGCTCTAACTGTGTTTGGTAATACCTGCCATTACATAGGAGGGAATCGTAAAGAAGCAACGCATTTCGATAACCTCCAATTGCGACAATGTTTATGAGGATAGATGCTGTTTGTTGGGCTGCCCTTGGGGGAGAAAAGGTGGGCAAGACATGTTCAATGGTTGTTTGACTCTCATAATATAAAAAAGTCGTATTTCCGAAATTTCATATGTGAAAAAAAATATTCTCGTCTGTTTGTTAGATATCTAAACCGACAGTTACAGTTTACGTTGATGCGTTGCCAACTATCGCCAACCATGACCTATCCGAACTCTCTTACTCTATACTAGCTGCGCCCCGCTGTTTCACCTGCGTAAATTTCGATCCCGTGGAAATTAGAAAATCATCCCATGGCATCCTATTTTTTCAGGATAAAAAATATCCTGTGTTAATTCAAGTAACTATGTGTGTGCCAAATTTCATGAAAATCGGTTCAGCAGTTTTGCGTGCAGGAGTAGCAAACAAACAAACAAACTTTCGCATTTATAATATTAGTAGGATTTGCGGCGCTACGAGAGCGAACTCATAATATTTTCCCTGTCCTAACGCTGCTATAGAAATTTTAACGTCCAAAATAAATTTAATTGCCTTAAGCCTCAAAACAGATTTAACTTTCTTAAGCCTTAAGGCAATTAAAGCTATTTTTGAAGTTAAGGCTTAAGAAGTCTGTATAGCGCAGAAATGCTATTGCCGATGCTTGACTTATCTCGTCTCGTCCTGTTCCAGAACAACTACATCAAAACCTCCAAGTACTCCATCGTGACGTTCCTGCCCCTCAACCTGCTGGAGCAGTTCCAGCGGCTGGCCAACTTCTACTTCCTGTGCCTGCTGGTGCTGCAGCTCATCCCGGCCATCTCTTCGCTGACGCCCATCACCACGGCCATACCGCTGATAGGCGTGCTCGCGCTCACCGCCGTCAAGGACGCCTACGACGACTTTGTGAGTACCGCTTATTGGTTCCCAACTTTTTAGCCGGTTTTGTACTCGGTGTTCCTGGCTGCTCAAACTACAGAAAGGACAGACAAGAAAATTGAAGAGACAGGGATCTAAGCTGGCACTTGGCATGTAATATCTATGTAATAATATGTATCTGTGTGTGTGTTATGTGGCCGAACATATTGAGCTAATTAAAATTAGCTTCAGATTTCATATGTTCGGCTCCTCCAAATATTTTCATCCTGAATTTGGAGGAAGCCTATTTTGGCAGGTTGGCAACACTTTATCCGCATTTCGTTTGGTTTATGACTTCAAAGGTGGCTCAAGGTAGTAGTAGTAGACTTGGTAGATTTTAACGTGTGTCGTTAGATTCGTCTTGACAACGCGAGTGGCACATTAAAATATATTTTAAGCAATCTCTTTCTTTTGTTTTTCGTTAAGTTAGACGTTAGGTTATCAATACGTCGCAGCTATCTAGCTTAATTAACCGTTTAATCAACAGCCTAGTCTCTTTACTAACTTGACTCAAACTCTATGCTCAAATGTTTTTGTTAAATTGTATAGTTTAGTTTCCAGATGAATCCCTAGCTAGATTGTGGGGAAATAACAGACAATAGTCATTGTATAATAATAGATTCATAATTATATATAAATTGTATTGTATAATAATTGACCGATGACGTAGTCTCATTAGTACCATGTGATATAGAAGACAAGATGGCATTGTATAAAGCAGTGCTAATGGTCGGGTATAAAGATAGTACTCATTACTTTTATGTAGGAGATTACTGGAGATAAATCTCATACGTAATTCTTAGAGTGTACTGTATACGTCATGGGTTTTATGTACTTTTAACTTGCATTAGGTGTAATCTCGTCAGTGTAATCTATTGTAGTTTCACTTCCGACAACGTATATTTGTTTTTTTTTTAATTGTTTGTTTCTTTTCTTTTTTTTATTTTTGATTATTGCAAACAAATAATTTGAAAAAGGCTAAGACCGGAGGCCATGCAGCCTTTTCAGTCGTAAGGATATTTATTTTGTTTATTTCCTATTTTTGATTTTTTTGTTTTTTGTATCGCGTGAAAATGTTTTGCTGCCACGGATTTATCAGCAACAGGAAATTCTTTTTTGTCTAATTTATCTACCAAAGTTGATTTTAACCACAAATTAATTATTGACAAATTGAAATTTCTGTACCTTTATAGAGGTCGTGCATTAGTCGGTTTGGAATATGAATGGATAGATTGAGATGATAGCTTTTTGTTAGTTTTTTTTTGAGGTTAATAGTTAGTAGCTGTTGTGTATTCTTGCTATTATTTCTTTGCAAGTTGGCTAAAGAGAGTAGAAAGATGCAAACCTTATTAATCTGTTGAGAAATTCCCCTATTGGCTATAAAAAATTAACACTAGCACAAAACTTGGGATATAATTGCGCGAGTGACAACGCGGGGCGCAGCCAGTAGTAAATAAATACGTCATTGTCTGCTCTTTAATTGGGTTACCTGTACCGTCGGCAGCGCCAATAGATTGTATTTTTATTTTTCGCTCCAGGAATTGTACCGCTCGTATATAATTCTGTCCTCCACAGAGGTGGAAATTAATCGCCGTGGCTCCGCCGATAGTTTTAAACTCTGAAATTAAACGCCAGTCTACTGCGCTCTAATTTTATGTAGCTTTTTTTAATTTCTTTTTATTCTTTATGATGTAGGAGGGCAAACGAGCAGCAGGAGCCATTTTCATGACTACCGACGCCCACAAACATCCGCATAAAGGCTATACAGATGCGCTGCCCTCCTTTCTCCTCCCACCTCCATGGGCTGCACACCGCACGAAACGCGACACCTCAGCTGTCACTTTACGCCAGTCTCGTGTAACTTGTAAGCGAGCGGTACCTCCCCGATCGTGGCAACGTGGCACTACCTCTTACCAAAAGGTTTTATTAGTATATGAGGGCAAACGGGTAATTGGAGCTATTTTACCATAACTACTGACACACATAGACAACCGCATACAGATGCGTTGCCCTCTTTCCTCCTCCTTTCTCCATGGGTCAAGAAACGCGACAGCACAGCTGCTGCTATCACTTTCCGCCGACGCCTCCCCGATCGTGTCCGCCCAATTCTCTGTTATGGGTATTACATTGCTCAATGACCTTGGAGAATCTGTCAATATGAAAGTCATTATTTTTTAACGCCACCTATTATCATACGTAGGTGTCATAACTTCTTGCAAATAGAAAAGAACCAAAGATTAAACAAGAGTCAGATGTGCCACAATGTTTTAGTTGTATTTACCTATTTTGTCCATTTTATTTTATTAGTACTTATTTAGCATATGTATTACTTTGATATTTAAAAGAATTAGGATGACCTTGTGATTTTAGCAAGTTGTAGGGCTTTGCTGCATTGCAGCCGAAACAGGGCGGAACTACTAGAGATCTTCTTTGCTCAGGTGATACTGGCGTGCAAACTATACGCGGACGTCGCTAAAAGCATGTCGTTGTACGGGTCGCCAATCTGAGTAGACAGACCAACTAGGAAGACCACAAAAAGTGGTGGCAAACCACATAGCTTGGGCCTACGTTATTGTAGCTTGGGCGGTGGTATGCTTACTGACAGGCACCCCTCCATAGGAAATGAATGCCAAGATCCAGGCAAAGTTATACTGCTGGGAGAGGCAGCGTTGACAGGGTCAAGGAGAGATGGAAAATCGGGCTGGAAAACTCCCCATATGACATAAAAACCATTGGGGCGCCTACTAATGTACAGAATAATGTAGATAATGACTGGACACGGGGGCTTCGGTCATTACGTGCAGAAAATAGAACGGGAGACAGCTCCGGTCCGCCATTAGTATGGGGAGCCGGACGACACGGCTCAACACACTCAGTCAGACTACTAAAAGTACTAAATGAACCACTACAAGGGTGGCCCTAGCGGTAGAATTTCGCGACCGTAGTCTCTCGCTGCAAGACATCGTCAGTAAGATTCTGGCCAGCGAGAGATGTTGGGATGCTTTCTTCTCCTTCTGCGCAACCATAAGGCAGCAGAAAAAGTCGCCGAGAGAAAGCGAGAGGTGCGAGCAGATGCACTCCCCATCGGCAAGGACAGAGAGGCAGGCGTCGGGAACAATGGGTCCGTCAACTGCACTGAAGGTGCCGTAAGGCAAAGCCGGGGGGCCTAGTGGTAGAATGCTCTCGATCCCTTAGCACCCCAATAACGGCGAGATGGACGTGCCGCAGGGATTTAGTGGGTAAACCGGCAATCGGCCAGGAGTCCCACAGTTCTCGGGGCTCACTCCACGGGGCCTGCTGTGTAACGTATTCCCCTGCTTAAAAAAGTGATACCGGCGCGGCGTAGTAAGCCATGCTATTCCTCCGAAGATGCAACCTTGTCGTGGTTGGTGGCTTGCGTGCCTTTGTGATCTTCAAGGCTATCCCGAACAGAGCTACTCCTACAGGACAGTTTTGGGGGGGAAAGGCCAGAGTAAAAGCAGCTCGACTCGGGGTCCTACACCCGTCCCCTGATACAGCAGAGGATGGCGTGGACAGGAACGAGTGACGGAACCCGTGTAAGGGGGCATTGCATTGTTTAACGTCGTAGCAGGGATTGTTCAGAGGCAGCCGGACAGATCCCGAGTAAGAGTCTGGCCTCTTCACCGAGGCCAGCCTGCTAGAGGGATCCTGTTGCTTGCAGATCCGAGACCCTCCAATTGTTGCGGCTGAAGGCAATCGACTTTAGTCGGTATTACATTATGTGTTGAGTCTGACATATGTAGGTCTAGGGGACACCCCGCCCGGGTGCCCTAGGTACAATACTTAAATGTATTCACCTGCATAAATTTAAAAAATCCAAGCAGTTTGTGAGTTGCCCATTGACGAGGGTTTTCTTATGGTATATGGGGGCGAACCAGCAGTCGGAACCATTTTCATGACTAGCGACGCCCATAGACATCCGTATAGAAACTACACAGATGCGCTGCCTTTTCCTTTCTTTCCTTCCTCCTACTATCTCTTTCCTTTCTCTTCCCACCTCCGTAGGCCACCCGCTACTTACACACCGCACGAAACGCGACAAGACAGCAGTCACTTCATGCCAGTCTCGTGTAAGCGAGAGGTACCTCCCCCGTCGTGCCGGCCCATTTCAGCTGCATGCAAACATGCAGTGCGACACTACCTCTTACTAAAATCTCTATTCTAACCAAATGGGAGGCACATTCCGGTTAGTGTTATCACATTTACTGATTCTCTAGGCGTGTGGACGTCAACAGACGTTAGTAGTCACTGACGATTATGTGATGGAGGAGTGGAGATAAGAGTGGACTCCTTGCACGAGTGATAGCTGAACAAGACTGCAGGGTTGATTTTTATGTGCCTCTGATGATGATCAGGTAGGCACTTATAGGTTCTCGGAAATAAAAATAGTTAGAATGAATTGGTTTTCAAAATTCAAAGTTTAAGGTTAAATAATTAAACATTATTAAATTGATACATTTTGGGTAATCACTACATAGTATAAAACAAAGTCGATTTCCTCCGTCTGTGTGTCTGTATCTTTTAAAATTAGATCTTTAAAATTACGTAACCGATTTTAATGGGTTTTTTTAAATAGATAGTGATTCAAGAGGAATGTTTATATCTATAATATTTTTGCAGTCCAAAATCCACGTTGGCGAAGCTGCGGGCTGAAGCCAGTAATAAATATTTTATTATTTTAAATCTAAATGTGTGTAATGCAATGAACAGGTTGGTTTGTCAAATAGCGGGACTGATGTTGATGAACACTGTAAGATGGCCTGGACGCTTTTTGCGCCGGTATTTTCTTCAGGCTGATCTAGTTTATAGCTAGCTCTTGCTTGTTATTATTGCCTGTAAAATATATGGCGGATTTTTAATTTCAATAATATAAGTATTCCAAATTATAAGTAAAGGCCCAGCGTCGATGTCAATTTTGTAGAGTATTAGTTTGACAATACTAGCGCAACTAGTGTCAGGTCTTAATTTTAATCTATGACAAGTTTAAAAATCTAAAATAAATTGTTAGCTACTTTACTTAAATTTATAAACATAATTTCTACGTCGTATTTATATCGATACTATTTATAAGATTGTTTCATTTATAAACATAAGAATTTGCAAACTTTTCTAATTTATTTTGAAGAAAAAACGCATGTACGTCCACTCGCCACGAGCGCCGCAGCGACTTTGAAATGACATCTCCCAATTGTCATCAACGGCCATTGCGGGGGTGCTTCTGGTGGGGTTATAGTGAAATTTCTTATTTTTTATGTTTATTTAAAAATAAGATAAGAAATAAAAAAAAAAAACAATACGAATTGTTAAATAACTAATCACAAGTTTTTTGACATAAATATCACGTCGGAATATTAAGCCGTTCTCGAGAGAAAATGCAATTTATTCAAAAATTTTACGATTTACATCAATTATTTAAAAAAAACTGGGCCTATTTACAAAAAATATAAACAATACAATTTATTTATGATTAATTGAAATATAACATAAATTTTTTTACACAGTAAATGCATGTACGGATTCATCAAGAAACTTCTTTGAACCTAGGGCTTTTTTCGCGTTTTAGCGATGTAATGCCCTTAACATTTAATCGTTATTTTGAATTGAGTAATCACTTTGTTTAATGTCATGTCATTTTGTCTAGCAAGAGGTAGTGCCAAGCTTCTTACATCTCTCAGCTCAGCTCTTTTTTTTTTTTTTACGGTATAGTAGGGCAAACGAGCTGCCGGAGCCATTTTCATGACTACCGACGCCCACAAACATCCGCATAGAAGCTATACAGATGCGCTGCCCTCCTTTCTCCTCCCACCTCCATGGGCCACCGGCTACTTACACACCGCACGAAACGCGACACGCGCTCTCCAGCCGAAGGCTCCACACGACCGGTGAGGTACCTCTCTCTTACACGAAACCGGCGTAAAGTGACAGTTTCGTGCGGTGTCGTAAGTAGCCGGTGGCCCATGGTAGGAGGAGGAGGAAGGGGGGCAGCGCATCTGTACAGCCTCTATACGGATGTCTATGAGTGTCGGTAATCATGAAAATGGCTCCGATTGCTCGTTTACCTCCTTATAATATAATAAAAATGTATAAATGGGCAAACAAGCAGTCGAATCTTTTAATAACAACCAATATCCACGCTACTTTTAGCCTTTCGTTTCACACCCTATTACTTCCTTCCTATTCTTCCTATTCCTGAGTATATTATATATACTCAGATCAACCCTGGCGGGGTNATCTGAGTATATATAATGCGTGCAGTTTTTATTCAGACAATTAATGAGTGTATTGACCTAGAAAATCTCAGACGGATAGGGCATTGGCATGCATGTGCTGGCATCCGTCTACTCAGATACACAGATCATGCCAGATAGGCACAGACGCCATAAGCAAATATTGATTGCGAATACGAGAATGCTACGGTAAGCTTATTCATGTAAAACGTTGCCAAGATCCTTGTATATTCCAAATCCCAAGCTATGAGGGTTTAAAAAAACGTTAATCCAATCCATTTGCTTGACTTAAATGATATCCAAATACTGATATTTATTAATTTAATTGATGAAATAGTTATTAAGGTTTTTGTCGCTACTGACTAATGTTTAGACGTCAAAAGCGACACCGATCTCTACATAATCATGGGTGCTGTATACAGCTACTTTTAGTACAACTAGTTTTAGTAGTTACAGTGTATCAGAAATGAAATTTGATTGTTCATTTTTTTCACACGACTATTTCATAATGATATTTCTGTGTTCCCTGTCAAGGCTGTAGTCTTGACGAATTTTAGGTATGAGGTTTGTTAATTCGTTATGAAATCGCGAGTGTCACTGGGTAGATTCAAATATATTTTAAGTAGGCTTGCTTCATGTTTTAGTAAAGGCCCTTTCACACTTTAATTAGTGTGAGTAACCTGTTTAGTAGATTAATCAAAGTGTGAACTACCCATAAGAAATCTTGCCACGTGGCAAGCAGCTGAATACCCTTCCGATTACACGGTAACGGGGTAAAGTGACAGCTGTGCTATCGCGTTTCGTGCGGTGTGTAAGTAGCCGGGGACCCAAGGGCGGAGGAGGGGTAAAGAGGGCAACGCATATAGCCCCTATGCGGATGACTATAGGCGTCAGTAGCTATGAAATTGGCTCCGACTGCTAGTTTGCCCCCTTAGGGTCAATTCACACCAAAAGCGCGGCGAAGCGCAGTTTATGACGTGTCATATGAATTTCAACTTTATTTTCATTGTTATAGTACTTTTTATCGAATTCTCGCGACTTCTGGAGCATTCCAGCGACTTCTTGCGCATTCCAGCGACTTCGCGGGAATCCGCGCGTCTCATTCGAGTTTCTCATGCGATAATAAGTATAATAGTAATTATTATAACGTTGAAATTCATATGACACTTAAACTGCGCTCCGTTTCGCTGCGCTTTTGGTGTGAATTGACCCTTACAGTAATAAAAATATGGACTAGAGTGAAATACATAATAAATAATGTTACGTATTCCTCTCTAGGCCTGCTCCAGTTAGGAAAACGCTTGTCACTAAAGTTTCCGTGATATCTGACTCAGGAAAACGCGAGCTTATTGTTTTCCTCCACATTTGAGGTCAAACATATTCAATAAATTCTTTCCGCGTCTATTTAGGTTGAAATACAGCCGAGTAACGACCCTGTATACGTTTTTTCTGTGGGTCCTAGTTCTCATTTATCACTTCATGTATAACTTTGAATAGGATTCGTGTTTTTTGCCTTGTAATGATTTTCCTTTCTGCTTCATGCTTGTACAGATTTGAATGTCATTGTCTCTAGACGGTTCTTTTTTTTAATGTATAAATAGGCAAACGAGTAGATGGAACCATTTTCATGACTAGCTATGTACCTATCATCTCTAACTATTTTAAATGTCCTTTTCCCGGTTGTCTGGAAGAAATCGCTTCCTTAGCGATAAGACCGCCTGTTTGCTCTAATCTTTAAGTTTGTATTACTTTAAGTTTGTATTACTGTATAATATATTCATTGTGGGCAAATAAAGAATATTTTCTTTCTTTCTTTCTTCCTTTCTATCTTTCTTTCTTTCTTTCTAATGCCCATAGAAATTTACTATGCAGATGCGGTGACCTCCATCCATCCTTCTCCAGTAGGCTACCAGAACTTAACCACATTTTTTCATAATAGAATAGAGCATAACTTGTACTATGAAAAAAGTTGTAATGTAAATGTTGTAAAAATGTTAGTAATTATAATCAGTTTGCTGGGTGTGCGGTGTTAACTATGTAGAGAATCCACATTTTCCAACTATGACTTAACCGCATGAGTAATGTTGATAAGAACAATATGACGGTGTGCACAAGGATTGTTCTATATTTGCACAACGCATCAGGCCAGGTTTATTGTAATATAGTTAGTAAGCTGAGAATAATCACAAATAACTCTTTTTCGTCCGACCAGTGATTCTAACCCGAGAACTTAAGTGGTCAAGCTGACCGCTTAACCAAGAGGCAGTCAAATGCCACACAAAATCGAAAATGTAATCTCTAGACTTTATGGGACGGTCACTAAAAACACTGTTAGTCCGATTTTTCAGTGAGACTAAAGAAATTTTTAAGTGTGCGTGGATATACACGTACTTACAGGCACCACACGCATAAATTTCATAAACATAAATTAAAATGCAGACATAGGCAAAAAAAGGCAATAGCGCACATTGGCAAGACGCGAATTCATGTGTGCATGTAGGTACTAACAGATGCACACACGTTTAATTTGTGCAGGGCAATCCAATATGCGTGAGCAAATTCGTATGATGCTACATGCTGTGACTAGAGAACAGCAACACATCTTAGTCAGTTCCCAAATGGGGTACTCAAAGAGAACAGAGTGCCACACATCACGCACACAGCTTTGCCATATCGCATCCACAAATTGTTCTTCACACACACGCACCGGTTGTGAATACTTCATACTTCGGAGAGTACACGGTCAATTATTCATAAATTCTCTAAAACTGATGCACGAAGAGTTGGCTCAACAAAAAGTAATCATAAATTGTCTGTCCCGTCTTAAAATAGAACGCCAAAGTTCACGGCTACACGTACTGCCGGTAAGTACGTACTTGACTTTAAAAAGTTCCTCCGGACTTAGAATGTCTATTTTAATGTGTAACACTCTGCTGTGTATTTATAATTATCTAGCTGAGCCCCGCGGTGTCTCCCGCGTTTAATTTGGACAAAATCGCTGATATTCCATATAAAATTCACTCCACACTCTGTCAAGTCACTGCAACACAAAATGTACTGTCTCCCGCTTTGATTAGGGAGGGGAATTGGAATAACTTCCTACTCCTCCTACTTTCTTCTGATTAAATTCGTTACGGGTCCCAAGACAGATTTAGCTTTTCCCTCGGGCTCCCTGCGATCATGTCAAAGGGTCAAGTGTGGTTGCCGCTGTCGATCCTGGCAACACAGGAGTAGCAGCGGTGGGAACGAGTGGTGGGCTAAAGCCCGTTTAAAAAAAATATATTCACTCCGTCAACTTTATAATCGTCATTATCAAGAGCCAGAAGGCCACTGCTGGACACAACGTTATAGCGTCGATCAAATGTAAATATGAAACGATTCACGCTATGAAGTACATCTGGAATGTTCCGTCTACAGGCCGCGACCGGCTGACTTCGATGTAGACTATTCGTTAATTATCTACCGGCTTGAGTACAATCGATATAATGTCCGCAATTACAACATATTGTGTACATGTATGTACAAGTGTTGAGTATAACAAAGGCCAGACCATCTACATAATTGTTGTGCGGGTCATCTGCATAATCATCTAATCAATCTCATCAAATCATCAATATCAATAATAATCATCTGCATTATTGTTGTGCAGGTCATTTGCATAATTATCTAATCAATCTCATCAAATCACCAAAATCAATCATAATCATCTGCATAATTGTTGTGCAGGTCATTTGCATAATCATCAAATCAATCTCATCAAATCAACAAAATCAATCATAATCATCTGCATTAATGTTGTGCAGGTCATTTTCATAATTATCTAATCAATCTCATCAAATCATCAAAATCAATCATAATCATCTGCATAATTGTTGTGCAGGTCATTTGCATAATTATCTAATCAATCTCATCAAATCACCAAAATCAATCATAATCATCTGCATAATTGTTGTGCAGGTCATTTGCATAATTATCTAATCAATCTCATCAAATCACCAAAATCAATCATAATCAACTGCAAAATCTTTGTGCAGGCGTGTGGATCTCTTTCCTTCGAATTGACAGGAAACGCCTTACTAAACGCGACAGCAGTCAGTTTGTGACGGGATTATGTGATGGTGACGTAGTGCCTTGGTAGTCACCGGCGATGAAACGCGACATACCGATACTATGCGATGATATAATTATGTTATTTTTTGGGTTCACTAGCAACTAGCAACACGTACAAGTTAACGACTACGTAACTAAACAAAAACCGGCCAAGTGCCAGTCGGACTCGCGCACGAAGGGTTCCGTACCATTATCTACGAAAACGGGAGCTTATATTTTGTATGGGAGCAAAAAAATCACGTTTATTGTATGGGCGCCCTTGAATATTCATATTATTTATTTTTTTAGTATTTGTTCTTATAGCGGCGACAGAAATACACCACCTGTGAAAATTTCAACTGTCTAACTATCATAGTCCATGAGATACAGCCTGGTGACAGACGGACGGACGGACGGACGGACGGACATCGGAGCCTTAGTAATAGGGTCCCGTTTTTACCCTTTGGGTACGGAACCCTAAATGTGTATCATTAAAATTAAAATCACTGGATAACCGTGGACACGAGTGCACTGAATCCACGTGACTCTGTTTGCTGTTATGGTTCTGAACCGTCGGACTCGTAAAATAGTTAAATAAACCGCGATAAGATACGTTAAATATATTTTATTGTAAAGAGTAATATTTATTTAAACTCGAGACATCACAGTAGTGTAATAGTTACTTTTTTTGGTAAGAGGTAGTGCCACAATGCATGCTTGCATGCAATCGAATTGGGCCGGCACGACCGGGGAGGTACATCTCGCTTACACGAGACTGGCGTAAAGTGACAGCTGCGCTGTCGCGTTTCGTGAGGTGTGTAGGTAGCTGGTGGCCCATGGAGGTAGGAGGAGAAAGGAGGGCAGCGCATCTGTATAGCATCTATGCGGATGTTTGGGGGCGTCGGTAGTCATGAAAATGGCTCCGGCTGTTCGTTTGTCCTCCTATATCATAAAAAAAAGTTACATACAGATTAACCTGCTGAGATAACCCGTCAGTGATGACTTACAGGTTAACCTGCTGTGTTAACCCGTAAGTGATGATGATTTTGATCATCCTTTACATACAAATATCTGACGTATCATATTTTTTTTCAGCAACGTCACCAGAACGACTCGCAAGTGAACCACAGGCGAGCCAAGACCCTCCGCAATGGGAAGCTGGTGGAAGAGAAGTGGGCGTCTGTTCAGGTGGGAGACGTCATCCGGCTGGAGAACGACCAGTTCGTGGCGGCCGATATCCTGCTCCTCAGCAGCTCCGAGCCCAACGGCTTGTGTTACATCGAGACTGCCGAGCTGGACGGGTGAGATAACTGTTATAACTAATAGCTGTAACACCTAATATCTATAATCATATTATACAGTAGTGACCTGTTATAACTGTTATAACTAATAGCTGCAACACCTAATATCTGTAATATCTAATATCTATAATCATAATATACAGTATTCTTTCCTAAGTAGTGATAAGCATACCCTCATTATGACATGTGGGTGTTATGAGACTACCGGTCAAAATAATGAATCTACATAACTAGTTGTATTGAGACTGCTGGAGACGGAGAGTAACCTATTATAACTGTTATACCTATACGAATAAGAAAGTTAATTTGCAGGATAGAAGCATGATTATAGTAAGTGGATATTACAATATTTTCACAAATATCTGTAATACCTAATATCTATAATTATATTATCAATATTTATATATTTTCTTTACTAGACTACTGGACAATAGTTTCTTTACTAGACTACTGGACGAAAAAATATACATAACTAGGTTTATTAGACGAAAAGTATCTAAAATTCGAAGTCTAAAGCTAAAGGAATAACACTGGCTACATAAATATCTAAATCAATCGAGTTTTTTGATTTTTTATTTAATGTAATTGGTGTGTAACCGTTTTATGTAAGTTTAAGTAAATAAATAAAATTAATGAAATTTAATTAAATTCACTTTAATGTTACTTTAATCCCTTATTCTAACTTTACCAGTTCATTAATAAAATTCAGTAGTGAGTCACTCGGTGATTACATTGAAAGACTGTAGTTATTTTATCAACAATATAATGGATTGGTTGTGGGTAATGAGTTTTAAATTGTTTGCGAAATTACGATCATTTCATGGTTTGTTGTGATTGATTTGATCTAAAGATAGACATACAACCAACGTAAGAATTTATTTCCTTTTACATAATCAATGTAAAGATACAGATAGTCGTACGATACTGTTTTACGATTGTTTAGATTGGTTTGATCTTTAGATCTTTAGATGGTCCTACAATAAATATGCACTCACATTAGTACGAGATAGTGCCACGCTGCATGCATGCATGTAGCCCAATTGGGCCGGCACGACCGGGGAGGTACCTCTCGCTTACACGATATCGGCGTAAAGTGACAATTGTGCTGTCCCGTTTCGAGCGATGTGCAAGCCGGTGGCCCATGGAGGTGGGAGGAGGAAGGAGGGCAAAGCAACTGCAAAACCCCTGGTGTTGCAGATATCTGTGGGCGTCGGAAAACACCATCATCTCGGTGACCCGACTGCTCGTTTTCCCCCTATACTATAAAAAAAAAAAAGCTTTATAACATCTATGCGGATAAGCGTTGGTGCTTATAAAAATGGCCCCGACTGCTCGTTTTCCCCCAATAGCACTAATATAAAAATTGCATTAAAGCCCGGTTTTACAGTTGGTTCTAAATTCCAAAAGTGCCTAGTAGCTATCCGATACTTAATTATTTATTGAATAAACTTGTTTCTATTCTTTTCTAATCTATTCTATAAATGCTTCCTGATCACCTGGAACGTGAATCTATGAATCATATTTTGTAGTTTGTCAGTTAAGTTCCTCCAACCATGATTAATAGGAACCTGAGAACCGGGTAAGTAGAATTAAGGTAAAGGTGAAGTGATGTCTATGAGAATTTCCATTCGTTGACGTACAAGGTGTGTCTAAAGAATGTTTACATTAAAAAACCGGCCAAGCGCGAGTCGGACTCGCACACGAAGGGTTCCGTACCATTATCTACGAAATCGAGCAATAAAATCACGTTTGTTGTATGGGAGCCCCCCTTAAATATTTGTTTTATTTTAATTTAATTAATGTTTTTTAAAGACAATATAAATTAATATTCTGTGAATATTTCAAGTGTCTACCTGTTGCCATTGTCAACATCGAGCAAAAACGAGCAAAAAAATCACGTTTATTGTATGGCCCCCTTAAATATTCATAATATTATTAATTTTTTTAGTATTTGTTGTTATAGCGGCAACAGAAATACACCATCGATGAAAATTTCAACTGTCTAACTATCATAGTTCATGAGATACAGCCTGGTGACAGACGGACGGACGGACATCGGAGCCTTAGTAATAGGGTCCCGTTTTTACCCTTTGGGTACGGAACCCTAAAAAACGATTTTTATAAAAGTGGGTAATTAGTGACTTGGCTAAAAAATGTTTATTAAAGTACATTGCTTGGGAATTTATATTATTAGAAATCTCGTGTCACGGTGTCCGCGATTGATTCCGAAACCATTGTAACTACATATTTTGAAAAAATTTGGCAAACAACATTATTGGTGTTTTTTTTTTATAGCATAGGAGGTATGTATATATATATATATATATAATCAGGTCCAACTTAAGACGTTTGCTATATTCTATTTCGATTGCTACAGCACATATTTGTATTGCTACAGCAAGGCGTGACCCGGTCAGCTACTAGCGGACGCCCGCAACTTCGTTTACGTGAATTCGTTTTTTTATCGCAGTCGGGTTAAAAGTAACCTATAGCCCGCTTAGTTAAATGTACTAACTAATACTAAAAGAATTTTTCAAATCGAACTAGTAGTTCCGCAGATTAACGCGTTCAAACAAACAAAAAAAAAACAAAATCATTAGCTTTATCTTATTAATATTATAAATGCGAAAATTTGTAAGTTTGTTTGTTGCTACTTCACGCAAAAACTGCTGAACCTATTTTCATGAAATTTGGCACACATATAGAGAGTTAATTTGGATTAACACAGGATAGTTTTTATCACGAAAAAATGTTCCTACGGGATGCCATGGGGTGATTTTCCACGATATCGAAATTTACGCGGGTGAAACCGCGAGGCGCAGCTAGTATTATTATATAAATACAGTACCCATAAGTAAAGCATCGCCTAAATATTTAGATCGCCACGAACGGACTAATTTTCGACTGTTCTCGAAGACCTTGGATGCCCTGATTTTGGTTTTTCCAGTGTTGACCTGCGCCCTTCAAACTTCTTGACCTGTTTTCTAATGATTTGAGCGCTCGGCGCATCATTTACGTGAGGAACATGTCGAATAGTGCAAACAATTTTGTAGCCTGGTCATCGTTTTTGTTTGCACGTACGCACAACGCAAGGTCCGCCCTCGAGAAACTGTCGACAATTTTCTATATGCCATCTCAATGAATTTGGCTGCTGGAGATAGAATTTGCAAAAGACTATATCTAGTAGCAATAATATCCTCCTAGCCGATTTCGGTTACGGCGCGCGGCGGCCGCCTCTATAGAGACGAGCTAGATGCGCAGGACATATTATAGTGCACAAGTGTGCGCGCAGACACAAGTGAACTCTCTATTCCCTCACTCTCATATTCCGATGGGACGGCAGTCCGACACGACCGGTGAGAGATCAGGCGCAGGACCGACGGCTTAACGTGCTCTCCGAGGCACGGGGGTGTATCACCGCCAACTTCCTGACTCCGGACTGTTATTAGAAATTGAAAAATCCCAATAACAATTTTTTTGGTTCGACCCGAGATTCGAACCCAGGACCTCACGTCTGTGATTGAACACGCTTACCACTAGACCACGAGGCAGTAAAGTTCCTAGTAGCAATAATATATATGTAGATAAAACACTGAAAAAGGTCGTATGGACAGAATTCCCAAGAGCCAGGCTACAAATTCACGTACCTCTTGCTCACCTCAAAGTAGTTACGTTCACGCAATAAGCAAGACAAACGTGAACTAAATGACACTAGGGGGTAGAAATTGGGCCGGCACGACCTGAAAGATACCTCATGCTTACACATAAAGTGACATGGTGCTGTCGATTTTCGTGCGGTGTAAGTATCCGGTGGCCTTTAGCGTGAGAATAGGAAGGAGGGCAAGCCTTCTGTATAGTATCTATACGGATCGGTAGTGATGAAAATGGCTCCGACTGCTAGTTTGCCCCTATACTTTGAAAAGACATTTTTTTTCGCGGGGAAATGCGCTTACGCACTGCCATGGAACCTGGGTGGGATCCGATGGGTGTGTGGGACTCGCGGCGGAGCCGAATACCCACTAAAACCCCGCGGGTGCCATCGGCCGCCTTATTGAAGTGCCTCGGATCTGTCAGCGACAGGGCACCCCGACGACTGTTCAGTCCTTCCACCGAACCGAACTCCTTCAAGAGAGGCTTCCTTTCATTTTCTGGGCCGGGCAAGGGGCCAGGTTCCCAGCCTGGCCCCTGGTCCCAGTTAGGGAGGCGGCATAAGTTGGGCATAGCGCCTTTGTCGCACTCCCGTTCGCCTTCGGCATACTTTGAAAAGAGATATTATTATATATCCTATACATTGTTTTGAGACACCTTGTATATTGTAGTGCCTAACTAAAGGACACTAGACACTAACATGAAACGTGCACATAAAAATGTCGCGTTACATAAGAAAATATTAATTTAGTTCCATAAGAGCGGTTGCAGTTCTC
>LUGF01047890.1:101969-116303 GCA_001625245.1 Calycopis cecrops | reverse complement strand
GCTTAACGCTAGCCTTTTATTCGAAGGCTATTCTTACTCCGTGGAACGGACTATATTAATAGCGTGTACCTGAGACTGAGAGTGACTATTGATATTAGGGATGTAACACAAGCGTGTCAATGTCAATTTTAGTAAGAGGTAGTGCCACACTGCATGCTTGCATGCAGTCGAATTGGGCCAGCACGACCGGGGAGGTACCTCTCGCTTACACGAGACCGGCGTAAAGTGACAGCTGTGCTGTCGCGTTTCGTGCGGTGTGTAAGTAGCCGGTGGCCCATGGAGGTGGGAGGAGAAAGGAGGGCAGCGCATCTGTATAGCCTCTATGCGGATGTTTGTGGGCGTCGGTAGTCATGAAAATGGCTCCGGCTGCTCGTTTGTCCTCATATACCATAAAAAAATCAGATTTCACAAATCTCTTTCTTACGTCAATACTCAATACTCTACCACGGGTTTAACGCTAGCCTTTTAATCCAAGGCTATTCAGAACTTTATTAATAGCGTGTACCTGAGACTGAGAGTGACTATTGATCAGTGACGCATCACCACCGTGTCAAAGTGGGGCCGCCGAGCTAGAGTGCCCCCTGGAAGATATTCGCACAGACAGCATTTAATACGTGGTTATGGGACCCCATATTAAACTACGCCACTTACATAGATCCTGCTTGTCTCACTGAAATGTCTAAACCGCACGTTCTTTTACGTCGGTGTAAAATAAGAAACGTGGGTTTCTCCTGACTGTGCTGGCTCGATTTGCGATGCGATGGCACCGATAGCTGTACCCTGCGAGTTTTGCTACGCCATCAACGGCTAAATCAGTATGAACTGTGTAATATATGAACTTCACTGGAATGACAGTGACGTCATCCGTCAAATTGGTCACATGTCAGAAACCTTTCTGGGCTCATGTACCACAGCTTTCCTAAATATCATCACATGGTCAAATGCATGGTTTACGATCCTATAAAAGGCATAGGTACAGACTATTCATTTTTATCATCATCATCATCATCATCATTAGCGGCTACAAGACGTCCAGTACTGGACATAGGGATTCACCAGAGAGCGCCACATATCACGGTCACAAGCTTATTGCTTCCAGCGGCTTCTAGCGGCTTCTAGCGGCCTTGTATTTAATGTTGTTTTGATTTTTCAGGGAGACAAATCTTAAATGTCGTCAGTGCCTTCTGGAGACGGCCGCGATGGGGCAGGACGACGCACAACTGGGCGCCTTCGACGGAGAGATCGTGTGCGAGACGCCCAACAACCTACTTAATAAGTTTGAAGGTAACCAACCTTTAGATACTGAACAACTTCTAGCAACTTCCACGGTTATTAACGCTTAAAGTGCCGAGTTTGATAAGTGCTTCTGTTTCTAGTCGACTTGTGTGCTTGTGTCCTTCACACATATTATGAGTTACCAACGTAGCTCTGGTCCTTTTGTAGTGTGATTTTATGTGGCCTGTGTGGGATTTACCGTGTATCAAAGGTAGTAATTGCTATGGGCTCACGCTTAAAGGGGCCCGCTCTAAAGCAAAGACTACAGGGTTTATAACAATCAACAATAGATCTTCAAGCCTATGAGCAAGCATTAGAAGGTACAGGGTACAGAGCCTCACATCACGACCCTTACATAGTGATGCGACTCGAGTAGGAATTTGCGACTCGAGTCACTCGAGTAAGATTGTTCTCTCACTCGAGTTATACTCGAGTAAAAAAGTCAGTCGAGTGAAAATATCACTCGAGTGAAAAAGTCACTCGAGTGTAAATGTCACCCGAGTAAAAAGTCACTCGATTTTTTTTTACCTGTAAAAATAATGAATGTTATATCTGTATGTGTTTGTTGACTAATAGTTATCGTATTTATGTGTAGGTTAAGTAATGAAAAATGTATAGCTGTGTGTTAGAATTGCTTAATAAGTTTTTCTATTTCTATAAAAATATTACTCAAGTAAAAGTCACTCGAGTAAAAATGACACTCGAGTGTCGAGTTCACTCGAGTTCACTCGGTCAACTCGGTGACTCGAGTTCACCCGAGTAGGATTTTATTTCACTCGAGTATGAGTTTGACAAACTGACTCGAGTGACTCACTACACTTACACACTCGCCTTGCTTCATCCACATTCGTCAACTTTGTTGCTAAGACTTCCTTCCGTCACGCGATCAATAGCAATCTATTAACTTTAATACCCAAAATGATAGTAAATTCAAGGGCAATTGAACGTAATTTGCTACTTACCTGCTACCTTGGCCAGGCACTTATATAGCCTGTAGGCTGTAGCCTAATTGGTAAATAGACAAATTAGATCCAAAATAGAACAGTTTCTATTACAGGCGCGTTTAACCAAAATAGTACCTTTTTAGCTTTATAATATCAGTATAGATATAAGCTGTGTTTAAAGTGTATTTAGTATTCAAGTACACAGACACGCCCCAGTAGCAGGGTGATGGGAATCACGCCATTCGCAAACATGCATGTACAACAATTATGCACTTCTATTGTACTTAATTATCCACATTCCTCGAACATTATATAACAAGCTCATTGTCATAACTATTTATTTCATACGTTTTTTTTATAATATTTATTATTTTGAAACCAGATAGGTCGAATCCGTCGCTCCTTCTTATTTTATAAACAACCAAAAAACGTATTTTAAATCAAATTTAAACGAAAAGTGTGTTAAAGAGAATTATTCATTAGATATTAATATTAAATTACCAATTCTTATTGCCACTTCTGTTTTTGGATTTGACTAAGATTATCCAACGTCCAGAAAATTTATACAAAATACTCTATTCAGATATACGTCTTTGTCAGTCCACCAATCTATTGAATTATGCCAAATCTGCCGTCTGTCGACTACAGAAGTGTTGGTCGAACGCTATCGAACAGATAGCTCTTCCTCGGCCACGATAATAATAGCATAACCTATTAATCGCAACAAGTCCGGTTTGCCTTCTCCCATTAGTCTGGGAAAGAAGGGGGGGGTCTGTCCCCCTATCGACCACAATTTACAGAGGCTCGAGTTAACGCTCGCCTCCCATATCGACGAAGCTGCCCTAGGCATTTTGCCCTTCAAAATCTTAATTAATTATTATTTCTATTTTTATTTTTAATTGAGCTACCTCTTTTTCCTAGTTTTAAAGTTTTCGGTAGCTTCATTTGCAATTTCTTAATTCTCGAAATTTTTCTTTCGTAGAGAAAGAATATAGGAAGCTGCGAAATCAAGCCACGGTAAAATTTTAAACTATGGAAATCCTAGTTTAAAAGTTTGCATTCGCTCTATATCGTACTAGTTTCTTGTAAAATTTACAACGAAACAATAATTAGTTAGAGAGCCAACGTCTGCAAAATCATGAAGGATATGCATTTTGAAGTACCTAGCAGTCGGGATCGGGAATTCTCGATGAATCCAATAACTACCAGTGCACACTGCGCTAGATTAAGCTCTTGCTTTCTGGGCGAGGAGACTTTGGAGTTGAGCAATAGTCCCTATTTATAGATAGAAAAATGATCTTAAGGCCCTTCGGGGACCGCTAGCCCCCATCTGGCCCCGGCACAGACTAATGCAAATATTATGCCATCGGCATTTTCTTGCTCTAAATAAAATTAAGTAAAAAAGTCACAGTTGCAGTGTTTATAGATGAATATTTACACCTTACACAAATTAATGCACATGTGCAACGCACAGTAATAGATGATAATGCACATGAATGTGCAATTGTGTTGCGAGACCGGTTGCACCACATCTGCGGCTCTCGACATAACTGTGAAATTGTACATTCATTGATGATTTGACGACCATCATTGATGTTTATTACTCTTAATATGTACTACGTTACCTTATACTTAGTTTACCCGACTAGTCAGATTACTGGGAGGGTTATGATTTGTGCATGCAATGTGAATATAGTTTTTGCGTACTCGTCGCCATCTGTTATTGGATTTAATATTTTTGACATTTTTTTTGTAAGTTTGTAAAGTAGGTTTCACATAATTATTGTTGCGTTGTAGAAAGCCGACGTGAAAGGCTTTTTTCATTAACTTTTTTTTAGATATATCTTTTTTCTTTTTTCATAGAATTTGTTTTTTCTTACTACTCTTATTTTCTTCTGATTAAATTCGTTGCGAGTTCCACGACAGTTTTAGTTTTTCCCTCGGGCTCCCTGAGATCATATCAAAGGATCGTTGTGGTTGCCGCTGTTGATCGTGGCGACACACGTGGGAACGAGTGGTGGGCCAAGCCCGTTTAAAAGAACCTCTTTTTTTCTTTTTTCATTTCGCAACGTAATACCTACCTACATAGCGAGATGTTTGAAGAATTAAAATTTTATTTTGGACTTAATTATTATTTGTTTGTTATTGTTTTTCTGCAACAGACTAGAACCTCTTGTCTCCAACCTAGCACTCGCTTGCCTTTTGGTTACATCTAACCTAATATATAACCAGCAAAATAATTCAGCGGACATATTTTATGATCTGAACAATGATAACGCGTTTGATGGTCGCTATATAAAATCTACGCGTCTCTCTGTTCGTGTTACGGCCCAATTAGGCGACTCAAAAAAGAGGCTCCATTTCTTTGTATCTAAAACTGTTTTTTAACACGCTCCTGTGTACCGCTATGTAACGGTTTCAATTGATAAGACAGAAAACTACATTAGTTTAAATTGGAAAAACTAACAAGTATCGCTAGATAAGTATAGAAAATGTTAGTTTTTTATATATTATAATTATATAGGTATTGGGGACAGTAGAATGTTTAATTAAGCTTTTATTATACTTTTTTGCTGGGGAATGACCCCAAGACGACAAGACCCTGGGCGGTATGAGGGACCGTGTTCCTAATTTTTCCCTAGTGGAGGAGCCACTGGAAAGCGCTGGCCTACTCCGCGACTCGACCAGTCGATGCCGCTGAGAACACTTCTCGAGGAGGATACTCTTAAACTATATTGTAATGGGACATGTAGTGCCGGCTGGATTCGGCTGCATGTAGATATGCATGCAGCGTGGCACTACCTCTTACAAAATATCATTTGATCAGCATTGGTCTGGTGGCAAGTACTGTTGGCACGTGTGTTTGATCAGCATTGATCTGGTGGCAACTACTGTTGGCACGTGAATTTGATCAGCATTGGTCTGGTGGCAAGTACTGTTGGCACGTGTGTTTGATCAGCATTGATCTGGTGGCAACTACTGTTGGCACGTGAATTTGATAAGCGTTGATCTGGTGGCAAGTACTGTTGGCACGTGTATTTGATCAGCATTGGTCTGGTGGCAAGTACTGTTGGCACGTGTATTTGATCAGCATTGATCTGGTGGCAACTACTGTTGGCACGTGAATTTGATCAGCGTTGGTCTGGTGGCAAGTACTGTTGGCACGTGTATTTGATCAGCATTGATCTGGTGGCAACTACTGTTGGCACGTGAATTTGATCAGCGTTGATCTGGTGGCAAGTACTGACGGCACGTGTATTTGATCGGCATTGGTCTGGTGGCAAGTACTGTTGGCACGTCTATTTGATCAGCATTGGTCTGGTGGCAAGTACTGTTGGCACGTGTTTTTGATCAGCATTGTTCTGGCAGGTACTCTGAGCTGGCGGTCGCAACACTTCTCGCTGGACAACGACAAGATCCTGCTGCGGGGCTGCGTGCTGCGCAACACGTCGTGGTGCTACGGCGTGGTCGTGTTCGCCGGCAAGGACACCAAGCTGATGCAGAACTCGGGCAAGACCAAGTTCAAGCGCACCAGCATAGACAGGCTGCTTAACTTTCTTATTATAGGGGTGAGTTTGGCCTTACACTTTTTTACAAGAAACTGAATTGATTTTACCGAGCTGATTTCGTTCACATGATGCCGCCGTAAAGTAACAGCTATGTTGACGCGTTTTGTGTGGTTAAGTCAAAATTTGGAGATTCCGGTTGCCGATTTAGGGATAGGGAAGGGCATCACATAGCCCATGGTTAAATATATTACGAGTTATCCAAAGACCCCTGTTTCCGACTGTTTTTACAATAAAAAATAAGAAAAGAAATTGCCAGTTATGTAACACTAGCTGCGCCCCGCGATTTCACTCGCGTAAATTTCGATCCCGTGGAAAATGGAAAATCATCCCTTGGCATCCCATAGGAACATTTTTTTGGGATAAAAACTATCCTATGTGTTAATCCAAGTGTGTGTGTGCTAAATTTCATGAAAATCGGTTTATCAGGTTTTGCGTGAAGGAGTAACACACAAACAAACTTCCACATTTATTTTATGGCAACGAGAAGTACATTGTACATTTCTGATAGTGTATCTCAAATTAACTACAATGTTTAAATAAATAGCACAACGAATACATGTAACTACAATATTTAGTAAAAATATAAGTCGAATTGTGTTTTGAAAAAGGTTCTTAACTACAAAGCTACCAGCCTTTTGGTAAGAGGTAGTGCCACACTGCATGCTTGCATGCAGTCGAATTGGGCCGGCACGACCGGGGAGGAACCTCTCGCTTACACGAGACTGGCGTAAAGTGACAGCTGTGCTGTCGCGTTTCGTGCGGTGTGTAAGTAGCCGGTGGCCCATGGAGGTGGGATGAGAAAGGAGGGCAGCGCATCTGTATAGCCTCTATGCGGATGTTTGTGGGCGTCGGTAGTCATGAAAATGGCTCCGGCTGCTCGTTTGCCCTCCTATATCGTAAAAAAAAAAAAAGCCGTAGAGAGCAAAAATAGACAATGGAAATTTGAGATTTAAAAAATAGATAAAAAGAAATAAAATTTAAAAATTAGACAACAGATAATTAAGTGCTGTTGTATAATTCAGCAATTACACACTAATTAAATTTGACTTAATTATATTTTATGTTATTTCAATACTTATTATAAACGTTAAATTGATCTCAAATGTTGTAGCTGAAAAAACAAATAATTATAAAAGCTTTTTAATAACTTTAAAACATCAGGACCTTTGCTACCTCAGACATGCCGTGACCGTTGGCTAATCAAAGTATCCAAATGCGTGAAAAAAAATTAGTTTAAAAGTCATAGTTATGTCATATGAATGTCTGAAAAAAAAAACGGTATTTAAAAACCAGTAACTGTTACTTACTGGTTTTTATGTACTGGTTTTTATTAATAGCGTTAAACAGCAATAGCGAAGAGCATGCGGTCACTATGCTCAGGATTGAGAGACCGACAAAGCAGAAGATCGTAATCACACCCAATGTGTTCGTCGTATCGGCTGAAAATGTCATTATATCCGGACTGTTTAGTTGACATGTAAATATTTCTCTTGACATTGTCATTCATTCCGGATCTTTTAGTTCAGCGATCGGCAACCTTTTGGTAGGCCAGGGCCTCAAGGTGGCTAAATAAACTATAGGTGGGCCACACTTGTCATATTAACCCTAGGAGTCCAATTTATAGTATAATAATTATGCCGAATATGTGCAACAGTGGACTGCAATAGGCTGATGATGATGATGACGATGATGATGATGATGATGATGATGGCGATGATGATAATCATTATGATATTTATAACTTATTTCACGTCGCCGGCCCGCTGGTTTAGTTGACAAGATGTCTCTCGTCCTACTGTAGCTTGTCTCTAATGTGGTGGTGTGGTGGTTGCAGATAGTGCTGTTCCTGCTGTCCATGTGTGTGTTCTGTACGGTGGCGTGCGGCGTGTGGGAGTGGTTCGTGGGGAGGTACTTTCAGGTAATACAAAAAACAACTCAACTTAAATGTAAACATAATAGTGTATATAATTTTTAATCTGAACTAAATAGTAAAAATAATTTATTTACTTGGTAATTTAATAGATTATAGATGGTATACTTGGCTAGATGGTAATGGGTCACAAAAGTGTTCAATTCACGTCAGTGGCTAATGGGAAGTATTAGCAATCCATATATTATGGATCAGTGGTTCGAAGTCTTATTAATATTTGTTATCCTCTAAGGATAGATAATAATATGGAGCCGCTGGATGCAAGCAACTTGTGATCATGACGTGTGGCGCTCACTGGGTGAGGTCTATATCCAGTGGACAGTCTTCTGGCCAGTGATGGATTAAGTTTTGACGGAGCCCGAGCTAGGTGTCCTTGGAGTTGTGAACACTTTTCATGGGTACAACAATGATCTTAAGGGAGACCTTACAGGCCTTTACTGCAGCTCGCCTAAGCCGTTGCCTGGATCAGGCGCTGCTTCTGGCTACTGCTGATGGTGATGATGGTGATTATGGTGATGATGATGATGCTGATGATGGTGATGACGTGTTCCAGGTGTACCTGCCGTGGGACACGCTGGTGCCGGCGGAGCCCGCGTCGGGCGCGCTCGTCATAGCGCTGCTCGTGTTCTTCTCGTACGCCATAGTCATGAACACGGTCGTGCCTATATCGCTATACGTGTCCGTAGAGGTGAGGCGACATACTTTCACTGCTATTTATATGAGGAAAAGAGGCTGTCGATATAACTGAAAATGGACCGAGAAAGGAGGGCAGCGCATCTGTATAACCTCTATGAGAATGTCTATGGGCGTCAGTGGTCATGAAAATGGTTCCGACTGCTCGTTTGCCCCCTATACCATAAAAAAACTGACGCTCGTAAACAACCCCGAGTTAATAAACCTTTATGCAATGATTGGGCCGCCCGATCTCGCACGAAATGCGCCACTCCAGCCATAAGTTGATCTAATCGAGTTCTGTCCTGGTCGTGTCCTCATTCGCATCATACTGCATGGAATTCGACGGAATAAGGGTTAATTCACACCGAAGCGCGGCGAAGGGCAGCGAAGCGGAGCGCACTTTCAGTGTCATATGAATTTAAACTTTATTTTCATCACTATAGTACTTATTATCGAATTCTCGCGACTTCCGCGCGGATTCCAGCGACTGCTCGAGCATTCGCGGGAATCCGCGCATCTCGTTCGAGTTTCTCATGCTATAATAAGTATTATTGTAATTCTCATAAAGTTGAAATTCATATGACACATAAACTGCGCTCCGCTTCGCTGCCCTTCGCCGCGCTTTTGGTGTGAATTGACCCTAACGCTCGGCAAAACTTGCAAACATCGAAGTTTCACTTGGACATCATTATCCTCTATATTGTATAACTAACTGCGCCCCGCGGTTTTGTTCGCATATGGTTTGAAGGAAATGACCGATAGTAGAATATTTAATAAGTCTACTATCGGTGATTCCCTGAAGATGACATTAGTAATATACACAACGTTTTAGGTCTTATTTCCACGTGGATATAATAATTTATTTTTGTAAAATAAGGTTATACGGTTACTTTGCTCACAAATATAACCATTATCCATAACTGTAAATTAATTAAAAAAATATTTTTATTTTTTTAATTTAAAAACTTTAATAAATGTAGAAATTATGTATGATATAATTTCGTTTTCAGGTTATAAGATTTGCGCAAAGTTTTTTAATAAATTGGGATGAGAAGATGTATTATGATAAGTCGGGGACCGCGGCCAAGGCGCGGACCACCACGTTGAACGAGGAGCTTGGTATGTTGCATTTCCATCCCTTACAACTTAAGTAAGGGAATATTTTGTCCTTCTCTAGTCCTATATATTAATGTTGTATTTTATATTTGCATCGCTTTCAGTTTTGTTTCTTTATTTTTTCCATCCCTTTCTAGACATGGCTGGTTGGATAATTTTGTTTTATATTTCCGTCTCTTTTTGACCCGTTTATATAACCAACTTGATTTTGATAAATATTTTATCCATCTCTTCTAATTAATATGATTTTATCTCTCACTTTCTCCCACATTTTCATTATTTCTTTAATCTGTATATTTTCACATATAGGTCAGATCCAATATATATTTTCGGACAAAACGGGCACCCTGACGCAGAACATAATGACGTTCAACAAATGCTCGATAGGGGGCGTCTGTTACGGTGACGTCATAGACGAACAGACGGGAGAGACCATAGAGCTGACAGACGTAAGTACCACACACACACAGATAGACACACGTGAACCTTTGTCGCAATATCTGTAGCTAGCGTCGATGACGTCATATCGACGTTGCAGTTTACTATGCTGACCACTGATCTCTTTGAAACTAGATGATACGCATGGAAATTATAAAATATGCGGTAAGACTGGGGAGTACAGCGCCACAGTACACTGAAGCAACAACGTATTTCATCGCGCTTGCGACGACGTACAATTAATTATCTATTACAAATGCAAACGCATGGATTTTAAGCTATATTTTAGTTCATTAGTCACCATCTTGGGCACATCATATAAATTATTTACATTTCGTCCATGGTAATCCACATTATCAGCGATCCAGTAATATAGAGATCAGCGGTGGAAACGAGAACCCGACGCTCCCGAGAGCACAGATATTGTGACGTAGTTCTTGTAGTTACGACTGCATGTAGACTACACGAAGCACTGTGACATACCATGCGAATTTATCGCACGGTTCGATTATTTGTGCATGTTTTTTTTCTCTCAGTGATGTTTGACACATTTTGTCCCAGTCCAGCTTTGGGATGATGTACGACATTGTATCATTTGTGAATTGTTTTTTTTATATTTTTGTGCACACTGTAATATAGTTTTGAAGTTATCTCATGATTCATATCGTAGTATAGTTATAATATTTTCATCATATGTAATACAAATATCGTGACTATACTGCGAAGGAATGTACACGACTCTACCACCCTCGAGTTTGACGAGTAGCAGTAGGTTTTTTATAATCGCTTGCATACGCACGCCATGCATTCAGTACACACACAGGTTACGCAACGTGAGTATAAGTGAGATGAGTCATAATATCGTCATCTAATGAACCAATACCAATCGGCGCATGCCACTTCCCGATTAGCGCATCCTTCCACAGCATTTAGAAGTTATACAGCGCACAAATGGCGCCCATAAATCGTTGCGATAGTAGGAATGTTCAAACACTAGTGACAAAAGCGAGGAGCCAAAAAGCTATCGAGAAAGAGAGGGAGAGAGATAGTCGGGGTGGTAGGGCACATGTGTGACGTCTGTGGGACGCAGCGGCGCGGCAGGAGGAGCGACGCGCGGGCGACGGAGGTGGGCGCGGCGAGGGGCGGGGCCAGCAGCGGCNCTCGAGCACGAGCAGGGCCGCAGCACGCCGGCCGCGCGCCGCGCCGACGACGCACACGTACGCTCACACGCTCTAGCTTAGCACCGCTCTCTAACCACTGATCTCCATAAATGGATAGCTGATGTCAGTGTTGCTGGGAGTAGACAGCACCTCAGTATACGCTATAACGTTCGAGTGCTTTCACTGACATACATACAGTTATCCATGTATAGATATTAGTGTATCTACCCTACACACTAATCTGCTTACAATATCTGTACACCTGGCGTCTATGACGTCACATCTCTACACGAGACGAGACTATTCCACAGAGGTGCACAGATATTGTAACCGAGTAGATAGTCAACACCTCAGAGTTATCTATACGAGTACGCTAGATCACGCCCCTTCCCTGCCATTTTTCGTAACGTGTACGTAACTATAATACATGTACATATAAATAGATACCTAAATAACCTCGACTTTCAGATTACGCTTTAGGTCACATTATTTTGCTCAAAAGGACATAACATTTTTACAGTAACATTCATACACCACAATAGAACAGAACGTAACAAATAGTATACCTATATCGGATATTAGAGGATAGAATTACTGCCTTATAGCATTCCAGATTTTTGTTTTATCCAACGTCATAATACTTTTACCATTGTAATCTTAAAGTCGAGACTTAAAATGTAGTATATAATGAGGCTTCCTCCAATATTGCTAGTTAGTAAAGTGTGTCTAGCGTACTAGATGTATAGATATAGATAAATTGTCTGCTTGTAACACGTAACAAGAATAAACAATAATGTCCTGGAAAGGTAACGACTACAACTAACACTTACAATACTTTCTCTGAGACAATAAAGATGGTGAACTAATTTTCTTACTTCTTAGATAAAAAATAACTAATTTAAAATTATATTTATTTAATAATCTTTATATATTAACACCTTATAATTGTAGTTATATAATCCAAGATTGTTATTATTGAATATGTATGTTTATTAAATAAAATGTATTAAAATGATACTCTTGTAGCAACTCAGTTGATAATTAATGCTTTCAGTGTAAAATTTAAATAATGTTGTGAATCAACAATACACCCAAACTTTTCAACCCAAATTACAGGTATTTAATTGCTAAATTAAAATAATTAAAGATTTGTAATTTAAGTCTTAAATATTATTTTCTCTAAGATCCATTGATCCTTTGTTTACTAGAAATTGAATTAAAAAAAATAGCTTAGTTAAAGGTAGTGTTGTATTTGGGTGTATAAACTAATATCTAAATATTGCGTTTTATTTTTTCCTTTACGTTTATTTTTTGTCTATCAACAAGAAATAATAAAAATAATATATTTAAATAAATTTAATAAAAGTAAAATATCAGAATAAACCGGGGTCCATAATTTTATGGAAAATATTTATCAGTGACTAGTTACCAGTATGGTAATGGTGTAAATAAATGGTGTGAATCTTAAAATATTATATTTTATCGAAACTTATTAGTTGATATATATACTTTATACGTATACTTTCATTAATCAGATATTTATATAAATATATTTTTTACTAATATGTGTGTTTATAGCATTATAAGTGAAAATGATCATAAATTTAGTTATTTGTATTGAGTAATGTTTCGATAAACATTAATATGCTAAGAGTCGTCGATAACGGGTTGTAGCAAATAGATGACACTGGTTTAAATATTTGTGTTTCTAGTATCTTCCTACGAAAAGTCTAGGACATCTAGTGTTCTAGACTTAAGTGTTATATAATTAAAAAGTAATATTGTAAAAAGATTTTTAATGTGTAGTGTATTCTTCCAAGCAGGAAATGTATAATACAATATGCTTTTGCTTTTAATTGTGGGCTCTGTTGTCTGTTGCATGTGTGGTGTTGTGTTGGCTTGTTGGTTCTTGTGTAAACTTCATTCTGTGTTCTGTCTTAACATAATCCATTAATTTTTCAACTAATTCATTTTCCTTATATTAAGTTAGATGTAATATAGAATAGTGTGGTGTAAGTACACAGTAGAAATAAAAGTAAAAATATAATTGATAATGTTCTTGGTAAGTAAATATTAAAATTTTTAAAGCGTAGTCATCTGAAAATTAAAATATTATCGACCAACGATTCTACATATATAATTTAATAATATCTTGTAGTAGTTATAAATACCACTAGATATTAGTTAGTCAACTAGTAATTGTTGAAATAAACCACTTTCTGTTGAAACCCGTAACGCACTACGAGAGAAGGATGCTTGTACTTGTCTCTTTGTCGAAACGCAATTTCGTATTGTTTTAAATCAAGACCATTTTAAAGTTACGTCAAAATACATAAATGTTACATACAGCTATACTTATAAAACCCAATGGGTACCAGCGTATTCTTGTTGTGCGCTTCGAGAGAGGATTTATGTTCTGCTTTGGACGTACTGGATGATGATAATACAAAATTACAAGCATCTTGCTATATCATTTTTACTAATGTATAATCTAATAAAGAAACTACAATAGCTAAAAAATAAAAAGAAACACATTCTTGTATCTACTAACTTAGTTTATTGGTTTAATTTTTCTTTTTTTACTAACCACATAAATGGGCATAATGTCTGAGATAGAATTATTTTTTTTAATTTATGATTTGTGCTGTGACTTTACAGAGCACAGAGCCGCTGGACTTCTCCGACAACCCGGAGTACGAGCCCGAGTTCAAGTTCTTCGACGCGAAACTGCTGACGGCAGTGCGGGAGGGAGACACGCACGTGTTCGACTTCTTCCGTCTGCTGGCGCTGTGCCACACCGTCATGCCGGAGCACAAGAACGGCAGGCTCGAGTACCAGGTATGTAAGGTTATTCTGTACCTACACATCTTGTACAGTACACCAGTATCCAGGTACTCAAACATTTGTACGAATGTATGAATCGCAAGTGTGGTGAACGCAAATGCGACCATAACATAAGGCTCGTCAAATATACATTCGCTGCGCACGTATGCGACAGCAAACCCTCTCCGCATGCTAAGAGTCAAGTGACTCAAGAAGGAAAAAGAGAAGACGAAAGGAAGATCTTATTGGATCTTAGTCCTTTCTTGTGTGTCATGTCTGTCAAGCGTGTAAATGTACAGTCCATTTATTTGATGTTAGCAAATGCCAAATATAATAGATAACACACACAGACACAACACGTGTATACAGCACATTATATGAGCGATAAATATTTGAATTAGAGG
>LUGF01047890.1:85009-101341 GCA_001625245.1 Calycopis cecrops | reverse complement strand
TCCTTTCTTGTGTGTCATGTCTGTCAAGCGTGTAAATGTACAGTCCATTTATTTAATGTTAGCAAACGCCAAATATAATAGATTACACATACACAGACACAACATACACACGCACATTATATGAGCGATAAATAATTGAATTAGAGGTCGACCAGAAATCAAAATTATATATGCTGTCAGTATATCTAGCCTTAATATCTAATACAGATAAGACGCATAAAAACAGTTTCAAAATGTGTCTATGTGTCTACCTATATTATTTTATTTTTTATACGGGGTGACCTCTTATTCAAATATTTGACGATCATATAGTGCAGCTATTGCAGTCATGACACAGCTGTTGTCGGTTATATGACAAGTGTGCACGGCCACACCCATTTACACGCAGATAACACACAGACACAGTGTAGCTGTTGCAATGGTGACACAGCTGTTGTTGTTTGCGTGACAAGTGTGCACGGACACGCCCATTTACACGCAGACTACACACAGACACAGTGTAGCTGTTGCAATGGTGACACAGCTGTTGTTGTTTGCGTGACGAGTGTGCACGGACACGCCCATTTATACGCAGATAACACACAGACACAGTGTAGCTGTTGCAATGGTGACACAGCTGTTGTTGTTTGCGTGACGAGTGTGCACGGACACGCCCATTTAAACACGACAATCACAGACACAGGCCGCGGTCCGAATCACGCTAACAGCGCCATTGGCGCGATAATGCCCGGTCCGTTTTGTGCTTACATTGCTCATGTCAGCTCACTTGACGTCATATATGACGTCATCTGTCGTGCTAACGGCGCTCACTATTCGCGCGTAAGCATCGTGAGTATAGCTGTCACAAAGCTGTCATTGCTGTGAAATCCGGGAACCATATTACCAATATAAATTATTTGTGATTAAAGATAGATTATAATTGTGATAATGGCTGATTTTATAGACCTGCAAGTATTTTTGGAGTCTGAATATAAATTAATTACGTTATTATACGTATATTGATTATGTTATGACATGCGTGCTGACACCGAACGGTCCGAATCAAATAGTATCGTAAGCGCGCGTGAGCGTTCTAACGATTCGGTCCGACTTATTATGACGTTTGCATTCTGAGCACCGTTAGCGTGATTCGGACCGCGGCCACAGTGTAGGTGTAGCATTAATGACACAGTTTGTGTTGTTTGCAGGCGCAATCGCCTGACGAGTCGGCGCTGGTGTCGGCGGCGCGCAACTTCGGTTTCGTGTTCCGGGAGCGCTCGCCCAACACCATCACTATAGAGGTCATGGGCAAGACTGAGGTCAGTAAATCATATTATGTGGTCCTAACCTAGACTTTTTCTCAAGACCCTTAATATAAAATCTAAAACTTCTTAATAAGCAAATGATGTAACATTAGCTTATCATAGGCTAAAATACATTAATCTTTTTTGTTCTGGCTTATTTTTACAGCAATAAATATAATAAATGTGAGTGACAGGTATATCCCCAGTCGTGCCGCCATTATTCGGCTGCAATGGAGCATGGCACTACCTCTTGCAGTAGAGTATACTTAAAGCTATCATCGTTTCCACACACTCAAAAGGCCTTTAACTAGCTTCTACATAGGGACAATTACAAAGGCCCATCTTCATCGCGTGTATCGCTACCTCTGAATGAACATTCACCTACACCAGCGGTCGGCGACCCGCTGCCCGCTGACGTCCTGCTTGCGGCCCGTGAATGTCTTATAAATAAGTTATTGGGGAGGAGACGCCAAACTAAAAAAGGGGGTTAAATTGTGCTTCTAGGGTGAATATCACAAGTGCGGCCCACGTTTATTTTATTTTGCCATATTGCGGCCCTTGCCTGTCAAAAGATTGCCGATCGCTGACCAACACCAGTGGTGTCTAAATACAGCTATATCCTATCTACCTGTCTAACAAAGAGAAGCTTAAACAACGAATGTTCCAAACGTTCCTCAAATGGGCACTTTTCTCCGACCGCCTTGCAGGGCCGCTTAGCATTTTGCCGACTCGCGTCTTAAGCCAATGTTTTTTCTTTTTGGTTTCGCGGGGTAATGCATGCATGTTGCACCACTGACCTGAGCGTATCCGTTTCCAGGTGTACGAGCTGCTGTGCATATTGGACTTCAACAACGTGAGGAAGCGCATGTCGGTGATCCTGAAGAAGGACGGCGAGATACGCCTGTACACCAAGGGGGCCGACAACGTCATATACGAGCGGCTCAAGCGGAGCGACCACGACGCCGTCAAGAACAAGACACAGGAGCACCTAAATGTGAGTGACAGTCGGCAGCAAGAGCAGTCTCGTGTAAGCGAGAGGTACCTCCCGGATCGTGCAGGCCCAGTTCGGCTGCACGCAAGCATCCAGGGTGGCATTAGCTCCTTAGTTATTTATGAACGTATTGTTAATCTGATTGGATTGTGAATTTTTATCGAACTGATTTATGAACGTATTGTCGAATTTGATTGGCAGAAGTTCGCGGGTGAGGGCTTGCGGACGCTCGCGCTCGCGTGGCGGCCGCTCGAGGAGCGCGGCTTCGCGGAGTGGAAGCGGCGCCACCACGCGGCCGCGCTCGCGCTGCACGACCGCGACGAGCGGCTGGACGCCATCTACGAGGAGATCGAGACGGACCTCGTGCTGCTCGGTACGTGCACATACGCATATACACTTGCATGCAGCGTATACTAATACGTAATCATTATGTACGCTACATACACACGTACGTATGTGTATACAAGGCGCAGACGCAAACCCTTGGAGCGAATAATGACGATGAGCTTAGCTACATAATACTTGGCACAAATCGCAGTGACGCTGCGTTGATATGGTGCGTATCGGGGCCCCTACCGCCCCTCCCCACACGCGTGACTGCGCACTTTCACATCATTTTTCTTTGCTGTTACATTTCGTTTCATAATTTATATATCATTTCAGGAGTAACAGCCATTGAAGACAAACTACAGGACGGTGTGCCCGAGACGATAGCGAATCTCAGCATGGCGGGGATCAAAGTTTGGGTACTCACCGGCGACAAACAAGGTATGTCTGCAAACTTATGTATATATCATATTTATAATATGAACTATTAATTAATAGGTTTAAACATTAGGGTTACGATTTTTTTTAATTTATCAACAATATGCAGCTTTACGCTTACTGTAGGCAAAAATATAAGCTTCAGCCTTGTCAAGCTTATATTTTTTTGCCCACAGTAAGCTAAAAACAGATGCTTTAAGTCCTGATAACGCGTCAAACGCACAGCCTAAGTTAATTATTTATATATAAATTTTTTATATATCGTTTTCAGAGTCTGCCATCAACATCGGCTTACTTATTACCTATCCCTCTCGCTCTTCATATAATGCGTCTAGCTCGTACGTGATATGTTGATGACTAGTATTTTTTTTTTAATTTTTTATCTAATATTTTCAGAGACCGCCATTAACATAGGCTACTCGTGCCAGCTGCTGACTGACGACATGGCGGAGGTATTTGTCATCGACGGAACAGCACACGACGACGTCGATCGACAGCTCGCCAAGTGCAAGGACTCCATACGCGTCGTCAACACCTTCATGCCGCACGGTACTTACACGCGCACGCATACGTGCACGCACACGCGTACGCATACACATATGCGCAACGTATGTGAGCACGACTAGCTCAATTCATCGAAAAGTAGAGTATCTAGACACGTAGTAACATTTTTCAGTCAATTTAATTTGACACAGCCTGACGCTTGAGGGACATCATGGTCGACTTGGAGCAATTGATATTAAAAAACAGGTTTACAATTTAAAAAAAAAATGGTATAGTTTTATGCAAACACGATAAAAGTGAATTTTTTCTACTAAGCCTAAATGTGCATGTAAAAAAAGAATCTATATGGACAAATAAGGCAGCAGGGCCAATAGGGAATATGCGTATGATTCAAATAATGATATTTTTTATATGTAAAGTCTTTTCCTGTAGATGTGCGTACGTATTAATATTTTTTTGTATAATTTTGTTTTCAATCAGAAAATAATTATTGAAAAATGCAAAAATTGTGCGGGAAGATTGAATTAGGTGAAACGCACGCCATTGGTTGGCATGAATTGTGACGTCAAATATCATAATAATGTGATTGTCAAAGAGCATTGGACCATTGCCATTCGTGGTTGTTATGATGCGTGACGTCATGTCAGCGCGGCAAAATGGCGATCGTTTAAAAAGCTGTTATCGGCCTACTAATTTAAAACATTGTTTTTGAACTTAATATTGTTTGTTCAGCGCTGGTATTTTTTTTACATTAATGTAATTATGTAAATTATCATTTAAAAATATAAAAAAAATACATGCATATTCCCTATTCTTCGCATGGTTCCCTATCTCGCAGCCGTATGTAATTCGACATAATCCAGACAGACCAGAAACAACTTGACTTAATTTAGAATTTATAAAATGAGTGCCAACTTTTATGTTCACATTACATACATTGCAACACTACTCATGTGCCCGGTTGTCTCCCCGCAGGCCCCGAGGTGAAGGGCTCGTCGGCGGCCAACGGCAGCACGCGCGCGCGCGCCAACGTGAAGCTGAACGCGCCCGCCGTGTCCGTCGTCACATTTAGGTGGGAACATAACTCACTAGCACGCAGGTAGACATCTCACCAACCGCCTCACGCCGCTACCGCCTAACGCACACACGCTACCTAGTGCGAGCACTTAAAACCTCCTTCCTTCGCTCGAGTTTATTAAGCACTGGTTTTTTTTTTTAATGCTAGTATTGGCCAGTATGAAAACTGGCTTGTATTTGAATGTTAGTACTAGCCACTACACACTTCTTTGTTCTTAAATGCGAGTACTGGCCATTTCTTTATCACTTTTTAATATGTTTTTTTAATAGAAAAAAATTTAAAACGATATGCTCACAGATATTTTTGTGTCAAATTCGTTTACAGAATGTAAATTCATGTAAGTTGTTGTCCACTTTTTTTTTTGGTAACGCTGGGGAATATCTTTATATTGTACGCTATCCAGGAGCCCGGGTGGCTCAACCGGGTACAGTGTCGAGCTCGTTGTTGACCACTACTGAGCATGATCGAGGTTACACGAAGGATTCCAGTAGAAGAATGTATATACCAAACCGACTCTGTACTGATCTCTTGTCGCTATTTTATTTGACTAGAATACCTGAATGTGAATCACAATGTCATGAAATCTATTAGCATAAAATTGATTTACTTATAGGTCTACAATTAAAAAAAAATAGTCAACTGATTCGATATTTGAAAATAGTCGATTATATTTCCTTAGCGTTCATCAGTTTAAAAGTGTCACGCATCATACATATAAAATTTACATTATTGGTATTGTAGTCTAGTAGGTCTAGATGTTCTTCTTTTTGCGTGATGCTTGTCTTGCTATGCAGTCGTGTGTCTGTCTGTATATATTATATTAATGTCGTCTGTGTGAAGCTATTCTTTTTAATTTTCTTTCCCACTAAACAAATTGTGTGCTTAAAGTTCAAGATCCCAGAGTATCCCTTCGCATTGTAGTCTAGCAACTTTTAAAATGTTTTTGAATTGATAATTTTTTTTTCTTTATTTATTATACAGGATTTTTGTACAGAAAATGACAACGACAATCCTATCGTACCTTATACTAAATACCTTAATCTAAAACTTAAAATGATTGATAATTTGAAAGTAATGACGTAACTATATGGGCTTCATTTAATACTACCAGTACTATTGATACCATACTAAACCTTACCATATCCTTGGAAACATCTCATCTTTATAATAATAAATAATTATTTTAGTCTCAGTAGCAAAACTTATTGTAGTAATTATTATAGCAATTTGTAAATCACATACGTACACACTTTCTGTCGCTGACAGTTGGAGTTGTAATTATAAGAAACGGGAAAGGAAAGATTGCATGGCCTATGCCATAATCTCAGACTTTTGCATACGAATAAATTATAAATGTTCTCTGACATAGTATATATTTTAAATTAATTCTAATAAATAATAATTACCTTATTAAAAGTTTTGTTGTTTGACTCACTGCTTTGTCAACTCAGACTCTATATTAACAATATTTAATACATATACATAGTAGGCAGGGCTCTGGGATCTACAGAAATATGTTTAGATTTGTGTTTGCCTTACAAATGTTCTCACTTATCTTCTTCTTCTTCTTATAGTTAAGTGCTTGGTAGTTATCTGTGTGTGTGTTTTTTTGTCTATAAACCCTGAAGCGGGACGATCCTAACGGATGAGGCTGGTGGATACAGGGAGGCGAAAGAAGATTTATTATTGTATATATTTTTAACTAAACAGGCTAAAGGCTGACATAGATAATATTCAAAGTTAAGAAAACGCTGTATTTGCCTTTTAATCACGTCTACACACGAAATTCATTATTAGAAATAATACAAGGTTAAATCTATAAATTTCCTATTAAACAGATTTCTAAAAGAAAATATCATGATAAAACATTTTTAAAAAGTAATTTGAAATATATTATCTATGTTAGAACCGTTAGACCTCTATTTGGAGTTTGTACGTAAACTTGTATATTACAGAATTTGAAGACTGTTGTCACAACTAAAGTTTATATATTAGAGAATAACTCACCAGAGAGTTATCTTAGACATGATCTATGCATCTCATTTGAAATCTGCATTTTTGATCGCAAAAATGTATTTTACAGTGTTCAAAATTTAAAAGTTAATCTTAAAATGTGTCCGGTTCGCTGAACCGAGCTGAAACCTAAATGGATAACAGGTTCTTTTTATAGTGTGAAGAGACGAACAGTTTAGCATTTTGACGACTACACACGCCCATAGACTACAGCCGCCCATAGACTACACACGCCCATAGACTACACACGCCCATAAACTACACACGCCCATAGACTACATTCGCCCATAGACTACACACGCCCATAGATATCCGCATAAAGATTGTACGTATACATTGGCCTCCTTCCGTCCTCCATGAATACTGAAGAAATCGTCGGACCCTGTATAACAACAAATGTTCTGGATTGTAGACATTTCTGTAACAGCCATTGTTCTCGAACCTTCTCGAATTCTCTAGAAATCTCTCGAAGTTTGTAGAAGTTTCACGTGCGAGATGATATTTCCAGCAACGAGTACGTGTCCGGCGGGCCGCAGTCCGCGGAGAGCCACGACCACAACGACGACTCCAACGGGTTCGCGATCGTCGTCAACGGCCACTCGCTCGTGCACTGTCTGCACCCCAAGCTGGAGGAGAAGTGAGTTTATAGCATACTAGTCGCGCCACGCGGTTTCACCCGATCCCGATTTCTTGGTCTCCAATTCACAACTAACCAGTATACACCAGGCTGGCGCAGTGGTACAGGGCTCGGGGAAGGGGAGCATGTTGCGCCAGGGGTCGCTGGTTGGAATCCCGTCTAGATCATGTATGTTTATCTATGTATTTATATGTATTTCTATAATAATGATCTTAAATATATAAAATTTCTTAAGTTTATATATTTAAATATATTTCCGTTTCGTCTAGCACCCGTAACACAAGTCCTTACGGTACTTAGCACGGGGCTAGACTAACGTAGTGTGTTATGTCCTGATATTATTATTATTATAGGTACACGGGGAACCGCTGGGTGCAAGTTTTTAACCGTGACCTTTGACGCTCTATGCGGGAGGACTATGTCCAGCGGTGGACGTACTCGAGTGATGATGATGATGATGATGATAATGATGATAATAATGATGATGATGATGATGATGATGATGATGATGATGACGACGCAAAAAACAGATAGTAATTGCCGCTAGAAAAGAAAACTTAAAACTATCTCAAAACACAATACGTAGCGCAGGGAAGTGGAGATACGCTTCCTGCCACGTTAGTGTAGCTCTATTTTGCTATGTTACATACAGCATGTTGCTATCGCAAACTCATAATATTTTTCGTAACGCCACTAAAGGAGTTTTCATTTCAATTATATTATTGGAGTTAAAATTATCATAGTAATAACTAGCTGTATCCCGCGAGGGCTGCTACGCCACGACCAGCTAAATTAGTACGAACTGTCACGACAGTATAATATGGAATTCATTGGAATGACAGTGGCGCCATCATGGAATAGAGTGAAATCCATTGGAATGACAGTGGCGCCATCATGGAGTAGAGTGAAATCCATTGGACATGACATTGGTGACATTTGTAAATTTCGCCCGTGTACAGCTGGTAGACCCTCGCATTCTCCGGCGTCACGTATTCTCGAATAGATTCGATAAATGTGGGTTTATGGTTATAGGTTCCTGGACGTGGTGCTGCAGTGCCGCTCGGTGATCTGCTGCCGCGTGACGCCGTTGCAGAAGGCGATGGTGGTGGAGCTGATCAAGAAGAACCGCCGCGCCGTCACGCTTGCCATCGGCGACGGCGCCAACGACGTGTCCATGATCAAGGGTATGTGTCACCCCGTGGGGGGTTAACCACGTGACAACTGACGCCTCTGCAGAAGGCGATGGTGGTGAAGCTGATCAAGAAGAGCCACCGCGCCGTCACACTCGCCATCGACGACGGCGCCAACGACGTGTCCATGATCAAGGGTATGTGTCACCCCGTGGGGGGTTAACCACGTGACAACTGACGCCGCTGTAAAAGACGATAGTGGTGGAGCTGATCAAGAAGAGACGTGTCCATGATCAAGGGTACGTCTCGAACAGGGCTGGAGTAACCACGTAGCAAAAGTATTATAATAAGTATTATACTTTATTTTATATTACCACACCCCATTACCCATACTCAAAATGATAGCAAATCACGAGCCCCTGAATAGAATGTGAGTATTCGTGGCCCCGTAACAGGCCTCGCGTTAGTGTCCAGCATTAGCTTCAACACTTATGACTCGACGTTTTGAACGCGATGAAGTTGTGAAGATTGATCCATCGAGGATGAATAATGAAAGTGATGAAAACAGCATGACAACAAACTTTGCGTGTGGCCATTGGAAGGAGTGGGTTAAGGAGGTCATACATATTGTATGACAATTATCCGTCCGGATGGTAATTATTATATCTATTCTAGAAAATGTCTAAAGACGTATTTTTTTTGTGGTATAAAATGGCAAATTGTATAAAGTTTTATTTCAATGAAAGTAACGTAATGTCTAATAAGGTGATTTCTTCCACAGCGGCACATATAGGCGTGGGCATATCCGGGCAAGAAGGCATGCAGGCCGTGCTGGCCTCTGACTACTCGATCGCGCAGTTCCGCTTCCTGCAGCGGCTACTTCTGGTGCACGGGCGCTGGTCGTACTACCGCATGTGCAAGTTTCTGCGCTACTTCTTCTACAAGAACTTCGCGTTCACCGTGTGCCACTTCTGGTTCGCGTTCTTCTGCGGGTTCAGCGCGCAAGTGAGTGGTGACGTATTGTCACGCGTACGCAGCACGCACGCTACATGCGCATTGCACGCACGCTATACGTACACTACACGCACGCTACAAACACGCTACACGCATGCTACACCACAGTACACGCACGCTACGAACACGCTAAAACACACTACACGCATGCTACATCGGACAATACGCACGCTACACCATACTACATACACACACGCTGCAACACACTACACGCTACAATGAGAAAAAACGACACGCAGTCATTGTAGCTGCCTGTTGAAGTGAAAACTTCAAACTATCAAAACTGACCAGGATTTATTAGCTCACGCTTGTAGCACTGCTACATTTCACTGCGATTATTGTAGCTCCATTTTTCTGCACTACTTGTGCTACAAGAACTTCCCGATCACCTTGTATCACTTCTGGTTCTGCGCGTTTAGCGCAAGTAAGGGGTTACGTGTCGACAGTTACGTGTAGCATAAAAATTGCCGATAAAAGTTAAAAACTCACACTACCAAGTCACAATTACCTGTATTTAGTAGCACACGCTTGGAGCACTGTTACGCTGCGCTACGATAGCCATACTTTCATGTACAAACGGCGATAAACAAGTTTTGGTTTAAGCCCCGCGAGTCGTAAGTATGTATCGTACTACTATTCGCAGTTTACTCGTTTCTAGCTGAGAGTGCGAATGACGTCACGTGTGACATTCGTTTATTCTTAACTCCCTTTTTGCTCCCTTTGTCTTAAATCCTACTTATACTGTAAATTTTGTTGTTCTTTACCGCAAAGACTTCTAATTCAAGAAATTTCATTATCAGAATAATGGAATTTCCTGAATATTTTTTTTTATTAAGTGTAAGTTACTCGCATGTTTTGTAAATGAGAATGGGGAAAGAGGAATTCCACATTTTTATTAGTGCCGTTTAAATATTTAAATTTTTTAGTTCTGAAAAATAAATGGTTGTATTCGTATGAATTTTATTCGGGTGAAACCGCGGGTCACACTTATAATGTATATTAATATTTATTTCAGACTGTGTTCGACGAAATGTTCATCTCAGTATACAACCTGTTCTACACGTCACTACCGGTGCTCGCGCTGGGCGTGTTCGAACAAGACGTGTCGGACGTGACGTCACTGCAGTACCCGCGGCTGTACGCGCCCGGACACACCAGCCAGCTGTTCAACAAGACAGAGTTTATTAAGTCCACGCTGCACGGCTGTTTTACTTCGCTAGTGCTCTTTCTCATACCCTACGGTACGTACTATACGCACGTGTACACGCACGTTTGCACGCAATTAAACTTCTTTTTTTTTAAGTATAAAAGGGGAAACGAGCAGTCGGAGCCATTTTCATGATTGCCAACGCCCATAGACATCCGCATAAAGGTTATACACATACGTTGTCCTCATCCGAAGAAATCTGCTCGAGTTTCCTTATCTCTTTTTATTATAAAATTCATATGGTAAGTAAATTAGTATACTCTATTCCCAAAAAATCGTTGATTTTAATCCTATATAAAGTTTTCACGTGTGTTGGAGTGGAGGGTGGAATGGAGGAGTGGAGAAGAGCGTGGAATCCATGATTTAATAAATTTATCCCTATATGTGAAATTAATTAATATATTTAATTTGCAGGTACTTACAAGGACGGGTTAGCGCCTGACGGGAAGATATTGTCGGACCACATGCTGCTAGGGAGCGTAGTAGCTACAATATTAATTATAGACAATACGACGCAGGTCAGTCAACACAATAAATGAGCGTATTATACAGGGTTAGTTTCGGTCACCGGCCAAATTTTCAGATTTGGTTTAGAATCGATAATACATTCGATTTATGAAATAAAACAAATAAGGAAAATAATATAAAAAATATTTTTGTCCCTTACGAAAATAAATACCGTGTGGGTAACATAATTGATCATTGCCGCCGCTCGCAGCGCAGTGCGGCGGCGGCCGCACGCAGTGGATACGAAACACAATCAGCTGTTGAGGTGAACACACTCTTCGGGTGCTAATGCGCGTAGGTATATTTACGGACCGTTTCAAATCGGTGTTTATGTAACAAAATATTACAAATAAGACGATAAAATAAAACACATCCTTGAAATGATGTTTATTTCCTTATTTTTTTTAAATATGGCCGGTGACCAAAAACTAACCCTGTATTCATATAAGTATAAACTTAAATAATATAATAAAATTATAGGAACGTGTTATGTTTAGCGGAGGATAATGGCAACATCAAAAAAGTTATTTTTTATTACTGATTTTAGATGTTTAAAATTGTTGTTTAGGCCATTTTTACATCAAAAATTGTTAAAAGTTTGAAAGCGATTCATTCTAGATGTAAAATAGCTTTCTTGCTTCCATGAGCCAAAAAGCTAGCTATTTATTTAATGATTGGTGGCTATCAACATATGCAGTGGTGTAACTACAGGATGGCAAGTGGGCAAAATGCGATGGCCCCTCAGCCGGAAGAGGCCCCGGTCAGAGGGGAATCCCAACTCTCAATCTCTTTCATTATTATTACACATTTAAAAAACAAAAAGAAATTACAACCCCGAGTAAAATACACACTAGCACTGTGTCAATATGCAATTGTATCACCGCATGCAACATCCCATGCAAAGGTTGGGAAGAGCTCGCGCAGCAGAGAGGAAAGTGGCGCAGCTCTGTTTATAAGGCTGTTGCTCACTATGAAAAGCATCGTGTGAAAGAGCTTGATGCCAAACGCCTTATGAGAAAAACCCGTACGAAGCCTTCCTACACCTATACATACAATGATGACGGTCAGTTGTATTGTGCGCCCTGCAACAGGGCCTTTAAAACAAAATTTGGCTTTGCAAGCCACATCCGAGCCCATAAAAGAGCCTAAACTCAAGGTTCGCCATTGACGGATACGTCACGGAGGACATCATTCGTATACTAAACGTGCGTGCTCGTACGCAGATCGCGCTGGACACGACATATTGGACGGCGTTCAACCACATCACGATCTGGGGCTCGCTGGTGTCGTACTTCGTGCTCGACTACTTCTACAACTACGCGGTGGGCGGGCCGTACGTCGGGTCATTGACCGTCGCGCTGACGCAGGCCACCTTCTGGTTCACCGCAGTACTCACGGTGAGAAAACACCTTTTATATTTTTATAAAATGGCAGCAAAAAAGTGGGCAGTGCAAGTTTAGAGCAATATGAGGTGTACAATCTCGGCGGTTTTCATTGTGGAAAAAGCTTTTAAAATTTGACTTAAAAAATTAAATGTCAAGAAAACAAGTCTATTTGGTCTCAAATAACTTATCTAACTAACATAAAACCCTTTAGCCTGGATATTGATATTTTCGTAAATATTTTGAAGTATAAAAAATGTCCTACTTATACTTCACCATTTTTTTATATAGATAAGAAAATAACATAGATTTTTGAAGTGTAGAGGGCGAACGAGAAAATTAGCGACTACCATAAACATCCTCATAGAATTTATGAGATTTATATAACTGTTGGTTTATGCCTTTTTGATGTTATAATATATACATTACTGTCTAAATGCGGTATGTGTTCGCAGATGATGATCCTGATGGTGCCAGTAGTATCCTGGCGGCTGGCCATGTCCAAGCGGCGGCCGACGTTAGCGGAGCGGCTTCGTGCCCGCCAGCGCTGGCGCCGCGCAGCCGCTGCGCCCGCGCCGCGCACGCCGTCCGCCCGCCGCGCGCGCCGCTCCGTCCGCTCGGGTTACGCCTTCGCGCACCAGGAGGGCTTCGGCCGCCTCATCACATCCGGCAAGATCATGCGGAGGATACCGCATGCGGACGCCGCGCTCTCTGCGCTCGCCTCCCTGCCGGGGAAGTTCCACCCGCGCGCGCAGACGCCCCCTCCCCCTTCGCCGCAGTCGCCCCCCTCGCCGGACACGCCCCCCTCGCCGCGCGCGCCCAAGCAGGACCTCGACTCGGTCGACTTATGAAGCCCGCCGCCTCCGTCCGGGCGGGAGCGCTGAGCGGCCGCGTGTGTCGCGCGTGCGTTTGCGCGTCGCATTTGCGTTTACGTGTCGTGACGTGTGCGTCTACGTGTCGTGACATGTGCGTCTACGTGTCGTGACGTGTGCGTCTACGTGTCGTGACTTGTGCGTGTCGCCGGAGTGAGTGCGCCGCGGGTCGCCGGCTGTACTTTTGTTAAGGACGAGAGATGTACAATATACGGTCGGGAGTGAAGTTTGTACCGTTGCACGGTTACGAACGACCCGCAAGTTTTCGATAGACGGCATAGTGTCGTCGCAACTCGTATTGTGATAATGTTAATAGATTTAAAGAAATTCGTATTATATTATTGCCTATATTAAATTATATTTGTTGATCGAGAGTATATATTGATAGATATTTATTATGGTACGTACGAAGATTACTATTTTATATCGAAGAAACGTAGTTGTCTCCGATGTTCCTTTGTAGACGACGTAGTTCGGTCGGCGCGCACCGAAGGAGTAGAATTTTGTGTTCGACTTAATGGTAACCGCGAGGTAAATGAAACGATCAATTGATCAGTTGTAGTTAGAAATAAAACCGGAATCGTCCATTTTTATGTTGATCGTTATTGTTGATCGAAGACAAGCATATTCGTCCAAAATGGTTCTCTGAATTCACTTAATATTGCATACTTAAAATGAGATTATTGTCTGTCTTTTTGTAAGTACTAAGTAATAGCAGTGTGTACTGATGCATATAACTGTTAAAATGTTAACTCGTCAAATATAGTACGATAGGTAAAGTGAAGAAACATAAAATAATTAAAAACATATTTTATAACTAACGCACAAAACGTACGAAATCGAAAACAACATTACATTGATAGTATTGATGGTTATTATTATTATTAATTGTAAATGAAACTTAATCTAATCAAATCACCTAAACAATTATGTAAGTATGCTGTAGTGAATGATTCTCAATAACAATAAAAGAATTAAAGTGATATTTTGAAAAAGTAAACTATGTAAGTATGAGAAGAATTTTCTATGTCGTGACGCATTTTCGTTTCATCGATTTTCAAGTCACAATGATTCTTAAAAAGTTTCACCCACAATAAAGAAAGACTATGTAATTATAAGAATTCAGAAATCGATTCTGGTCGTTGTCGCCCTACTTAGAAATTATTCATTTTTTTCACAAATCGTCACAACGCCAGAACTCAACGTCTCGTATGCTTTTTAACTGTCGTCTTTGTCGAAAACCTTAGGGAAATGTGCATTTAAAAATTTTATTATTGCGGTAAGCAGTTAAAATATTCACAAAGCATTATTATATATCCGGCAGTGCCGTAACTATATCAGGAACCGTGGCGAATTTATATGATGGAGCTCACCTGTCCCCCAAATTTACTTTACCCATGTATGTTACACGCAGGACTGTTCTCTTACGGGGGCCTAGGGGGCACCTCGGTGACATTTTGCCTTTAACTCTATAGTTACGTCACTGCCTGGAAGAGAAAATAGATTTGTCTGTAGAAACTTTTTTACGATGATGAATTATGATCTCAATAATTTTATCAGCATTTAATCGAAATTTTAAAACTGGCTAGATTCGAGTCCGTAGCGGATTGCCTTGTGACATTTTAACTGCATGCGAATATATACAACATTTGCTTTGGTATCAGACATTTTAATAAAAAAATTACTCTCTTATAATTGTATTTTTATTTTACTAATCTCACTCTTTCCAACAAGAATAAAAGGTTGTGCCATTGCTGATCTGTGGCGTAACTGAACCGATACTAGCGATGAGGTGCCTCATATAACACCAGCGTCCAGTGATGATTGTAGTGTTAAGTGCAGTTTGACAGCTTTTGGGCGTCCAATGGGGAATGGGGACATGAACGTCAAAGCCTCTGCATTACCTCCATGTGCTTATGGGTTTCTATAAGTTTTCTATAGTCAAGAAAAGGTTCTTACTGCTGCTCACCTATAAGGGTCAACTCACACCAAAATAGCGGCGAAGGGCAGCGAAGCGGAGCGCAGTTTGTGTGTCATATGACTTTCAACTTTATTTTCATTAGTATAATACTTATTATCGAATTCTCGCGACTTCTGGAGCATTCCAGCGACTTCCCGAGCAGTCGCGGAAATCCGCGCGCCTTCCCTACAGGGCAGGTCGCTTCGCTTCGCCGCTCTTTCGGTGTGAGTTGACCCTAAAAACATATTGGCTGCAAATTTGCTGCCATTTTATTACAACTACCTTGCCCGGACTCTACGACCGGATGCGGATTTTTTATAGCTAAGGGTGACAAGCCAAATCGAAGCCACTAGCCAAATGGAGTTACAATGTGGCTCCGATTTTCTGATCCGACCGACACCCATTAACAATCAGATTTGCACGTACATTGCCCCTATTTTAAAATGGGCCACCGGCTACATAGAAATCGCACGAAAAGTGACAACGAAGCAATAAAAAAAATAGCAAAATCAATCAAGGTGGCATGTGAGCGAGAAAAGCCTCCTTCAGCTGTACTACATAATAATAAGCCTATTTATTTCCACGACATTACAAGAACATTTTACAAGTACTATTTAAACATATTTTAAACTTTGATACCTTAATCTAAGTATATAAGAAAAATAACTATTACTATTATATTTGCAAGTAGGTACATGTCGTGGCCCCTTTCGGGTATAGGCCTCCTCCAATTCCCTCCTCGTTTTCTTGTCTTTCGCAACTTCCACCCAGTCTTTTCCTGCAAATTGAATTAGTTCGTCGTTCCAGCGAGCTCTTGGTCTGCCCTTTAGTCGTTTACCTACAGGACCACGCCATTTTGTGGCGCAATTTGGCCATCTGTCCTCCGCGTAGCGGGCCATATGACCTGCCCATCTCCACTTCAGACGTTGTGTGTGTTGTAATGCATCTTGTACTTGGGTTTTATGTCGAATCTTGTTGCTATTTATTTT
>LUGF01047890.1:27947-72467 GCA_001625245.1 Calycopis cecrops | reverse complement strand
CCTGGTGAGCGCGGGCAGGTTGTTGGTGATGATGTCCTTCTCTTTCTCTATCTCGTGTATGTGTGCGTGTGTGCGTGCGTGTACCTGATGAGCGCGGGCAGGTTGTTGGTGATGATGTCCTTCTCCTTCTCTATCTCGTGTATGTGCCCCTCGAGTATGCGCTCCTCGGGGCGCGGCGCCGGCTGCGTGGCGCGTATCTCCAGCAGGCGGTCGGACGCGGTGGCGCTCGCTCGCTCCAGCGTCGCAATGTCCTCGAGCGCGCCTCGCGTCTGGAAACGTCAATATATTTTTTAAACAAATACGTAAAGTCTATAAGACATTTTAAAGAAATGATTACAAATAGATTAAATAAGAAGTCTTAACAGCTGTGTTATATTGTAGCATGATGCAGCGTGTGAAATATGGTAAAGTAGACGGTGCGTAAGACGGTACACACGCATTTACGTACAAATTACGGTGCACACGCACAGTAGGTGATGTGTAAGATAATAATAACACAACCTACTAATACCATAAACATAGCCTACAACCTACACGTACTGTACGTGATGTGTAAGATGGTAGGACGGTAGACCTTGTGATAACTGTAGGATAATAGTCGGCAAGTAAGGAACAACAGATGCTGTGTACGACAGAAACCAGGCGATAGATAGATAGGATAGTAGGTAGCGCGTGAATTGGGAGGCTAGTTTTATGTAAAGTGGTAGGACAGTCGTGTCTAATATGGTATGGACACCAATTCAATAAAAACCTTATTCCAACACTTATAAAAATTAAAATAAAACTGGAAGTCAGCTCATGCTATCTCGCTTGCGATATCTGTACTGCATTGTTTGAATTACAGCTGACGTTTTGCCAAGCAACTGGCGTATGCCAATACAGCCAGATCTCGTTTGACAGTTGAATTTCCCGAGCTAAGCTATTGCCTGGTGATTGGCTGAAATATTTTCGCGCCTTTCAAAAAAAAGTCTACTGCGCGGATAAATCGGTATAACTTATTTCTGTGGTATTACTACACGTACGTTGGAGATTTTGTCCTGGAGGATGGCCTCGAGGCAGGCGGTCTGGCGCGCTATGTCCTGCAGCGAGTCCTGCGCGGGCTGCACCTTGTGCGTGCGCAGGATGCACGGCGCAAACACTATCGCCAGCGCGTTGGGGCCCATCCTGAAACACAATCAAGTAACTCTCTAACTTAGTACAATACATTTTTTTATAGTGTAGAGCAGGGGTTCCCAACCTTTTCTTGACCAGGGACCACTTTTATATTCTTCTCGTTAGTAGGGACTATAGCGTAAGTATAATACATATAGACGGCACTGCACGGCAACAACGGCTTACCGTCTGTTAAATTTAAAATCGTTCGCAGACCATATTGTGGCTTCTTCGGAGCTCTGGTTGGTGTAGAGGGACAAAAGATCAGTCGGACCCTTGTGATGGCTAGAGCCGGCCTTAAACATTCGCATAGAGGCTAGGCATAAGCGTCCTCCTTCCTCCTCGTCCTTTCATGGGTCACCGAAAACTCCATCACCACACGAAATGTGACGGAGCTGCAGTCACAACGCAGGTATCAGGAGAGCGTGAGTACTTCCCTTAATTCAGCTGTAGCATAGAATGGCACAACTTCTACTATCCCTCGTAACTTAATACTACTTATAAATTTATTTTTTGATATTTTTCAGTTGTATTTTCGAAGATTCCCTGATCCTCTTGCTTTACACATAAACTGTCACATCATTCCTGGAATATAATAAACAAAATATTCGGTTACCTGTTGTGGTTCTCCCCCAGTGCCACTCTCGCTAGGTGGAATATGAGCCTCTCGACCAAATCGTAGTTGGGTTTGGGCAGCTTCTTTAGTATAGTGAATATACAGGACACCCGCTCCTGCAACACATGTCTTACTTTAGACAACGATATCTCTGCGAAAATAAGTACTTACAACCAGTAAACGAATAAAAAGGCAGTGTCAGATAGTATCAAAAGGAACTGTTACTTTAGGAAATAAATAATAAAGGTTTACTTCCAACTCCTGAATGGTTTTTTGAAAACAACAGGCAGTCGTAGGGTTGGCTGAAAGAAGTAAAAAATTAAAACTGTCAAATAATAGGGACCTGTATTTAGCAGCACACATTCGTAGCTCCACTTTCCTGGGCTACATAACATTTTGAAGAAGTTTTTTTCCTGTTCTAACGTCGCTAACGCAATTTTCACTTTTACTGACTTTTTATTTAGTATTTTATCATCGTATCAGTCATAAGGTCAAGGCACACATATCAACTCGGAAACGTAATCGCATCGCCTTCGCCTGCCAGGCGGTGACGTATAAACGTAACGTAAGCGTATCGGCACCCTGCCGGCACCGCCTCGACTACGGCTAGGCCTGCTGTAAGCACGGGGGGACGCGCGTTGATAGCGATTCGGTTGCCTGTTCCAAGGTGAGGCGATTACATTACGTATCCCATTAGTGTGCGTTGCAGTATGGAGTTTCATACAAAGAATACTGAACGGCTCGAGGTGATACGATTACGATCCCCTTCAGAGTTGATATGTGTGCCGTGACCGTTTATCGGATGTCTTGATCTTATCACTGCAGGACATATACCTCTTTCTATAAACGCTGACTGATCTCTTGCTATTCATATCCATCGCCGAAAGGACGGAGATATAGTATTTACTCATTAATCAATCAGTGTCTTAGGAAAGTCGTAAATAAAAAAAAAGATAAACGATCTCCTCATTCTCGCATCCTACACGGATCGACCATTACGAGGAGATTTAGTATTTCCTCATCTATCGACCCGTGGCTTAAGAAAATCATGAACTAAAAAAAGATCACTAACCTGCGGGTCGGTGATCTCTGCGGCGCGCACGAAGTCGTCGTACAGGTCGAAGGTGAGCAGCGGCTCGGGCAGCTCGCGGAAGAAGCTCTTGAGCACGGACGCGCGCACGTGCACCGCGTACGCGTCCAGCCGCTCCACGCCCTCAGCCGGCCGCGCGTCGAGTAGCGCGCGCAGCTCGCGCACCTGTGACGTCGCGACGTGGTGTAGGTGACATGATGGTTAGAGCGAGCATGTATGACGTCACAACGTGGTAGAGGTACCAAGACAGTTTATAGCGTCGTACATATACGATCACGATTTAGTATAGGCGCTATAAGAGTCCAGTTTTATTTACAATGTGTAGTAGAAGTTATATAGTAGGTATTACTTTTATTATTTTATATTATTATACCTTGGAGCTGAGTCCGCTCTTCCTGTAGAGCCCCTCTGTGTAGAGGCCGGTCATCTCGATGGTAGTGATGAGCCGGTCCACCACCACGGGGATGTTGCTGTCGCCCGTCGGCAGCTCGCTCAGCGGCACGCCGAACACCTGTATAGTTAACCTTGTGTTAGTAGAGAACAAGAGTTAGACAATGCGAATAAAGGAGAGTGACGATTTTTGTTTGTGTAGTTCGTTTCATTTTGCTTCTTAACCATATATCTAAAAAAATATATTTAAAATAAATATAATATTCGACAAGATACAAACCATTAAGGTATTGAACGTATTATAACTTTCCTTTTAATCTGTTCTTAACTTATTTTTAATTCACTTATTTTAGTATTCAATTATCAGAAGACGTCCACTGTTAGACAAGGCCTACCCAAGAGTGTCACAGATCACAGTCACAAGCTGTTTGCATCCAGCTGCTCCTTGCGACGTTGATCATATCATCAGTTTACCGGTTGAGAGGCTAGACGTACACTGCGTCTTGCTTCGAACTGCCTTGCGGCACGTATCAGCTACGTGTACGTTGTACACGTACGTACCTACTTTCTCGTGCGGCAGCGCGCCCCCCTGCTAGCGCCCGGCCGCGTCCAGCACTCTCAGTAACACCTTGGAGGGCGACACGCCGTCCTTACAACTCGGATCAGCTACGTGCACTTTTCACGTGCGTGCAATACGTACCTTCCCGTGCGGCAGCACGCCCTCCTGCTAGCGCCCGGCCGCGTCCAGCACGCTCAGTAACACCTTGGAGGGCGACACGCCGTCCTTACAACTCGGATCAGCTACGTGTACGTTGCACGTGCGTGCAGTACGTACCTTCCCGTGCGGCAGCACGCCCCCCTGCTAGCGCCCGGTCACGTCCAGCACGCTCAGTAACACCTTGGAGGGCGGCACGCCGTCCTTACAACTCGGATCAGCTATGTGCACGTTGCACGTGTGCAGTACGTACCTTCCCGTGCGGCAGCACGCCCCCCTGCTAGCGCCCGGCCGTGTCCAGCACGCTCAGCAACTCCGTGGAGGGTGACACGCCGTCCTTACAACTTGGACCAGCTACGTGTACGTTGCACGTGTGCAGTACGTACCTTCCCGTGCGGCAGCACGCCCCCCTGCTAGCGCCCGGCCACGTCCAGCACGCTCAGTAACACCTTGGAGGGCGGCACGCCGTCCTTTCAACTCGGATCAGCTATGTGCACGTTGCACGTGTGCAGTACGTACCTTCCCGTGCGGCAGCACGCCCCCCTGCTAGCGCCCGGCCGTGTCCAGCACGCTCAGCAACTCCGTGGAGGGTGACACGCCGTCCTTACAACTTGGACCAGCTACGTGCCACGTTGCACGTGTGCAGTACGTACCTTCCCGTGCGGCAGCACGCCCATCTGCTCGCGCCCGGCCGCGTCCAGCACGCTCAGTAACACCGTGGAGGGCGACACGCCGTCCTTGCGGCACGGCGTTGTCACCTGCAATGTATACTCATCATTATATTATACTAGCTTTTACACGCAGCTTCACTCTCGTCTGTAATTTTTTTAAATAAAAAGTATTAGAAAGGACATAAAGGTTTCATGATAATCGGTTTGACATTATTTTAGTTAGTTACTACTAACTTTGTTGTTAGAATGGGTACCTTTTTATCACAATTGTCATAAAATCAATCATTCCGATATTAATTCGGAGTTATCATATCTACTACTTAACGAGGCCTTTGCTACAATGCAACCAATTTAGCCTAGCAGAACCTGGATAGTATGAATTGACAAATACCACCGCATTTCATGTGGTTTGTGAGTTGAGTTTGTTTTAGTTAAAAAATAATTTCTACGTACCTTCATATAGCATTTCTTGTGGGAGGCGAGCCGGCACGTCTGGCAGATGAGCGAGCGCTCGATGGGCCACATGAAGAACGTCTTGCATATCTCGCACTCGGTGGGTATGTTGATCATGGACAGGTAGAACGTGTGGCCGCGGTGCCGTATCGCCTCGTCGGTCTGCAAGCGCAGAGACAGCTGACGACGGTGAGAAGGGCATGCGATGTTAGTTGCTCACACCTACTACTACTACACCAGTGCCGGATCAACGAATAAGTCCAAGAAGAATATCCAAGTCCCCGTGTTAAAGCGTCATTTACTAGGATCATGCCTAGGGACACAAAAAAAGTATCGATAATTTGTAGCACCAAGTACTTTTCTTTAAAATATCGGTAATTAGTTTACTACTTCTACTCAATGAAAAGTTTTTCGAAGGTATCGTATTAAGAAAAACAAATAAAGTACTTTTAGAAACTTGAAAGTAATCAATAGTTTCTATTTGATATTGTGTCACCAGTCATGCCCCGCTCTACTCCAAACTAAAATTATTGATCCGCCACTGTACTAGAATCTACGTTAGCTACTAATCTAAGGTGTTTTAGCGAGGTCCTTTTTCTTAGTATTAGGATGTTAATGTGGCATTACGAGGCCCAATTTGTTAAGGCCTCTTTGCAGTTAGGATCAATTCACACCAAAAGCGCGGCGAAGCGCAGCGAAGCGAAGCGCAGTTTATGCGTCATATGAATTTCAACTTTATAATAATTGCTATAATACTTATTATCGCATGAGAAACTCGAAAGAGTGGCGCGGATTCCCGCGACTGCGCGAGAATTCGCTGGAATTCGCGCGGAAGTCGCGAGAATTCGATAATAAGTACTACAGTAATGAAAAAATTTAAATTTATATGACACTGAAAGTGCGCTCCGTTTCGCTGCGCTTCGCCGCGCTTTTGGTGTGAATTGAGCCTTAGTTATTAAGATAATAAGGACTTGAAAGGCTTCTTTTACTGCGAGGGCACGCTAGGCAACCCGTTAGTTTTACGCCACACATACTATTGGTAACTACTTCTACTTTTATGTTAAACTATACATCAATACTAGATCAAGACTATCACCTCAAGACTAAGGTCAATACTTAGTCAATGTGATTTTTAAATATTTAATGAGCTTTAGCTAGGCTTCGTTTAGTGCACTTACACATGTACTAATGTTAAACTACCACTATATACCAACAATAACACCGACACTAGGTACATATTTTATCTACATATATGTATGATAAAATATGTGATTTTATCTGCGTAGAAACTATCTCAAGACAATTTTTTTTTTCTGTGGCAGGTTCTGTTCTAGTTTGTAATCTACATCTGTGCCAAATTTCATCAAAGTCCAACACAATATTGGATAAGTACTACGCAGGTCCACTAACTGCCGTTTCTAATGTTCTATCTATCGTTGTATTAGGCTACTGGAGATAGAATTATGATATTACGTATAGAATTTATGTCAAAATTGTGTCTCCAGTAGCTAAATGTATCGATACATAGAATTTAGAAAACCGCAATAAAACAACAACCAAAAGGAAACAGCGACATTTTTTTATAGCATAGGAGGCAAACGAATACATAGCCTTCACCAATCTATTATAATATATAGTGTGCAAGTGCTCGCATAGACAGAGTTAGTTTTTGTTCACAGGGGAAATTTTCAGATTTTTTGTCCTATACTTAAGAATTCGATTTTAAATATTTGAATACCTTTTATGAAAGTCTGTTTTCTTTGTAACTTACAGAAATAAATAATCTAGTAAAACTGTTTTGAGCTCACCAAATTATGAATGAAATTTAAATCAACAGTTTTTATTAAAATTGATTCTCGATCATAAAACAATTGATATGAGTACATAAGTCTGTTCATCTACACTAATGTTGTAACATTCTACTTATGTTTTCAATACTTGTGGTGAGAGAGCCTTATGTCAAAATCCTTAACAGCGCGCGCTCGCTTCTGATTGACCCTGCGCGCGCTGCAGCTGCGCTTTCATTGGTTAGATTTTAATGTCTTCGAGTTCGCTGTGACGTAGGCATGAATTTAATGTTTCTGTTTTAACTCGCGTTCGCTCGTTTCAAAAAATAACACTCGTGTTTTAATACCCTTCATTACATGACAGTTGCATAAACTACTATAACCTGATCATTTAATAAAAATCTGTTTAAAATAAAGATACAAAACAGTTATGCGACATTCCATAATTATGTTCGCGTAACATCTGTTTAAGCCTTAGGGTCGTTAGGCTCAATTCACACCAAAAGCGTGGCGAAACGCAGCTAAACGGAGCGCACTTTCAGTGTCATATAAATTTAAACTTTATTTTCATTACTGTAGTACTTATTATCGAATTCTCGCGACTTCCACGCGGATTCCAGCGAAGTCTCGCGCAGTCGCGGGAATCCGCGCGACTTGTTCGAGTTTCTCATGCGATAATAAGTATTATAGTAATTATTATAAAGTTGAAATTCATATGACACATAAACTGCGCTTCGCTTCGCTGCGCTTCGCCGCGCTTTTGGTGTGAATTGAACCTTAAACTCTTCGTATGCGTAGGATTGAAGTATTTTTCCGGACCTTTTCAAATCAATGTTTATGTAACAAAATATTACAATTAGACGGTAATATTTAAAACACATCCCTGGATTCACTTTTACTCCGTTATTTTAAAATTTGGCCAGTGACCAAAAACACATGTACAAGAAATGCTTTAGAATTGCAACGACCGTTAGTCTGCTATTAGAAGTTCAGCCGTATACTGATTAGAATTTAATACAAACTATCGTGAAAAAAAAAGATTGAGAAACAATGTTTTTTTTTTGTATGACTGGCAAATATTTAGCATATGGCCGAATATACAGGATTAGTTTTTGGTCACCGGCCATATAAAAAAAAAATAAACATCATTTCAAGGGTGTGTTTTAATTTTATCGTCTTATTTGTAATATTTTGTTATATAAACATCTATTTGAAACGGTCCGTAAATATACCTACGCGCATTAGCACCCGAAGAATGTGTTGACCTCAACAGCTGATTGTTTTTCGTATCCACTGCGTGCGGCCGCCGCCGCACGCAGTGGATAATGGCAATGATTACACATATTATCCACACTGTATTTATTTTCGTACGGGACAAAAATATTTTTTATATTATTTTTCTTATTTTATATTGAATATATTTCCTATTTCATAAATCGAATGTATTATCGATTCTGAACCAAATCTAAAAATTTGGCCGGTGACCAAAAACTAACCCTGTATAATTCGTTGCAAATCTATGGTACTATACATACAAGTGTACGCATATGCCATAACATCAACATGTGGCTCCATCTATACACGTACGTGCGTCCACGCGTGCGTATGCAACTTACCTTTCTCTTCTTATCCTTCTTCCTCTTCGTCCGCGTTTTGTCCGTGTCGTGGTGAGTCATGAACTCGTCCATAAACCCTCGGAATGCGTTGACTCCCATCGTTATGGAGAGGGTGGAGCCCTCGCGCGCGCAGACCGTCTCCATCACGTGTAAGAAATTGCCGATGAGGTCTTTGTACTTGAGCGCCGAGCCGCGCGTCTGGACCACGCTGTACGTCGCCACGAGGTTGTCTTTGAACTCGCGTAGCGCGTGCTTGAATACTCGATCGACCTGAAGACAGTGAAAATTACATAAAACACTTGATAACGCGCGTGCAAAGAGCACGGGATCTAAAATAATGTCTAAATAAACTGTGAAGAAATTGTAATGTATGTACATTACAATTTTTGCCAACAGAAAGACCAAAATGTATTCCAAATAGTGTAAAAAAATAAAAATATAGTTTTTTATATCTGTCAAATGTTACACCTTTTTCTTATATATAAGATAAAATATCTCGATTGCATCAAAAAGTTTGCACCTCTTTACCATAATCAAAACCCACGGATGTAAAGATAACATTATTGGATAACTTTGAAATTGACAAAGATAAAACTCACTTCAGTGAATTTCATATATTCCCGTGCTAGTTCATGCTGATCTAGCTGTTATTAGTATTATTAAAAATAGCGTACCTCAGACTGTTTCTCGCTCTCGGACGACTCCATAAGATGAATCTTCTTTGTGATGAAGTTCTGCATCGCGTGCAACTCGTTCGCGTCCGATATGATCTTATCTGTCCGGTCCATGAACTCAGAAGTGCCCGTGAGGTTGAAGTTGGAACTCGCCGGGCCCTTCGTCTGGTCTGCGGTGGGGAATTGGGGCGTGTCCTTTAGAAGTACCCGCTTCCGCTTATGCCTGCTGCGAGCTACGCTAACTGGGCTCGGGCACGGCATGGTGATGACTCCCTTGTTCTGTATGCACTTGGTGTGGTACAACTGCTTGCAGTCTATGCACCGCTGGCCCTGAGTGACGAACGCGTCTATGGCCTGATGGCAGTATACGCATTTCTCGTCTTTCGCAAATCTCGTGCCTTTCCTAAACCTGTAATAAATAGTGTTCACAATTATTAGCAAAAACATTCAGCTTCACTGAATATTTTTCTTAATGAGCGATCTTTAATTTAAATTTTACATTTTATATTGATTTGAGGAGCGATAAGCGTAGTGGTTTACACTCAAATTATAAAATATACATAATTTGTCGTTATCGAAGTTGTTAACAAGTCCTTTGCGATACTTAGCAAAGGGCTAGGATAAAGTATCGTAATAAGTCCACAGATTATAAATTGTTATAAAAAAAACAGTTATGAAGGAGGAACATTAAAAAAGTGCTGCAATTTTATTCTCTAGTACATTATTAATATTAGAATGTATAAAATATAAGACTGACTTTAATTTAGTTAATAAAACACTAATCTATCTGATAGACTCAGTGTTAAAAGTTAATTGTTCAATAACTAGCAATGTTATGTATACAGGGTTACATTTTAGTCACCGGCCAAATTTTCAGGTATGGTTCAGAATCAATCATACATTCGATTTATGAAATAAAAAAAATAATTAGATAAAATTACTTTATCCCATGGTATAAACATATTTCTTGTTCACCACGTGGCGTGACTGGCGAATCGCTATCGGTCGGCGTCACTGACCTTGCGGTCGATACAATTCGTTTGCGAACAACGATTGATGTATTATTAAAACCTCCGGTACCGAACACGTGTTCACGGCCTTTTTTTGAAGCGTCTTAACACGTCCGCGGTACCCGAAAAGTTAAGGATCATTTCAAATCGATTTTTATTTAACAAAATTGTAATATTTTGTTTTATATATTAGACGATAAAATTTAAAACACACCCTTGGAATGATGTTTACTTCCTTATTTTAAAATTTGGCCGGTAACCAAAATGTAAACCTGTGTAGGAGTCTTTTTTTATTATTTATAATATTTTTTTCAGTGTCCCTTTAGTCATTAATTTATAAAAACCTTGTTTTTATTAATTTTTAGAATGACGTGTGCGTACATGTACGTGTATAAACATGTATATGTGCGTGTAAGTGTGCGTGCACTTACGCACCTGTGGCCCGCAATGCCGAACAGTCCGTTTGCGGTGTGTCCGATGTAGTCGGCAGCGAGCGGCGCGGCGGCCGGGTCCGAGTTGCGGCGCCGCAGCGTTTCGCTTGCGCGCACCTCTCCCACCCTACACATAATAATTTAGTTTTATTACACGATGTCAACGATTGTCATGATGAATTTGTGATCGTTGTCATGTTAAATAATATTATTTGTTACTTATTGTGGACAGCTGTAGCAGTGCTAAAAGGCAATACTAAAAAAATCTTAAGGAATCCACAAGAGCTTTGCCTAAATCTAGTCCTGATACCAGCATAGCAATTATTAAAGAATTATTAGCTTCGAAACTAGCCATATCGCATCTTATAATCATCATATCCTCTTACGTTTATAGGGAACGAGTTTCAAGACTGACATGCCAACTGAGCTGAAATATGAACTTTTAACTTGCATGTTTGCGTTTGAAATTTATTAGTAAACTAGGAATTAACGAAAATATAATGTTAATATGACATTAATCTACTGTCTATATACACTCTTACTACTCTTTAGTATATATTTATTGCCTAAACCTAATATTGAGATACGTCACATTCAGCTAAAGAGAAAAGCTATTGTACGTTCCCTACGGCTTGGTATCAGATAACCCCATTATCTGATCCATGTAATTCACTTGCCTGTCATCCAACTCGACGGGTAGCACGGGCGGCGTGGGCATGTCGAGCAGCCGCCGCACCATGCGCCGCGGCCCACGCGCCGGCGCCTCCGGACTCGCGCCGCTGCCACGCCCCGCGCACGCTGCAAGCACGCACGTAATATTTTTTTAATTTATTTATTTAATGCACCAGGCAACAAAACGCCCATATTGTTACTAATGCACTTAAAACTATATTAGTAAATATAATAACATTAACAAGTAAAATTTTATTAAGTTATGGGACATGTCCGTGAAAACTTAGCGCAGGAAAAAACATGAGTTCGTACCATCTGTTGACAATACGAACTCATGTTTTTATTTTTAAGTTTGTAGCGTAAGCTCGTAAGCTTTAATGTATGGATCACTCAAAATTAAGATGAATACAATACAATATAATTTTATTTTTCTCAGTCACAATTATACAGAATGAATAGTAACAATTCATCTTCGTGTCAATCCTAATACAATTTTGAGTGAATATTGATCATATTTATGTATCTCAAACGTCATCAGTTCACATCACGTGTTTTTTATAGTATAAGGGAAGAAAGGAGCAAAGCATTTTGATGAATAATGACGCACATAAACATCGGCGTAGAGGTATACGGTATAGAAGCGTCACCTTCCTTCTCTCCTGCCTCTAATGGGACAACAGAAACTCACATAACAATAATTATTAATGTTCAGATTTTAGGTCGGGCATCACCTTAAGTAGCCCTCGCTAAAGATGGCAAACAGTCACGGCGAGTGCAATAGAATGCCTTCAGGTTCACCCGAAAAAAAAACCTTAAGAATATGGCACATTCCATGTAGGTACAACAGGTAGGGTCACAGTACAATCTTATTTACTTTAATAAATAATATTCTTACACTTAACATATTTAATTGCATAATCTTTACATATAGTTACAAATAGTAAATAAAACATTGTACTTAATAGCCATTGAGTTATATGTACTACGTACTAGAGAAGAAATCTCAACTAGATGTTGTGTCATACGTTGTAGAGTGCGTGCTCTCAACTTCATTTAGTTCGGGCCCAGCGCTTGTCTAAATGTGACGTCTTAGAGTACAATTTATATTTCATAAAATGCCTTCGTGTGTATTGAGATATTGTTCCAATAACTCAAGAAACATTAGTAAAAATCAAGGAGTGACCTTTCATCAGTAAGTTAAACACATTTATCTTTAAAATACGCTTAATTTAATTATTTTTAACAATTTACAGCAACGTTTGAGGCGTTGTCAAATGTTTATACGAATTTCAAAGAGTAAGAACATTTGTCTGCGCAGAGTGGACAGATGACGAGTATAAATTTTATTGTTAGAGATTATTACGTATTATTGTGTAATTAATTTTTATATTATTAAATTTATAAGTAGTTTAATATTCAAGAATTTATAAAGTAATTACTTACTTTAAGATATTTAAATGTATTAAAATTAATATTTATTGTTATTATCATATGGATGTAAAGGTTTCCTGGGAGGTGTCATGAAACTAAAGAAGCGTGGATCAAATTTGTTCAGGAGAATCGTAGCGAAGAAATGTGGTTACCATCAAATTATTCACGCATATGTTCCGTACATTTCAAAGAAAACGACAAATAAACCACAAAGACAGGAAGAGTGTTCTTAAAGAAATCTGCAGTACCATACGATAACGTAATTATATTATTGCTGTTTTTTTTTACTATATGGTAGGTTTTTAAAAAACAATAACGCTAGATTTTTATTTTATTCCATAAGGAGAGAAACGAGCCGTCGAAGTGCCATAACTATCAACGCTCATAAACATCTACACAACCAAGGCTATGTAGATAGGTTGCCCTGCTTCACTTCCTTTAACATCAAATCAGGTCAATCGGGTCCTCGATGTGATATTTAGTATGGAGATATTTGAAGGACTGAAGAGTGCCATAGGCTCATTTTTATGGCGATAACCTTTCACGGGAAAACACATTTCCATCAAATTTAAATAAACGCTATAGAGGGCTCTATTATAGGCGCAAAAGAGTATGACGTATGTCTTTAGTAATCAAATGAAATTGCTACTGTCAAATGTTTGACAGAAACGTCAGAGTTCTAAACAAGAGTCATAATATTGTGTTAATATTATATTTATTGTTCTTATTATTATAAATACGAAAATGTGTAAATGTGAAAAACCACGCTAGCGAAGCCGCGGCTAACAACTAATGAAATATAATTTAAATTTTAAACTTAATTTTAAGATATATTTTCTTTACCCCATATGTATACTTTTTTATTTTGTTGTTTTTGTGTAAACAATATTACACTTGATACACGTCATATATTTTTTAAATATACCTACGACCTTAGATTATGTATACTACCGTTAGATTGGCGATGCAACTTTAAAGGCGAGACCAAAAAGCAAATAATAATATACCTACGACGTAAAGTATTTTTGAATACTTACTTTTTTAATTTAATTTTAAATGCGAAAAAAAATAGAGCTTGACAGAATATTTTTTATACACTTAGCTATAATTTAAATATACTCAACAGTAATTGTAGTTTTGTAGGTACAAAAGGTACTGAGTCACTTCTGCGATGTTAATCTATAGAATGTCATCTCATTGTCATCTGAATGTCATCGACACATTTTTGGCTTGGTATAGCTTCTCTATACGTAGTAATAATAACTCAATGTTAATAGCATAATTTTTTAAAACTTTTAAATTAAAAGTAGATAAGTATTGTAATAATAGTAAATATGAATAAAATTATAATAATTGTAAATATTGTAATAACATAATCCTATAGTTAAAATAGAGTTTTTAATATGATCATTTCTAATATGTTCTATTTTAATTAACTCACACAATAGGATATCCTTAAATTTTTTCACGACCCTTTCGACTTCCATCTTGCTTGCACCACATTTAAAACACGACTAAATATTTCAATGTTTTTTTTTTAAAACTAGCAGTGCCTCAGATAAATTACTACCAATTACCTAATAGCCAATACACGGTGTATTTTTTCCAACTGTATCGATATTTACGAAGACCGTTCACAATCGATAAATTAATCGATTAATAAATAAAATATTTAAATATATTTATTATCACACTAGAAGTAATATTTATGTACACCGCCACTTGTTCAGAAAACAAACACAGACAAGACATAGGTATTGTCGTGAGAGGTCATTGACCGTAGGACCTCGAATCTCGTGGAAGTTGTAACTTGCGTCTTGCATTCCGCCGGCTGCATCTTTGACCGTGACATACATAAGCTCACGCGTTATTTTTAAATTTTATGAATCATATCAATAAGTGAAAGTTAACAATGGCTAAAGAGCCATTATAAGTTTTTCAAGCCAGTAATCAACACAAACACACGTAATCGATATAAGATTTTGCAGCAAATTAAATCCTACGAATATTATAAATGCGAAAGTTTGTATGTTTGTTACTCTTTCACACAAAAATTACTGAACGGATTTTCATGAAACTATACAGTAATATAGCTTTCATATCAGAATAACATAATAAGTTAAAATTTAAATGGATTTTTGAAGTCCGAAATCCACGCGGGCGAAGCCTTTGGCGGAAGCCAGTATGTTATATATGTGAAGGAAAATATTATTATTATTCTGCATTTAGTTAGGCGAAACTTGCGCGGACTCTAATTATGCTAGAAAGTGCTTTTGTATCAATAGTGAATAATAAAAAACATTCGAATAACTTTTTTTACTGTTTTTTAATGTATATATGTAATTAAGTATCAATTCAGATCAATAAATAAGCTATAAATTCCAAACTTTCCATATTTTATTTTTATATAGGTGAAATATATGTATCACTTCCATTTAGAAATTTCTAAAAAATAACTGTATTTAGATAAAATACCCTGTATAATTACCGCTGGAGAGTAAACACATTACTCTAACTAATGCCGGTCGGTAAACAAAACACTTCCCAGAATTTAGCAAGGGTCATTAGTGTTAGGTATTTTTTTTTAAATTGTGAATGAGAAAAGAAATTAAGGTGATTTTTAGGGTTCCGTATCTCAAAGAGAAAAAACGGAACCCTTATAGGATCGCTTTGTTGTCCGTCTGTCTGTACGTCTGTCAAGACCTTTTTCTCTAAAACGCGTGAACGGATTAAGCTGAATTTTTTGTCAAATACGGAGGTCAGTTACGTCTTGATGCCTTGAAAAAATCACACTTCTAAGTTAACGCAATAAAAATTTATAGCCAATTATGCACAAATTTTGTATGAAAACGTACTTTGTCGAAAACCAAAAAATATCGAATACGTTGACCTGGAGTTGTGAAATTTGGCAAGAAGTAAAAACTTATAGCACATATATAAGAATAAATCTGAAAACTAGTAAATTATACAGTAGATCATTGGAAAAATCATTATCAACTTATAACTGTGATTCGCCTACTAAATGTGTGTGAGCAACCGTTTATGTACGTTTGTCAACTTATACGGCAGGCGTAAAGTTACAATAATTGGAAATCATGCATTACGTTTGGATTACGCAACCCTCGGTGTGCGAGTCGCACTTGGCCGGTTTTTTATTTATTTATAGTTAGGTGATTGTTATAATAAGATCTTAGACTAATAGCGATATTGTCATAGGTAAGATAAAAAACTATTTTTCACTTAGATACCACCCACTAATCCTACTAATATTAGAAGTGTGAAAGTTTGCAAGAACAGGTTTGATTTAAATTTGGCACAAATAGATTATAATATGGAATAATAAATTAACAAGTTAACCCTAAAAACCTATTTCAAATTCAACATTAAGATGGCGCCCTTTACTTCTGTTAATTAAACGTGATTAGTGTTACTAATATGCAGATTCAAAATAAATTTCTTGAAATTAAGATCAATGGATTTCATCGATAAAGAGTGTCATATATACATATTATATGTCCTGTACCAATACTTTTACAACTCCAGACTTATATACCATTCAATTTCGAACCATCTCCTTCCGAAGAGGTAAAGTCAAGAGTACAACGTGTCGTTAAAAGTGTAATAGTGTAATTAGCCCAAATAAATATATTTAAAAAAAGAGCCGTTTACGTTATACGTACATGTATCGTGTTGTGCGTCGCGTCGCAGCGGCGGCTCCCGCGAGTCGCGTCCGCGCGGCGCGCTCTCACGCACGTCGGGCGCGTCCCGCACGCCCCGCCCCTCAAGCGAGTCCCGCGAGTCCCGCACGTCCCGCGTGTCCCGCGGATCGCGGCGCACAGGCGGCAAGCTGTGCAGCGCGCGCGGCTCCAGCGTTGTGCTGGATAAACTGCGCTGATACACCTGTGGCGACGTGCGCCTGTAACGTGTACACACACACACACACACACATTATTAGATAATAAGCTGATATAAAATCACTGTGTCGGGGTGGCGTGGAACCCTAGATATAGATATCAATGTAGGCTGGGCCATAGATTTAGAATGGGCATTGCATATTTTTTTTTCACACCTATTTTTTACTTTAGATTTCGTAAATATAGACCATTCTAATTTCTTCGTTGTCATTATTTTTTTATTAATTATTTAAAATTTCGCTGGTTTTGGAGTGATGACGTCATCAGTGGCATTATAACTGTGTAGTGCCTTTGCCTATAATATAACATTTTATTAATGTATTTTAAACTGACATTTAGTAAATGTCAAAACTGTAGCAAAACAGATACAAACAACAATCAACAGTAAACATAACCTCAACTCTCACCAAGCATTCGATTACTATTATAGCGTATTTAGCATATTTCTAAGATATAACTATGGAATATAGGAAATGCTTTGTTCCTTCCTGTAAAAATGACTCCAAAGACAAGCACTACAAAATGTTGGTTCGTATTCGTATTTTGACATGACATATTTGAAATTTACTAAATGTCAGTTTAAAATACATTATTAAAATGTTATATTACAGGCATAGGCACTACACAGTTATAATGCTACTGATGACGTCATCACTCCAAAACCAGCGAAATTTTAAATAATTAATAAAAAAAATGACAACGAAAAAATTAAAACTGTTCAAATGAGTTCCTTAGAATGGTCTATATTTACGAAATCTAGAGTAAAAAACAGGTGTGAAAAAAATGTGCAATGCCCATTGTTCTCACTACGTGAAAGATGTACAATGCGTGGGAGCGAGACATTCAAATTAGGTTCCAATCATCGGAAAAGAAACGAGACAGTAGATGAAGTACATATTATATGACAATTATTTTAGCTATTAAGAGGCCACAGCGATCCGATTTCATACTAATGACAAAGGCATATATGTGTTTTTGTAGTAATCCTGACATTTGTGAAATATTTTTTTTGTCTCGTCTCTGTTCTGACATTCTGTATCTTGTACATTCTAAATCTAGGGGCTGGGCTACAGTCTTCCAAAAATCTATTATTAACATTAGCTACTAAGTACCTACCTGTAACTTGTGGAAATAAAATGTATTATTATTATTGGATTGTGATGACGACACATTGGAAGTGGGAATTAAATCCGTAGTATAATTGTAGCTGTATAATTGTCCGTAGGATTTGCTACTGTTGCTGCGTGCCTAATCCGGCACTGTATAGTCTTCACAACCGGCGAGTTTGTGTGAAGAGAGTTAAGAATGTGGAGACAGCGAGACAAATATGTAAGGATAGTAATACGTGGAACTCTGTACTCCATGAGGGAACCGTTGTAGTAGTTGTGTATTTGGTGTTCTATTCAAAGAAGGGAAATAATCTTAAGAAACATTATAATATTTTTCGTGCGCACGTGCGCGAGCGTTCGTGTGTACACGTGCGTGCGTGTGCCTGTGTATGTATACAACTATACACCGTACCGTGAGTTGTTGAGGTTGCACTCGCCGCTGCACTGCCGTAGATACTCCTCGCTGCTGCAGGCCAGAGACTCCGCCAGTTCACGCTCCAGCTGAACATTTACACCATCGTTATATAAATATACTTATATGAAGCTGAAGAGTGTGTTTGTTGGTTGGACGCGCTTTTCTTAGAAAACAATGTGCCGATTTAAGCTATGGACTATATAATTTCAAGCTAAGTCTTTTAGTCTAGTTAGGTAGTAGTAGAAGTATGAAATAGGGGGGATTGTAGATCTACTTTAACATAAGGATTTAGTTAAGGACAGATTGTTTTGATGTGTAAACATTTAGTGTTTAATATAAACTTTTTTATAAAATTTAAGAATCCGGTGACCCATGGAGGAGGGATTACGAAAAAGGGCCACGCATCTCTACAACCTCATTTCGAATGTCTAATGGGTCTGGCTCGATCACCCGTCTATACTATAAAAATGTATATCTATACTCCTATACAAATATGGAAATGGCAGGAATATATGGGAGTTTTGTACCGCGCCGCTCATCGTTCTTTTCATATTTTTTCACATTTATTGGGTAGGTAAAATTATATACAATTACTAAGTGAATTGTAATGACTAAACTAATTTAACTACTAATTACTATACTAATTAAACGAAGTGGGCACGGTCGACTAGTCGTTTTTATGTTTAGTATAAATATATAGGAAGTAAACGAGCAATCCGAGCCATTTTCATAACTACCTACGCCCATAGACATCCGTGCATGGAGGTTGTACAGATGCGTTGCCCTCATTCTTCCTCCTTGTAGGGACATGGGCTTCTTACACACCTCACGAAATGCGATAGCACAACTGTCGCTTTACGCAGGTGACGTGTAAGCAAGAGGTACCTCCCCGGTGGTGCCGGCATTATCTATCTATCATTTACTAAAATGTTCAAGGCTCACCTTATTCTTCTCGGCCAACAGGTAGTTCTCGTCTATCCGCAGCCACGGCAGCTCGTGCGCGAGATCCTCTGCCGTGATCTTGTTGGGCCGCGGCACCTGCGGGTTCCGGACCAGCGCCCACCCATCCTCAGGCGACTCGCCGGCCTCTTGCAGACTGTGGACACGAGACAACACTTGAGCATGCGTGACTATATCAGGTGGCAATAGGGTTACCAGATACGAAGACTAAAATATCTGGACAAAGGACAATGACAGGCGTGTAGGGGAGTTTTGTACCGCGAGATGAGCTCAAGGTAGGGATTCTTTTCATATTTATGTGGTAGGTAATATCATATATCATTATTAGTTTTGAACGTAAAGTTCTAAAAATCTGTTAATTTAACAGATTTTTAAAACATTTTTTTTATTTTAATAACAAGATTTTTAGAAAAACCTGTTAATTTAACAGATTTTTAGAACTTTACGTTCAAAAGTTATTCCATTTTATATTTCACGTATAGGCACAAAATAACAAGGTAAGTTACCTAGGTATTTAAGTACGATATGATCCCAGGTGATTTATTGTTGTCATTATTATCAACAAGCTACGCCAATGACATTCGTCAGCTTGTTTACGGTTTTCTTGTTTCGTCAATAAACGATGCCATGTCATTTTGTTTATATTGATTTATATAATCGATATCTATATATATATATATAAAACTCAAACGTGACATAGCCATCAATCAACGCACAGCCCAAACCACTGGACGGATCAAGCTGAAATTTTGCATCCAGGTAGATGTTACGTAGGCTAAGAAAGGATTTTTAGAAATTCAACCCCTAAGGGTGAAATCGGGTGTTGAAGTTTATATGAGAAATTAAACGCGGGTAAACCGCGGGGCACAGCTAGTTGTAAATATAATCATATAATGCCACAAAAATACTATCCTTAATAATAATTAATGTAGTTCGTATTCAAAAATAGATTTGTTTGTACCTTTGAATACGTAAATGATGCAAATTCATAAAAAAACGAATTAAAAAAAATCGATTTTAGTCTAGAAATTGTAAAAATTGTTGTCAACGGAATTTTCATAGTAAAGTTCTAAAAATTATTTGAAAATAGTAAGATCACTTCATCAACGGTAGAAATCACCAATAACTTCTGCTTTAAAAAAATCTAGATTTTTGATCATAGTCGGACCTAAAAATAAATAGTATTTCTTTCCAACACAATTTTAGATTTCAAAATTTAATTTAAAATCTGACTAATGGGGCAGTTCCTCAATTTCTTATAAATTTCTGTTTTGTCGGGATACTATCTTTTTCACACTTCCCATCCACCTTCCCCCCTTAATGAGCCACCGGATACTTATACACCGCACGAAAAGCGACAGCACAGCTGTCACTTTACACCAGTCTCGTGTAAGCGAGGTCCCTCCCCGGTTTTTTTTTTAAACGGGTTTTGGCCCACCACTCGTTCCCACCGCTGCTACTCGTGTCCCCAGGATCGACAGCGGTAACCACACTTGACCCTTTGATATGGTCGCAGGGAGCCCGAGGGGAAAGCTAAATCAATCTTGGGACCCGCAACGAATTTAATCAGAAGAAAGTAGGAGGAGTAGGAAGTAATTCCAATTTCCCTACGTAATCAAAGCGGGAGACAGTACAAGATTGCAGTGACTTAAATAAGTTTAGTAAAACTTACCCCGGGCTTACTAAAAGAGTTATTATATAATTTTAATCAAAACATCCTAGGCCTGACAGGGCTGCACTATACAATATGTACTTTTCACGTTAAACGGAACAACTAAATAATTATAAATCTTCGGGCACTTTTAATAACTTATGACATTAGAACTGTCATCTCAGTCAACTCATGACTGCGGTTGCTGTACATCAACCGAAATGTCGAGATTGTAAAATACTTAAATAAACCGCGATAATATCTTTTAAAAATAATTTACTATAATGATACAATATTCGCGTAAACTTAAAGGATCCCTTAAAACCATGCCTACAATTAACATCTTGTAAATAAAAAGTGTAGAAACAAACCTTGTTGTAGACTGGTTGAGTGGCAACTCGGTTATGTTCTGTGTTTTGGACACCCTCTTCTTGTTGTAAGTCAGTCCGGTCCTTTCTATAACATGATCGTGTTTTTTCTCCAAACTGGAACAAACAATTCCATATTTATAATTCAAATCTTGAAAAATATTAAACTTATTTTATTCTTGTTTCTTTTAGGAACACAAACAAGTCAATTTTATACACAAGTTCTTTAACCGCGCTGTGACTTCTTCAACCTGTAACCCACAGCTGAGTAAATGTCTTCATTTCACGTAATTTTTGACGATCCCTTGCCTTTGTCATCCATCTTTTTCCGGCGGTCTTTATGATATCGTCGGCCCACCTCGTAGTTGTTACACCCGTAAGATTCGATCCCATGGAAATATCGAGATGAAAAAGGTGATGCAGATGTTGGCCGATTCTCAGACCTACCCGATATGCTCACAAAATTTCATGAGAATCGATCGAGCCGTATCAGAGGAGTATAGTAACTAGCACTGCGACATGAGAAATTTATATTTATGATAAATATGCTTGCCTTGCTTCAACCCATCCCGCGTTCGACCACTGTCTATTCACAAACTTCACCAAATACGACAGGTTGGCCATCACTTTTTAGACGGTGTCATATATGCTAAGAGGTCCGATCCTGCTAGTCTGACAATCATACGTCGAATGCGATTGATAAAATATTATTGTTTTTAATTGAAAGTGATGCTATAAAATAACAGCTAGAGAATTGTTTTTTCTATCACTTGACCGTTGTGCCTAAGTTGAAGCGAGTTTATTACTTTAATAATAAAAGAACTTCCATTTAGACATTTGCTCATATTCCTGAGTCTGTTTTTTTTATGGTATCGGAGGGCAAAGGAGCAGTCGAAGCCATTTTCATGATTACCGACGCCCATAGACATCCGCAGTCATATATATGTTGTTCTCTTTACTCCACTCCCCTCCAAAAATGTAAAGATAAGAGATTTAGACATCACAAACAAAGAACTTACCTCGCAAGAGGCAGAGACTGCGTGGCTCGCACCTGCCTAGTTTTCTCCGCTTTTTCTTGTATTAACAAGTTTCTGCAATGAGGATATTTACATCAATGAACAAATTAACATTCTATAGTATCCTAACCATCTTCATCATCTCTTTTTTTCTGTCGGACGGTCATATCAACGAACGGCAAAACTGCCATTCTCCTGCCTTCTCGTCGGTCAAAAAAACGTATCTCACATATTGTCACTGCGCGTGCAAATATCGTTGTGTTTTTTGAACACGAATGCAAGATTTAGATAGTTAACAATAGGGTATTTGACAATTTTTTTATTTTTTTTTATTTCATACTTTATGACTTGTTAAACACGTTACATAAATATTTCCAGAAAATAAGCAGTATTAACAACAAAAAATTATGTTAAACTGTCATGGCAACGCAATATGATTAGATTGACGTGAAACACAAGTAAATAAAGTGTCAAACACTAGGCAATTCGGCTAGAGTTTACTTGCCGGTGACGTCATCTGAGTTTCAACCGATCACAAAACGTTTTTGACGTTGACAAATAATTGCTTCTTTATTTCGCAAATTTTACAATAAATATGCATTTTTTTATATAAAATAGACTTGTATACGGTTTATTATTATCTTATTTAATATGATGACTATAATTCGTAGTATATTTTTGATAGTGTCAAATAGCCTATTGTAGTTAAAACTATGCGACTTTTGAGAATATCAGTTTTTTGCTCTTAAAGTGTAAAAACACTTAGCTACTTTTACACGCGCCACGACGATTTTACACCTAATGTTGCTGTTTTACGTAAAACCATTCCTTTCTTATAATCCACGTTTAACTAGTAGCACATTTTCATAGTTAGATTTTACTTACGTACACTGTATCACAACTCAATAAAATTTAATTAAAATTAAAAACCCTTGTGCAACTTAAATAAATCCATAAACTCGTTAACTAATAAACAAATTAATTAATAACAATAGTCGCGGAACATCTTCCACTTTTGGTAATCTTCGTCATTTCGTGCGCGGCTCGGCGCACGCCAGGCGCGGGAACGCCGCATTTTGCCTACTTAGTATAGAAATACTGCTGTCTCGCGCGCTAGTCGTTTTAGCTCAATTCTGATGAGAACGCGTAGAAATCAACGTGCGCCGGTTCCAGCGCACGCGGACAAGTAATTTTTATTCGAAAATAAACCTTATTAATATATGCCAAAGATCTTAAATTATTTCATTTCATAATAAATACTTAGATGTCTATAAAAAATTCTATACTATCAAATTTATTATGATATATACATACCTATAATTATATTAAAGCAATATTTTTTGGTTATTTGCTGTAAAAACCTGCACAAGTGCACAACCATAGGTATTGCATGTAACTAAATAACTAACATACTATATTACATTTTTGCACTATGATATATTCGGTGTATGGTGATATACGTGACAGTTTACAATAATTAGGGTATAATAACCAAACAAAATTTAATGTATTAGGGTTCCGTACCTCAAAGAGAAAAAAACGGTACCACTATGTTGTCCGTCTGTCAAGACCTTTTTCTCGATAATGCGTAATGGGATTTAGCTGAAATTTATGTCAAATGCTGATGTCTATTACGTCTTGATGACTTGAAATAAAAAGTTGACACAATAAAAAGTTATATGCACAAATTTTGTATGAAAACGCACTTTTTCTAAAACCTATAGGGTACTTTCCTTTAAGAAGTATGAAATTACAACACACATATAGTAATAAATATGAAAACTACTAAATTATATTTGTATCACTGGAAAAATCATTACTAAATTATACCTGAAGTTCGTTTCATACCAAATGTTTGCAAGCACTCGCATATATAAGTTGGTCAACTTATAGTCAACTTCTTTCTTTGCTTGTGTGGTTCACCTCAACTCTCAAGGAGACACTTTTACCTATGATTGGTACGGAACCTTCGGTTTGCGAGCCCGACTCGCACTTGGCCGGTTTTTTTAAATAGTCTCTCAAGAGGATAAGAAAATAGAATCGGAATTGGTAATTTTAGAGTCTATTTTCAGCTTAAGATATATTTTTTATTAATTAATTGATATTCAATTCATTTCTATCTTCATCTGTCGACAATTAGTCGTACGAACTAAGAAGCCTCAGTGGGTTCTTGCACAACGACTTTGCTAAGATCACATCACATGATCAAATGCATAGTTTACATTTTACATTTTTTTTTTACATTTTTTCATACACATATTTTTGTTTACATTACATTTTTTTTTACATTTTTTCATATACATATTTTTGTAATATGCCAATTTATTTTAACTATCTCGCATATCATAGTACAGCGAAATTAGTACAACAAGCAATCACTACTTACAGGTGTATGTCAATGATACTCTTCAGCTGCTCTATGCTGCTCTCACAGTCCGCGTTGAGGGGGGCCTTACTGTCATGCTGTCAACACGAACACCAAAACACAGACTCGTTTATGTACACGTGGCACGAGTGCGGCTTAAACGGCAACACAATATATGGTATAGAATGTGACTGTTCTCTCAGCCTACCATTTCGGAACTGTAGGTGTGTTGTGGTTGATATATAAGTATTATGATGTAGTGGTGAGACGGTGATTGCGATCGCCGTGAAAAATCACTGTGATATTCATAAACAGCGATCGCTGTAGTGAATGCTCTTTGCGCAAGCAGTAATTGAATCACTACATGCTCACAGCGACCGGTCACTGTTATTAAGCGTTCACTGTGATCGCTGGAAGCGATGCAGCGCGCTAAAGTAAAGAGTGATTTAAAGAGTGATTAAATCACTGCTACTATTCACGGCGATTTTCTACAACTGCTCAGGGCGATCGCTGCTACTCAAATATCACTCTTAGGCACACCTCTATTATGATGAACGGTTTTATTTTAAATCATCAGTAGGATTAACATCTGAACATGATGACTGATACACCAGACATAATCAATATTGTCGTGATTATCATTTTTATTATAGTACGCGATCATTATTGGTCCATAGGAGGGGAGAAAGAATTGAAGGTAACGCTAAATGAGTTGCCTTCCTTTCTTTCCAGATATTGTGCGGATGTCTATAGGCTTCGGTAGTCATCAAAGGGCACTGATTGCACGTATGTCCGACTGGAATATAAAAGAAAAAATATTACGGTACCCCCAAGGCAGTTTCTTTCTCATATAAGGGGCAATCGAGCAGTTAGAGCCAGTCTTTATGACTGTCCATAGACATGGGTTATAGAGATACGTTTCCTTCCTTCCTCCTCTCCCCTCCATGATACATAGCTCCCTAGTACGTAATGGATAATCCGCCAGAATCCATGAAAGTTTTGTGATGTTGTAATGATAGTGTTGTTGAAATTGTTATAAAATTTTAAGCTATATATAAAACCGAATATGTTATAGAATTAGAAAAGTGTAATCCATAATATTATTGTGTCTTTAGATAGTAGTTGACTACGTTTAAGCTCGCACATGAAAATGTATTGTTATTAATTATTATTGCATCATTAGTAATAAATAAAAGAAAAATTGTTGTTATTTAAAGAATTAGACAGGATACAAACAACACTCAGACAAATGAAACTTCTACAGCTCAGTCAGAATATATATACTCTGGAAAGTGATGATTGATGTCAGCTGTCATAGGCTGTCATTCATAGAAACGTCAAGTCTTGCAGTAGAGATATCGCGAGCGAGTTAGCTTGAGCTCACGTCTTGTTATATTTTAAGCCTTTTGAGTTGTGGAATAAGGTTTTTATTGAATTGGTGTTATAAATCGGATAAGACCGGCCTATATTGTATTCTTCAGCGTCAACGACGAAAGACGGTGTAACTTATTTTTGTGGTCCAATTATACTGTCATACAGTGACGTCACTAGAACGTTTGCAATGGAACCAAATTGCGATGTGGTCTACAAACAGGACAGACTTCTTTCTAAAATATCGGTGCCGACTTAAGCGGCTGAATTATAGCGGTTAATGACGTCACTAAAACTTCGTTATTGTAACGTTCTTTTGCTTTATATAGTAAGTTTTAGTGACGTTATTTAAAGCCTGTAAAGATGACACCGCTTACCATATGAAATAAAACGACAATACTTTAATGAAATATAATTGTTGTAATCTAAAACTCTTATTGAACGTCAAAATACTACCACCGAACGGTCCAACTCTAGCCCAGACCTAAAAAGAAACGGCAAAACAAACTCAGCGGGTCAATGCCATCGCCGCCAGGCGCAAATATTATGACCGAGCTATAGACTAGTGAGTGTGATGGGGGATAACCTAGATGCCATAACACAATGGATAATAACCTAGATGCGATCGTAACACCTCACTCACCTGTAGTCTTGGGGGCTTGGGGAGGACTCGCCTCCTCAGCTCGGGGAGGGTCTTCCTGAAGAGGAACCCTCTGGCGGCCGCCTGGAAGTGTACCGCCGCGTTCCGCAGCCGCAGGTACCAGCGGCGCACCTTGTGGCCGCGGAACCACGCCTGCAGACGGAGCGCCGCCTCGTGGCGTACTACTAGCCAGTGCCTGAATGATATAGCTGTACGTTAATGAACTTATTAGATACAAAATCATGAACGACGGAAACATTTTCATATTTATCGGCAGTGTATAGACATCTATCGACGTTTACAGTTGGTAGACCAGTTATATAGAGGTGAGTGACGTCACCTGCAGTACGCCTGTATGACGGTGGAGGCGCGGCGCAGCGCCAGAAAGTGGCGGCGCTCGAGCACGGCGCGGAACCAGCGCTGGATGGTGATGATGGACGCCATTAGCTGCTGGTGCAGCCGGTAGTCTAGCTTCGTCTGCTCGCTCTCGCGCATGAAGATCTTCGTCGCGCCTGTACACAGATATAGTGATTTATCGTAAAGTTTAAATTATTCTCGTTATACGATGAAATGTGGATATTTCTGTGGTCATTCACACTTTCCAAGTAATAATAAAAAACTGGCAAAAGGTAGGTCTTTTACATATATAAGTTATATCATCAACATACCGAGCTGATAGTTATCTCTATCAAGATTCAGAGTCGCCAGGAAGTGCTTCACGTCCGCCTGGCTCGAGAGCAGCCCCTTGGGCAGCAGTATCCGGTAGATGCGTATGAACTCGTCGTACGTGATGCGCACGTTGTACCCCGCCTGCCGTATCCGCACCGTCTCGAGCATGCCCGTGTAGCGCAGCTGCCGCTGTACCGTCTCTTCGTCGAACACGCTCGGCACCTTGTCGCTGTTTGACTTTATGCATCTGGAATGTGCAGTTTGTGCTATAGGTAATACGTTTCTAGACTAACATGCCAAGTAGTGGCTGAAATTTTAACTTGCAGAATATTTTCGTGTATTTGTAAAAACTAAAATTTAAATTAATTACGGATATATTAAATGTCAATATGACGTAATTTTTTGCAAGTATTTAATGGTAAAATTAATATTTGGACGCCCACATTCAGCTAAATTGCTGTCGTCTCATGTTTATTGCACGATCCCTATAGATATTGTATGTAGTTATAATCTATATAGTAGTAGGTATTGTTCAGTTCAGTGGTAATAGATGCCCCTTAACTATTAACTGAACATTTACTACGAAAATTGCTTTTGTCAGCAACAATGTGAGCGCGAGGGTAACGTACTATTTCCATAACCTCAAAAAAAAAAACAAAGGTCTAACCGGAATCATATTTTAATATAATTTTTATAATGAAAATATTTTCTTAAGAGTCTACTATCAGAATTTCAGTATAGTTGTAAAATATAAAAGTGACCTAGCTCAGAAGCGTGTGTTTTGTTACGAAGGTAAAATGTTTCTCTTTAACCGAACAGCCAAAATGTATTCCATGTATAAAAACGTTAATTTTTTTACTTAATTTTATATCGACTAACAATGACAAAATAAGCACTATATTCACCTGATGAAGAATGGGTTGGCCTGGTTGAGAGTCTCCATGAGCGCAGCGAGCGAGTGTTGGAACTGCGTCGCGACCGTCAGCGGCTGCTTGCGTTTGCCCGCCGGCGCGCCCGTGCGTCCCGCAAGCGTCTTAACACTCTGCAGGTTCTTTAGACCCTTCTTGGCTCGCTCGCGGGGCCGAAACGACTTGTTCTTCCTACAGTCAACGGGTGCATTAGAAAAGAGTCACCAGAAGTTAGGACCTACCACCTTTGTACATGCTATTTCAATGAGAGTTTTCCGCTCGCTCTCGAACGAGCGAGACGCTCGAAATGCGCTAACAAATCTCAAAATGGCCGACTGTTTTAAGAGCGCATGGAATTTACGTGTAAACTCTCATTGACAATTACGTTACAGCCAGGGTTGCCCACGTAACAGTGTGGACAGGCACATTGATAAAACGTGGCAACTCTGGCTATAAAATGAAAGCCATGTTTTACAAATAATAATAATTATCACAGAGACTACATGTAATGATTAACACAAAAACAAAATCCAGCAAAATTAAAAAGTAACCACCACCGCCCGTCCCAACCGTAGAGAAACCGAGTTAATAGTTAGAACGAAATGTTATTTTGCGTATTCGACCCGCATGCACGAGAAGCCACGCCCAATTCGCGAGCGTATGAAAGATGCGAGAGATAGAGAAACTCGACATTCAACGATGCGTGTCAACTCTCCCTATCCCTGTCACGCAAGAGAAGCCACGTCTATCCCTGAGCAATGCGCATGAGCGAGAGGTATAACGAAAGTAGCAACCATACGAAATACGTGCATGTGAGTCACTCAGTAGAGATAGCAAAAGTCGACACGCAAGCACGTAAAACCACGCCCATTTCGCGACGTATGAGTGCGAGAGAGATAGTCGTGCGCACGCAAGCACGTACATGACGATGAGGTTCGCTCGCTGCATCACATCGGCGTCGTCCAATTCTCGCTCCACACGGCGCGTACGCGTCTCTGCCAGCCTGTAATGCCTCGGGCCACGCCCCCCGCGCGCAGGCTCCGCCCTCTTACCCTCCTGTCCCTTGTTCGCCCTGTGCGGCGCTCTGCGTGTATACGACGAAAGGACATAAGGACTGATTTACACAGGGTCAGTGGCACACTGAATTCAAGTCAGTCAGCGCTAACTTGAGTATAGCCTAATATAAATAGATTTAAATTCACTACAGCGGTATCAAATCAGCGCTGACTGGTTTATTCGCACATGGAATATTATGTTGTCAGTTGCCACTGGCGTAGCTACTGACTTTTACACTGACTCTGTATAGGTCTTCCTTAACACATTAATGGAGCAAAATAATAAGAAAAATCTAACAGTTTTGTTCGGTATCACGCATGCTGTGCTCAGAGTATGGTGTGCGTAATAAATGATCGTCAGCTAGTACTAATACATGTTACAGGAGATGTCTATAAAAAGGCTGTGTTTAGAGTGTCGGTTAGCAAATTATATAGTGAGTACTTTTGAGACGTAATCCAGCACCCCGGGTCAACTCGACTAACCACATTAGTTGTTACACTTTTGTCGTGACTTGACAGCTTCATTGTCAGTTCTCAAAACGGTCGTTCTGAGTGTCTAAACACAGCCTCACCTAAATAAAAGGTCCACTAGAACAAAACATTGAGTCATGCGTGCACATGTAAAGCATTCCATAAACGGCGACTTACGCAATGCGGTTGATTGCGAGATTGATTGACGATACTGTCACCAGATGGCTGAGAAACAAGATATATCATTACATCACAGTACAGTACATCGTAGCATAAGCTTATTCGACATATCACGTCCAGGGTTCCGTAGCGGAACGATTGCATGCGGACATGCGGACGGAGCACAGTCGCGACAGGTAGTTAGTACGTCACACGCGGAGTAGTGGACACGTCTAGACGTGAGCGAAGGCTTGTTTTCGAGGCCTCGGTAGGGCCTTGAAGGTCTAAAGGTCAGCTTCGCCCACGCCTAGCTACGCCACTGGTGCGTCGCTCACCTGAGTAACGTGTCGTTGGGGGCGTGTATAGAGGGGCGTGGCACCCGCGAGGAGTTGTCGACGCGACTGACGCGGTGTCGTCTGCCAGCGTCCATGAACGCGAAATATCCCCTGTAACGTAACGAAAAAAGAATTAGTGTACGTAACAATATGTGACTTGCATAGCGTTACAAGTTTGATGTATCGTGTTTGTGTGTATTGCGATTTCTATAGGCAGATACTAGTATTTTTTTTTAGTACTACCAAGCTTATATAGAAGCGTTGCCCTCCTTGCTCCACCATGCTCCATTGGCCACCGTTTTATAGTTGGCTACATTCGTATTTTCGAATATATCTTTTCAGGTCGGTAACGCGCCTGCAAAACCTCGTGTTTTACGGAAGTCTATGGGCGGCGGTAATAATCTATCACCTTCTCGTTTGCCCTTTATAAGAAAAAAAAATGTACCTGAAAAAGGCGCGCAGGATGGCCCAACGGAACACGGCCACAGGGTCCACGCCCACCAGCTCGCGCACGAACGCCAGCGACGAGTTCTTCAGCACGCTGACTATATCCTGCCGCATCAGGTCCAAGTTCTTTTCGCGCATCGCCGTCACCTGCGAAAAAACAGTTGCCATAGTAAGATATTATTTGCTCCGAGTCCAACTTTTATTATTTCACATTTTATTGGATTAATAAACCTCAAAAACGAAACACGCCTTACAGGTACAAAAAGTAAAGAGATTTTTTTTTTTTGGATTGATTTGGATGAATTTGAAAAGCGAAAAGAAGCCTAATACAACTTCATCAGATTACATGCCTGCGCCTAAGCGCTTGTAGGGCGACGATACTGGGTTTGGGGAACCAACCTTTCACTCTCCAGCAGATGGGAAAGATGCTTACTAAGGTAACCATTATTATCATAATCAAAAAGACAGGTGTGATGGCAAGTGACCAGAGAAAGATTAAGTTTGTTGCATATGGGTGTACCTCATATGTATGGAAGTAGGACACTTGTGACACGCCTCAGTTGACGATGCCTAACATGGCCACATCCCTGTTCCGATGATTATATGCTGACAGGTGTCATAAGGCATCCATGGTGCTGTCACATTTATTCCTTTCTGCAATCTATGGCTAACCATAAACTACAATACCAAACTAATTTATTGTCAAGTAAATCTAAGAGCCATCGCACACATGCTGCATAGCATTGGCGATCGGCGATTTAGACGCTTTTTAGAAGCTGAATGCAGCGACCAGACGCTCCCCACCGCATACTTAGAAACGCCCAATGCGGCGATTTAGTCGCAAAGCGACTGTGAGTGTCACGTATCGAGCATCAGATTCAACGCGCTACATCATGATGCAGCATAGATGCAGTCGTATAATTATAGTGCAGGGATTCCCAACCTTTTCTAGATCAGGGACCACTTTTATATCATTCTCGATAACAGGGACCACAGCGTAGGTATAATAAAAATATATTCTCTTCTCACTCATTGCACCGCAACCAAGGGCTTACCGCCCGCTAAATTTAAAATCATTCGCGGCAACTGGTTGGGAACCATTGGTATAGTGTGTGACGTGACGCTGGAGTGCCCTGTTGCTGATAGATCCGGGGTACTCCAACATAGCGGCCGAAGGCTCTCGCAGTGGTTTTTAGTCGGTAGGGGCCCCGTGCCGAGACCGACACACCCTTTCGGCTCACCCAGAGCCGGTTGGACAGTGCCAAAAAACAATTTTCCCTGCGTAAAAAAAAAAAAGTGTGTGACGTGTATGGTACCTGGTACTTGACCCTGCCGGCGTAGTGTCTGATGACGAAGGCGTTCTCGCGCCGCTGCGGCTTCTCGTAGAACGGGTTGTCCTTGTGCGCCGTGTTGAACTTCTGCAGCAGAGTCTCATTCGTCGCCCACGGGAAACTGATAAGACATCAACATTGTTAGACATTCATCTCCTAGAATAGCGGTGCCGTGTTAGAGCGGCCGTAATACAGCCATCTATATCCGAAGATTTAATATATATGTAAAACTAGCTGTGCCCCGCGGTTTCACCCGCGTTAAATTTCTAAGAAATCCATATAAACTTCATCACCCCATTTCACCCCCTTAGGGGTTGAATTTATAAAAATCCTTTCTTAGCGGATGCCTACGTCGTAACATCTACCAGGATGCCAAATTTCAGCTTGATCCGTCCAGTGGTTTGGGCTGTGCGTTGATAGATGGCTATGTCACGTTTGAGTTTTATATATATAGATTTTAAGTACCGACCGTTATGCAGCGGTCAATTACGTCACTAGAACAAATATTGTTGTTAAAAATGCTAGCTTTCTATTTCTGAGAGCTTCCTGGCGTTTTACAAATAATCCTGTAGAATTAAAATTTTTCATATAGAAAATAACTGTAAAATCACCGTGTATCATATAGATCATAGGTTCCCAAACTTTTTCGTCTAACGCCCACTTTGAAAATCAGTTACTTCGTATCGCCCCCTTATTAGTTATTACACCTTGATATTCAAAGACAATTATGTCGTTTCTGGCCCCTTACCTTACTTAGAGGGGGGCGCCTCTAAGCATCTAGTGCCCACAAGGGGGCGTTATCGCCCACTTTGGGAAAGACTGATATAGATATTAGGGCGACAACACACAGGATAGTTTTAGTCCTCGCGACTGGCAATTTTGCGACTGCATCGATGCTGCATCACGATTTAGCGACTCTCTGCGATCGGTCACAGTAGAGTCGTGCGACTGCATCGGTGCAGTATCGCGATCGCGACTGCATTTAGACATTTGACATACATTAGCTACTAAATCGCCGCGTCTGTCGTTTTGAAATGTGTGCTTCCTGTGTCTAGTCGCTGTATACAGCTTCTAAAAAGCGACTAAATCACCAGTCATCGCGTCTAAAAGTATTATGTGTGCCCTAAGACCGTACTCACTTGCACTGATCATCCAACAGACACAGCAGCCCGCCAGGCTTGCCCTCTATCAGCTGCAGACACGCTGTGTTATCGCTAAACCCGATGTCCGTCCACCGTATGCCCTCGCGCCGGTACTCCTCCTGCTCGTACTTAAACACGTGCTGGTTGAAGTAGTACTGGAGATGCTCGTTAGCGTAGTTGATGCAGAGTTGCTCGAAGCTGTTGGACAGACCGAAGTCCTCGAAGCCGAATATGTCTAGGACGCCTGGAAACAGATTTGTTCATTAGGAAGAGGAGTAAAGAAGAAATATCTCCAAGTAGCACAACAACTGCAAAGAGACTTGTTTCCATCAGGAATAGTGCACGTAAAGAAGAAATATCTTATGCACCATTGCACTATCTCTTAATGAGTTTTTTTTGTATTACATACTAGCTGCGCCTCCCGGTTTGACCCGCGTAAATTTCGATCCCGTGGAAAAAAGAAAATCATCCCACGGCGTCCCATAGGAACATTTTTTCGGTATAAAAACTATCCTGTGTTAATCCAATTTCATGAAGCATCAGCAGTTTTTGCGTGAAGGAGTAACAAACAAACAAACAAACATACAAACTTTCGCATTTATAATATTAATAGGACTATATTATCGTACCTGACTGCATGTTTATCAATTTATGATGATGTGTGTAAATAATGTCCGTTGTGGTTCAATAACAATAATATAAACATACGCATCTACCCACTAGTTTCCTAACGGATAGGCAGAGAGTACTTAGTGCCACCTATCGATAAGATCCTTACACACTTGCCGTGCTCTCTCCACAATCATAACTCTCTTCACAAAAACACGCGGGGTGTGAAGACTCTCGACGCCACTTGGACAGTGCACGATCGATCTGATCATGATACGTAAGTCCCTCCAGCTGTTGATCCTCAATACGCCCGCCAATCATAATGGCCCCCAGTTTTTAGGGTTCCGTATCTCAAAGAGAAAAAACGGAACCCTTATAGGATCGCTTTGTTGTCCGTCTGTCTGTACGTCTGTCAAGACCTTTTTCTCTAAAACGCGTGAAGGGATTAAGCTGAAATTTTTGTCAAATACGAAGGTCAGTTACGTCTTGATGCCTTGGAAAAATCACACTTCTAAGTTAACGAAATAAAAAGTTATAGCCAATTATGCACAAATTTTGTATGAAAACGTACTTTGTCGAAAACCTAAAATATACGGGTATTTCCCGTTGACCTGGAGTTGTAAAATTTGGCAAGAAGTAAGAACTTATATAGGAATAAATCTGAAAACTAGTAAATTATATGTAGATCATTGGAAAAATCATTATCAACTTATAACTAATTCGCCTGATAAATGTGTGCCGCAACCGTCTATTTTTAGACGGTTTCGGAATTTCAGCTTAATCCCTTCACGCGTTTTAGAGAAAAAGGTCTTGAAAACCATGCATTACTTTTGTAATGTTCTTTCCATTCATACGGAACCCTCGGTGTGCGAGTCGGACTCGCACTTGGCCGGTTTTTTTTTTTATATTTATTCAAAATAGAATTTAAAAAATTGCGTTTTGAACGTAAAAAATTTCCATCTACCACCGGTTCAACCCTAGCAATGTCCTGGGAAGAACCGGCGAAACAAACTCAGCGGGCTCAGTCTCCGGCAGCTCCGCTATCCCGAGTTTACTGTTTATTTATTTAGGAAATAAACAGTGTACTGTAGCGGACTCGGTAACGGCGGAGCAGGGGATGCAAAGTTGAGTGGCCTCCGACCCGGTGGACTAATGAGCTGGTCAATGTTGGGAGCCACTGGATGCAAGCGGCTTGTGACCGTGACCTTAGGCGATCTCTGGGGGAGGTCTATGTCCAGCCATGGACGTCTTCTTACTGATAATGATGATGATATCGTTGCTTGCTTGCGTTCTTTATTGGAGTGTGCGTGTGCGTGTGCGTGTGCGTGCGTGCGTGCGTGTATGCGTCTGTATGTGTATTATTATGTGTGTACTCGCCTATGCTGTGCCCCTGGTGCTCCCGCAGCGTGTCCTTCTTAGAGAGCAGCGCGTGGTTGACCTGCATCACTATCCAGTCGAACAACGCGCCGTACAGGCACTTGGCCATCGCGTCCCGCGTCGCTATCGCCTCTGGCATCCTGTAAGTAATAACCATGTTATTGTAATACTCTGCTGCACATGTTTTAGCAATTTTTGAGGTTCTCCCTACCCCGTAAAAGGTATAGTAAGATTTTTAAAATCCCTATATTTTTATGCAAGTTTTACAATACATATTTATCCTATTTTTTCAAAACAAGAAAATGTTGTTAGAACAATCAATTTACTGTTAACTACGCTGATCAGTTATGCGAAAACTGCTAAAATGAACTGTATCATTGATTTTTAATTTTGAACAGATAGTATCATAACATGTAAATTATTTTATTGCTGTCAATTATAGATTAGCATTATTCAATAAATATAGTCTCAGAAAATATTATTTCATAATGAATTTGACTCCTCCCCTCTCCCAAGATTTTTTTATCTCCCCTCACGTCAGACCCTCAAGTAATTCATGATTGGCCAATATTATACACCAATATTTTTATCTTGAGATTTTCTAGTCTGAGAGAGCAGTGTCTTATGTATTGTGGTTTTGTATTGCTGTACTTCAGTATTTCCTAATCACAAGCAATTCTGTCTTTTATCCTTGTGTTGTGTATTTGTTAATTAAGTGATACCAGACAGGAAAATTCTGTAATTATGCCATGATATCGCCATTTGCTTTCAATAAGCTTTCTACACTGGTTCATGTAATATTATAATATAAGTGCTGTTGTGGCCATAATTGCTATTTATTTTAAAAGCAGCATAACATGGGAAGAAGTGGCTTTTTTTCAATAAAGTATAAGAGGGAAACGGCTTGGCAAACGGCTTCACATGCAGTGTGGCACTACCTCTTGCTATTTTACTTGTATAAAATGATACAGGCATTGTACTAACATTAATATCAAAACAACACCGAACGATTTGAGCATGTCATACCTATAATTGATGACAAGCGTTTCCCCGGACGCCCGGGCCCTCTTGGAGGTGAGTGCAGCGAGGAGAGTCTCCTGTTTCACCCTCAGGAGGGAGGATATGAGCGACACTACTTCAGGATTCCGGACTCCCACCGCTTCGTCGTGGTGGTATGACTTCCTCTGGGGCTGGAATTCTACATTACCTGGAATACAAGAGTTAGTAAATGAGTAACAGGTTTTCCGCTTTTTTGATGAAGATATAGACTAGTATTAGTGTAAGGTGTAGTAAAAAGAGTAAATGTTAGTAAGAGGTAGTGCCATGCTGCATCGCAGCGGAATTGGCCGCCAACGCCACTACCTCTCGCTCACATGATATCAGCGTGAAGTGACAGCTATGCTTTCGTGTTTCGTGAGGTTTGTGAGTAGCCCATCGGTGTTTAGGAGGAAAGGATGACAATACATCTACGTAGAAATTGTGCGGATGTCTATGGGCGTCGGTTATCATCAAAACACTCCGATTACTCATTTGTCCCCCTATACTGTACAAAAAAAATATCATTTTTAAATTAAATAGAACCACTTGAACATTATTATGTAGCAGTTTTTAAAGTAAGTATTCAGTCCCAATGTTTTGGTTATTGACAAAGCTTAACCGTGAATGCTAAGCTTCGAAATTCTTAAATATCTAAATAGTCCGAAAAGAAATAGACTTTTTTAACTATCTACATAACATAAATCTCAAAGGTGACATAGATCAATGCACAGCCTAAACCACTGGACGGATCGGGCTGAAATTTGGCATGCAGGTAGATGGTTTCACGTAGGCATCCGTTAAGAAAGGATTTTTAGAAATTCAACCCCTAAGAGAGTGAAATAGGGTGTTGAAATTTATATGGATTTCTTAGAAATTAAGCGCGGATGAAAACACGGAGCACAGCTAGTATTGTATAAAATTCAAAGGAGAAGAGTGAGCTAACAACACCTATAGATCGCCCCATCTCTCCAAGGCCAGTGGACCGCCAGTGAAGCTCAGTAATTTTAAAGAGGCGTCATGAAAGTGGGATTTATCTCCCCAGTCATACTGACCCAATATGGTGGCAAACCACTATAGCACTATGTACGTTACGTACAACAATACAAAAATTTACTATGGTTTAAATACATATATGATATTCCTTGTAGTATACTATAAACAAAAACTCTTCACTTTTTCCAAGAACCATGACTTTGTAATTAATCAGATAAATAATTGAAGAAAATACTGCATTATTTATTCTACAAAATTATTCATTTCAATAATGTATATAATAATTATGTTGATATACTTTAAGAATAGTATTTTATCTGAAATAATTGTTGAACAAACATTTGTTACAGGAAAATTGTTGCATTATGCAGAATATTATGTAATCTGTTTATTATATTAAATATATACATGTTGCGAGTTCTTCACAGAGCATTGTTATAAGAAAATAATATGTTTACATATTTACAATTGTGTTCACCTGGTCAAGTAGACTGAAGCTTTATTTTCATGGACCTGAACTAAGAAAGCATAGAGCAACTACTACTATAGAACCACCACAAGGCTAGGGTGCGAAAGTGACACAGACCTACATTCTTCCGTAAATATGATGCGCGAGATGTCAGCATTATGATCTGGAGTTATGTACAGTGGCCATAGGGACTGCAGGGTCCCTTATTCCTCATCGTGAAGGATGAGGATGTAAGTTCTGTGCGATTTCCAAAATGGCCTTGGATACATCATGAAGATCAGGTTCTTAACATGTTTGTGACAGCCCTGATAATTCCACAATGCTCCTGATAATCCCCACAGGGTTGGCCGAATGAAGCGTATTACTACTAATACTGCAGTCGTTGGTCAAAAAATAAACTGATTACATGCTATACAAATTCAAGGCCGTATGTCGTCTTAACCAACAATAACAAACTATCATAATTAAAATAAACAAATAAACATTCGCCGTTTGCGACGCGAGTTCATAGTTGTTCTTTGTTTAGACGCTATATTAAGCAACAATCTGTGAGGTCGAATAAGGACTAGGCTATCAATATGATCATCTGTGAGGATGCTTATGGACGCAGCTTGTGACCCAAATAGTTGTTACTTGTTTGCCGCCTTAAGATATACAACAAAATGTTATTTATTATGGCTTTACTGTGACGTTAAAAGAGACCTGATGTTATGTTAATGAATAATTATAAGGTGAACAACCTCTAAATTAAATTCCACATTTTTATAATAATTTACAAAATGCCACTATCATTATCAAACATATCCAGACTTATCATGACGATGATAGAGTTATAATAGTGTATTACGATATATTATCATAATATAGATAAGATTAACAATACATGTGAAAAAATAGCTTACCCAAAAGAAGTACAGCGGATAGCACAGCAAACAATCTCCGCTGCTTGTCCAACGTGAAGCCGACCATGTCCATAGACTGCTTTAGGCGGGAAAACTCCAACTGCTCATCCACACCGGATAAAACACTGCAGCCGGTCTTGGACAGATAGTTGTACTTATCCACGCTGAGTAGATGCAGCTGTTCCTTCTCTTGTTCAGAGGCACCGGCCAGAAGATAGTAAAACACATGATAGTTCCTCTCATTTCGTCCCTGACTACATATTCTAGATTTTTCTAACAGATACTTTTGCACCACAGCACCATGCACCATACCATTCTCCTTATAATTCACTTGGATAAACTTGCCAAAACGACTCGAGTTATTGTTATGAGCCGTTTTAGCGTTACCGAACGCTTCGAGCACTGGTCCCGCACTTAATATAGTCTGTTCCACACCACTACCATGAGATCCCTTCTGGCTCAGGGCGGTCAGATGGTGTAGTAGAAAATTTGTACTCTCCGTCTTACCCGAACCACTTTCACCACTAATCACTATACACTGATTGGTTCTTTCGCGAAGCATGCAGTGGTACGCGGTGTCCGCCACTGCGAATATGTGAGGAGGGAAACTGGACCCCAGCCGCTTGTTCTGGTACAGCTTCACATACTTAGGGTTGTAGATGGGGAAGAATTTGAAGGGGTTCACGGCTATCAGTATGGAGCCCACGTAGGTGTATATGTAGCCGGCAAGGAACCTCGCTCTCAGGTTGTCCAACAGGGTCTGTTCGTTCAGCTCTGGCAGCTGGCAGAGGTCCGGATACTCCCTCTCCTTCGGCTGGTAGAGAAACCGCTGGAAGTAATCCTTTATGAGCTGAGGGTCGACGGAGAAGTTCTCCATCCATGGCTCGTCCGGAATCTTCTCCCGCAAATAAAACCTAGAAAAAACAAACATTCCTGTCATTCCATTCGTCTATTCCTAACATTACTTTGAATTATAATATTACTTTTGCGTCATTTTCCTGTAATATTTATTAAACACACATCGTGCGGCGAAGCTCGAGCGCCGCTGGCAGGATGGGTGTTATCAGCCGAGTGACAGGAAGGTGACACACACACTACGTCTGTACCCCCAGGCGGTCGCATCGTCTCTCCACTCGTAACCCCCCAATATAGACATTATGCAAGTCTACCACAGACATTCGAACGTAAGGAAGTGGCATAGCATTATTAACATTATAACCAGAGTAAAATAATAAAGCAATGAATCATAGCAAGCGTTAATGCCGTAACCTTTGTCGACTACAAATAGTTGTGTAGTGACAGGGTAATTGACTGTTCGCGAGATAGGAGCACGCAAATAGCCTTATCGCGGGGACAAAATAAAAAACAAGAGGAAGCCATTCGCTATGTTGATACTGCATTAATCCATGTTTTGTGGAAATCAGTTAGGGTGTATTGTGCTATAAGTTTCTGCCTTTATAAACCATACGCATACTTCGTGTAGTAGTAAGACTTCGTTGGTCTAGCAAGCAAGCATGATCAGAGACAAATTATAGTGTCCTGGGTTCGAATCCCGGATCTAGTAGTTTTAAATAATGTGTGACATTTAAATTATGCAAAAAATATATTTCATTAATAATATGACATCTGACTAATCCGTGCTAATAATATAAATACAAAAGTTTGTATGTATGTTTTTCATTTATTTATTTATTACTTGTTACGCCAACAGTGTACATATTAAAACAATTAATATTTATAAACTTTTTACAATTAGGTATTCCTCATACGCACACCTATTATAGGCATATTCAGCATTCATTACAACTTGTCTAAGATAATTGATTTAACATAAATTAAAAAAATAATAATGGTTACAATGTCATATCGATAAATTAATGAAAAAAAAAAGAAAAAAACAACAATAATAATTTAAGTATAGTGATTTAAAACATAATATAATTAATAACAAACGATAGTCAATTATATTAAACTAAATTTGTATAGCTTTTGAAAACTGGACTTCATCCATTAGTTTTTAAAATTGTCAAATGAGTCGTTAAATATATCGTCGCTTGAGCAAATATGGTGTTCATTGTAGCATTTACACAATCTTCTAAAAGGAGAGCTGGTCGCTAGATTAGTTCTGGCAATTTTTTCAAAAAATATCTTTTTTATTTTGTTAATTGTGAATTAAGTTTGTTAATCTTTCCCGCAAAAACAACGCAATGGATGCGGATAAAATTTTACAGATATTTAATTACAATTTAAAGTACCTAACATATAAATAAAATTACTTTTTATCCCCAAAATGTCATAATTCCCTTAGGACATGTTGCGCGGGTGAAACCTCGGGTCACAGCTAAGTCTAAGCAAAAACTAGCAACCCAAAAGCCTCAAACGTGTTGCATAAATTCAGGGTTAGTCCATGTATTTAGATTCTAACTGTCAATAAAAAGAACCAAAATAAACTCGAGGGAAGGGAAAAAAGTCGACCAAATGTGGTAATGCAGCAGAAACCCAGCACCATATTTAGTTATGCACCGCCTGATATCGAATGTAAATTAATATGTAAGCAAGGTTACAACAGTGTCGTTTGTACAGAGGTAATTACCACTGATCTGTATACTGTGTACTACTAGCCGACCGGCTTCCTTCAGCGTCGAGAATAATATTTCAAATACTTATTCAATCATAATAAAATACAGCTTCGTAGCGCCCGATATTAATATTTATTCACGAGTTGCTGTGGATAAAAATTAATATCGCGGCCATTATTGAAATAAAATAGTCTTTCTTTTGTGTGAGACAAAGTTTCATATCGTTTCATTTGATAAGCCAAGTTAGAAACTTTACTTCTTTATAATATTAGAATAGATATATGTATAGCTGACTACGGAAGAACTTCCAAAATTTGGGGTAAGACAAAGTCAAGGAGACATTAAACGCTTCTCAGGTTTAACGTTGTTATGCATGTAACAGGCACGTACACGAACTATGAACTGTCATGCACTTTGGACTACATTTTAATTCCATCGGCTACAACGGTTGCGCTGCCAGTTCAAATGTCGTCAATATGGCATCAGCTATCCATAGGCATAGAGGTCGGTGATAACTATATACTCGAGCGCTCCATGGCTAATTAAATCGTTGAGGAAAAATAATGTCATGCCACCGCCGTGTGGAAAAAGAGGACATTTCTACGGCGGCGCGGGTGACTCATGAGGCTGTGACAATTTTTTTGTTGAATGGCATGAGTAACGACAGTTCGGAGACGATACGTCTGGCAGCACGTGCACACTCATAATCTATTAAATCTTGGCCAAGCGCGAGTCGGACTCTTGGAGGGTTTCGTACCTACTCGGAATTATTATTAATTATTATATTATACGAAATTAAACATTGGGGATTTTTGTTAATTCCTGTTGTCTCTGATTCACTTGCTAGTTACTACGGTATTAGAACAGCAAATGTAGTTAAATGAACGTCGATGTAAAGAGAAGTTTCCTTTGAGGCATGGAACCCTAAAATTTTATATAACATAATAAATATACGAATAGTTAATTGTCGGTGTAATAGATAAATATTATGATAATTAATAGTCCTGCGCAGTTATGTATGTTGGCAATAACGACGCAGAACTATTAATTTACCGCCGTTTTCAATATTATATTTATCTATCGATGGATTTAGTTACTGGAGATTTTTCGCACTTGTTCCTTACGAAATATGTCAAAAGTCATCTACAGTAACAAGAGGCGTAACTATACCGCATGAGGCCTGTGGAAAATTAATCGGATGGGGCCCATTCGATTCATTTTGAAAATATAGCTTTTTAAGGTTCCGTATCTCAAAGAGAAAAAACGGAACCCTTATGGGATCGCATTGTTGTCCGTCTGTCTGTACGTCTGTCAAGACCTTTTTCTATAAAACGCGTGAATGCTTGTATGAAAACGTACTTTGTCGAAAACCAAAAACCTATCGGGTACTTCCCGTTGACCTGGAGTTGTGAAATTTGGCAAGAAGTAAGAACTTATAGCACATATATAGGCATAAATCTAAAAACTAGTAAATTATATGTAGATCATTGGAAAAATCGTTATCAACTTATAACTGTAATACGTTGCCTACTAAATGTGTGAGTAACCGCTTATATACGTTTGTCAACATAAACGGCAGGCGTCAAGTTACAATAATTGAAAACCATGCACCCTCGGTGTGCGAGTCGGACTCGCACTTGGCCGGTTCTTTTTTAGTTGGATTCTCCTCTGACCGGCGACCCCTTCTGGCCGGGGGCCCATGGCATTTTGCCGACTTGCCACTCTGTAGTTACGCCACTGCCAGTAACCAAATCAATTGACAGATAGAACTTTGAAAATGGCTGTAAATTAACTAAGGCGGCTTTTCTTCCTGGCATCCCAATTTGAACGTCTCATTGCTCTCCATTGGTCAGAGTTCAGACTACAATGCGATTTGCGTGGATGCGATGTGTTTTAACAACGTTGCCGAAAATGTACGAAACGATTGACACTTGCAATGTAAACGCATCACGGGCGCAGATCTGTCGAGAGACGACATCAGTCACGGGAGCGCGTCAGCCCGGCCCGCAAATAGGAATGAGCAATCGCTTGCGAATCTGTATCCTCCTAATATAAAGTTTGAACGCAACTTTGTTATTTCACGCAAAAACTAAGGATTTGGATGGAATTTGACAAATCTCTATATATATAAGACTCAAAGGTGACATGGTGATCTATCAACGCACAGCCCAAGCCACTAGACGGATCGGGCTGAAATTTGGCATGCAGGTAGATGTTATGACGTAGGCATCCGATTTTTAGAAATTTAACCCCTAAGGGGGTGAAATAGGATGTTGAAGTTTCTTAGAATCCGCGGGGCACAGCTTAGCAGATTTGAAAATTAGATTACAATACCAAATTTGGTAAGAGGCAGAACGATACAGCTGAATTGAGCCGGCACGACCGGGGAGGTACCCCTCGCTTACACGATACCGGCGTTAAGTGACAGCTGTGCTGTCGCGTTGCGTGCGGTGTGTGGGAGGAAAGAAGGCAACGTATCCGTATAACCTCTGTGCGGATGTCTATGAGCGTCCGTAGTCATGAAAATGGCTCTGACTGCTCGTTTGGCCCCCTAAATCATAACAAATCGAAAAAATTAATTATTCCCGCGCTTTTAAAACGCGGATAAAACCGCAGGAAACAGCTAGTTGTAAAATTGGAAGTAGCGTCTCAAATTTGTACAAGCAGTTGAGCGTTTCGGCTGATCGAGTCTTGTGAATAAAAACTGTGTGCTAGTTCCGATAAGTAACCTGAGCTTACAGCACAACAACATGATGCTATAGTAAGGCGAGGTTACGCAGTTAAAAACGTTACTGTTTCACACAATTTTACTTTTTTCTCGAGAGATTTAGTTACTTTAAGGAATAAAGAAAAAAATCGAATTGTTTTAGTTAGGTGTCCACCACTAGACTCATGGTCTAGTGGTGAGCAAGCTCAGCCGCGAGTCGAGATCTCACGGGTTCGAATCCCGGATCTCTTCGGTCCGGGCCTTACTAAGCTACCTATACTATATAGTATACAGTGGAATATGTTACCTATTGTACTGGCCCGAGTTGTTGTTGGGCCACAGCATCATGACGGCTACCGGAGACTCGTTGGGCCCCAGCCGCCGCTCTTTGCACTCACCGCTGATGACGTCACCCACCACCTAAACAATGTTTAGTCGTTCATTAATAGAGTCCTAGTGTATAGGGTCAACATTTCTTCGGTGAAATATAGTATTTTTCAAAACATGCATTAAAAAAATAGTACACTGCAATCAAATATAGTACTCTAGGTTAAGAATAGTAGGTCAGGTTCAACTAAAAAAAAAGCTCATAATATCCAATTTAATAAAGATAGATATATGCTGTCGCGGACTTTTATTCAGAACTATTTAAGATAAATAATCCTACAGTAATTATCTTTGTGTAACTCCAACGATTAGGGCAGCGCACGCCATTGCTCTCAGGGGGCTGATTTTTTTCCGACTTACTTGATAGTTATCGTTATATTATGACCAAATTATAAAAAATCCCTATAAATTTTAACTTATTATGT
>LUGF01047890.1:8403-19128 GCA_001625245.1 Calycopis cecrops | reverse complement strand
GCAGGTGGTAAGCTCTTTAAGACCTTATTAGTGATCCCGTCAGGCCCCGGGGCCTTTCGGGGGACAAGTGCCTTGATGAGACCTGTTACCTCATCAAGGTCTGTCGGGCGGAGGGGCTATAGTAGGTATAGTAGCTATATCAAACGCAAACGACACGTCTTTGATGTCTGCCATCTGCTAATGTTCATACATTAGATAAAATACATTCTAAATTCAATTTTTTTGAATATATTGCTATTTCTATTTTGCACCTTATGATTATTATTATACTTTGACAACGCTGCTTTATTTTCATCATCAAGAAAGAAAGAAAGTCTTCAAGAAACCCCAATGTAAGTAAGCTTTACTCTGCATATTCAATTTAAGCCAGCCAGCAAGAGAAACTGAACCACCGATCAAGACGTAATTTGTCTCAAATGGAAAACTAGAAAGAATATCGACCGGTACTGCAAGTGTCGTTGAGTTCAACGCGTTAGAATGTTTCCTCGTTGACAAAGGCTTTGTGACACTAACATACCAGGCATATGCCAAACCAAAAATTAAAGTGCGCCAAAAAGACATATGCGGCAAGTAATACATGAATCGCTGGGGTTATTTTAATAGCCGAAATTACCCCCTTCTGTGTTGAAGACCGGCCCATAAGTTGAGGCCGGCCAGTCGCTGGAGTGTCCTGTTGCTACCAGATCCGGGCACTCCACCATAGCGGCTGAAGGCTCTCGCCGTGGTTTTTAGTAGTAGTGGCACGAAATTCGTGCCGAGTCCGACACATCCTTCTGGTCCACCCAAGACCGGTTGGACGGCGCATAAAAGCATTTTCCTTGCGTAATCAAAAATAAAAGTAATACATACATGAAACTAGCGCTGCGTTCCTAAATTCACTGTTAATACTGGTCATTAGACGATTTTTTAGCGGCAGTAGTCAGTATAAATTTGATAAATGTAATAATTCCGAGCGAACTGGCAGTGACTTTTGGAACTCGCGAATGCGCGAATTATTTCTATCACAACCTGCTATTCTACGCATATAGAGGCAGCAATTTCGCCGCCCTAGTGATCATTTTAATTTTTAGGAATCAAGTGCACAAAAAGCAAAAGACAATGACATGTTGACATAATTTGTCATATCCTACCGTAGACATATCCTACCGTATCCTACAACGTACAAACGAAAATTTGCTAGCATTGAGTTCACATTTCAGCCACTAGCTAGCGTGGCAGTCTAGAAGCTTAATCCCTATAGTGACACGAAATATCACAAGTGACACTGCGTACTGAACGGATTAGTTGGCGGCACTCTGCGGCACTGTAGAATTGTAGATTGACTTAAGTATATTTTTTTTAACATTACACTTAATATTTCGATGTGTATTTGTGATAAGGCAAATATAAATACATGTCTTTCATATTCTCTCTTATTATTTGTTTGACATTCACACGGTATAGCTCTCTTACTCCATATACAATAACTCTATGGTTGGTCCACTACGACTATCTCACGATATAATTATCATAATATTAGATGGTGGATAAAGGGTTCAAGGAGTTTTATTATGTGACAGGTATTGTAGTGCAGTAGTAGCACCTGTGTAGTCTGTGAGTAGTAGCCAGTAGGTAGGTATGGGTGCCTACCTCGGACACCAACCTATCAACCACGTTACATAAAAGTACTTCTTACCACCTTTTCCCGCTTGTAAATATATATCTCAAAATTTCATTTACGCAAATTTATAATAATAAAATAATTTACACAAAATTGTTGTCTACTAGCTTCCGCCCGCGGCTTCGCCCGCGTGGATTTCGGACTTCAAAAATCCCAATAAATTTTAACTTATTATATTATTTTGATATGAAAGCTATATTACTGTAAAGTTTCATGAAAATCCGTTCAGTAGTTTTTGTGTGAAAGAGTAACAAACACACAAACTTTCGCATTTATAATATTAGCATACGTGTTAATATTATAAATGCGAAATGTTAGATACGTTTACAGTGTACCTAACTATCTAGTAACTTATCTTCATAAGGAATTCCTTTGCCTAATAGAACACCTGTGGGTCTGTGGCAAATTCTATTCAGGAGCATTGGATTTGATATTATTTGAATAATAACAAATGAAGCTGCCTAGTGGTTTAGTGGTAAGCTTGTTCGTCTACATACGAGACGTGCTGGGTTCGAGTCCCACATCTGACCAAAAAAGTGTTATTAATTGATTGGACTGTAGTCGAAATTCGGCTACGGCGATATTATTATTATTTTAATTACTGTGTATGTATTGCATAAACGATGTATTGAATACGTGTAGAATTAGCTTAAAGACCCGTGTTTTCCCCGTCCGGGTCCCTTTAAGCGGGCCTGGAGCAATTACTACTTTTGCTACATTGCTAATCCGACACTGCTTTGATCATAAAGATCATCCAAACCAGATTACCTACTCAACAGAAACTGATTATAATATCCATAGAGTATTAATAACGTAACATTAAATTTAAAAATTAAAAACCCCGTTGCCGATAATATATTTGAATGTACCCAGATACACAGTGTCACTCGCATTTTTTAGACGAATCCAACGAGTCATCAACCCAACAACAACAACTTCGAACGGAATCGGGTAAAAGGATTAGTGATGCTTCTGGCATAAATAGATTTTAGATGTTTTAATATAGTAATCTCGTCTAGGGCAGATTAAAAGAGGGCTCCATAAATATCTCAAAATATTTATAGTTAATAGACCTATTAAAGAGTTACAAGTCTTTGCTTAAATTTGATGTGTTCATCTATAGAAATTGGCCAGCGAAGTTTTCGCGTAGTTCGTTTCAGTAATTTCGTAACATGTAGAACCTTTTTTCTATGATTTTTTTTTTCTACATTAAGTTTGATATCAGTTTTACTATAGAACTTTACTTGTTTTTATTTCTCCTCTTTATTTGCACATCTACGGCTGGAGCGCTTCAATGTGAGTCTAGAACCAATTTTTATATCTATCTGACGTCCCTTAATCAATTAGAAAAATCTGCGTACCCTATTAATATTTAATACCAGTCGACCCGACAGACTTTGTCTTGTCATTACTAGAAAATATGTTGTCATGGTAACGTGTAATGTTATGTGGTCGAATTGTCAATCCGTTATTTTACCCCACAATAGTGTATTTCAAGACGAGATACAGACTAGCGACTGCAGCATTATGCAGGGTTAGTTTTTGGTCACCTGCCAAATTTTCAGATTTGATTAAGAATCGACAGTATCATTCGATTTATGAAATAAAACAAATAAAGAAAATAGTATAAAAAATATTTTTGTCCTGTACGAAAATAAATACCGTGTGGGTAACATAATCGATTATTGCCGCCGCTCGCTGCGCGCGGCTAGATACGATACAATCATCTGTTGAGGTCAACATTCTCTTCGGGTGCTAATGCGCGTAGGTATATTTACGGACCGTTTCAAATCGATGTTTATGTAACAAAATATTACAAATAAGAGACGATAAAATTAAAACACACCCTTGAAATGATGTTAAATTCCTTATTTTTGAATATGGCCAGTGACCAAAAACTAACCCTGTATATATTGATATATTATAGCCTAAATGTTACCGAGGACTAATACGTATATAACAAAAAGGTTACATCAGAATCCGTCCAGTAGTTTTTGCATGAAAGACGTACAAGGCAGGCAGAATGGCGTCTTCTACAGTTTTATTATATATATAGATAATAAGATTTCAAGAGTTCTTCTCTTAGGGTCAACTCTCACCAAAAGCGCGGCGAAGGGCATTGAAGCGGAGCGCAGTTTATGTGTCATATGAATTTCAACTTTATTTTCATTACCATAGTACTTATTATCAAATTCTCGCGACTTCTGGAGCATTCCAGCGGCTTCTCGAGCAGTCGCGGGAATCCGTGCGTCTCGTTCGAGTTTCTCGTGCGATTAATAAGTATTATAGTAATTATTATAAAATTGAAATTTATATGACACATAAACTGCGCTCCGCTTCGCTGCCCTTCGCCGCGCTTTTGGTATGAATTGACCCTTACTGTAAGAAAACGGCTCTGTGCAGCGCCAGATCCAGGTGGGTATATTCGAACCTCGGCTTAAGGGTCTTAAGATCATTTTATGAGCCCCTTGAGTAACCTTAGCCGGTTCTCACGGCTCATTTACCCCCTATCCCGAAAAAATTCTTAGCTCCAAGGTCTCTTTGTCCCGAACCCGCTTGAGTTTAATCCGCCACTGGCTCCGTTACCAAAGGTCATTTAGCATAAAGGCTAATAAAAACAAACAAAGTGGTATTATAATTTAATTATAGGTATTTAAAACTAGTTAAAATTATATAAATTCTTTGTGAGATTCACTATAATAAAACAACAATCGACGAGAAAAATTGCAGTATACGTAATTATTAACATTAAATAAAATTAGAAAAACTTAACTACCTACTTATTATTCAAACTCTAAATAAACTATCATGGCAAAAGAAATAAAGGAGATCTTTGGTATGTTGAGTCTGTACGATATTGTTTCCATTATTACGCTCAAGAAATATGTTAATCATATTACTTACACACCTATACAAATAACAAAAGTATGATAAGTATCTGCTATTATGAGTAATAGACATACATTGTACATTATCCATTGTTTTCACAAATATAAAACACAATTTCATTACAATTAAACGCGCCAGCGCGTTTTCTAAAACTAGAAATAGTTCTATACATCCACATCACAGTTATCTTCTCGTTCGCAGAGAAGAGCTCCGGGCGGGAGCAGCGCTTTTCTGGGTAGCAGCCGCTTTGGCCGCCCGTCTGGCGTGCACGCGCCCGTGCTTCGCGAGGTGATCCGAGCGCGCGAAGCTCTTGCCGCACTCCACGCATCTGTAGGGCTTATCTCCCGAGTGGCTCCTGCGGTGGCGGGCCAGCTCGTCCGAGCGGGCGAACCGCCAGCTACATCCTCCCCACGTGCACTGATAAGGCTTCTCTCCGCTGTGGCGTCGCAAATGAGCGCGAACATGAGACGCTTTTGCGTACAACTTCTGGCAATCCTCGACGGGACAACGGAACGCGCCCAGCTTGGGACAGTACTCGGGCTCTCCCCACGATCGCTTGGCTTGTGGCGTCGTTATCTGGTTGCAGAAGGGCTTCTCGGTCTTCGGCATGCATGCATCGGCATACGTTGAGTTTAAATCCATCGCCAAAGAGGAAAGTCTCCCCAGCGCCGCGTCATCACTACTATCTGACGAGTCTGTTTGTAGATTATCACTCGACTCACCGGTCAGTGCATCAAATAGGTATTCGTTGAAGTCGATATTGTTATCTAAATCGTCGAAATCGAAAAGAACTGTTGAATTGTCGTCGAGATAACCGTTTGAATCATCCGCGCCGAATGCGTCGTTGTTGAAATTCAAATCACTGAACTGCCAGTCGGTTATGTCGGGGCCGAGGGTTGAGGGCAGCTCGAAGTTGATGAGGCTCTCCGCCGGCGAGTAGGAGAAGAGAAGCTGGTCGTTCACGACTGCCTCGTGCATTAGGATTGACCCGCTGTCGTCGCGGTACATTGTTTCCCTGGAATTAATTAAATATAGCATATTTAGGTCCATTTACTATGCTTTCTAAGTGACTACCTATTTACTAAGGTACCTATCTAACCGAACACTTTATCTGCATCAAATTTTTAACAGACAAATTTTAAATTAGCCTGAAATTATTCTTCTTTTACAATAAAGAATGTACTAGAAAAATATGCCAAGCATTGCCTAAAATTGAGAAATTGCTTTTGAAAGTAGGCACAAGTTTTGCGACTAAATGTAAATTTCAGCGAGGCTCTCTTTTTGTGAAAATTCATCAAATTCGCTGCAGTAACAAATTTAAAAACAAAAGAATATCTACATAACAAAACAAACGCTATTTTAGCACCGTATCAGTTTAATTAAAAATTATTATCTAAATGTACTCACGTTGTAATAATTCACTTTCCAAACACAAATATTATTGCGTACGTCAGTGTCACTGTGTCCAAATGGTGCGAGGTCTGGGGTTGGACTGAAGCGACGCGCCCGACCGGCTCTGACAACGCGGACGCACGATAAGGCAGCGATCACTGATTATCGCAACCATTGACCAGGCGCGTACGCAATACCTCGCGAACGATAAACGCACACCATAAGCCCATAACGCACCAACCGCACAAGTCACACCACCGGGTCTGGCGTCAACGCATTCCTGTTAGTAACGCTTGTTTATAATCAATGTTGTGGCCGCGAATATTGTTGTATAAAAAGTAATCGACGACGTTGTTTATTTAATGTAGATAGAGGATCATTCACTTGCCGGCTTATCTCTTCGCCCGACCTACCCGACAGTTCTTTTACCTAAATGTAATATCGTATTTTGCAAGTGTTCCTACAATGTAATCCGCATAACATAAATCCTAATTTGGCAATGTGGGTTCCGTATTTTCCATTTCCATTTGGATAAATAAGTTTAATTGTATCTTTGATTAGGTACTTAATGGTCAAATCTATATCTATATCTATACTGTATAATAAATCTGTAGAAGGGTCAATTCTGTACGTTGAATATACCTATACTGGATCGATACCAAACCCAAATATGCGATTAAAAAAATTTTTGTCTGTCTGTATGTTCAGGCATCACGTGAAAACTAACGGTTCGATTTCGATGAAACTTGGTATAATTATACCTTATTATCCTGGGCATAAAATGGGATACTTTTTATCCTGGAAAAATGCGTAGAAAAAAATAAATCCATCCACGCGAAGACCAACATCCGCGAGGACGGAGTCGCGGGCGGAAGCTAGTCATTACTAATATTATAAATGTGAGTTTGTTTGTTCCGTTTTCATGCCAAAACTACTCAACCTGTCATAATGAAACTTTGTACACATATTATTAGAGGAATTAGAAAGGACGTACGAAACGATACATACGGTTTTTTATTAAAAAAAAATACGGACGCTAGCGAAGCCACGGAAAGCAAGCATGCCATAAAATTTAATAACACAATCCTTGAGTAAAAGCTCAAATTTAATTACATTTGAACAAAAAATGTCATTAGGTAGGTGCTACTTACTCTATTATAGTTTGCAAACCTGGCTAAGGCCAAGGCATTTTTTTTAACAATTGTTAAAATTTTACAATTTTATTATATTCATTGTACAATACAGCCTGGTAGGAAATAAAATATCTACTCTGCCACCAAATCTATGTGCGAAATCTGACAATTCAATGAAACATACAAAACGCACAATGGAAAATATTTTTTTAAGTATCACCTGACTATACTACCTAGACTGTCAAACCCACTGAAAAACTGACGTGTTAACATAATACTTATTTCGCACACATTTTTTTTTAAAACGAGTTTTGTTCCACCACTCGTTCCCACCGGAGCTTCCTGTGGCGCCAGGATCGACAGCGGCAACACACTTGACCCAGGAAGCCCGAGGGAAAGCTAAATCTTGGGACCTGCAACAAATTTAATCAGAAAAAAGTAGGAGTAGGAAATAATTCCAATATCCCTTCCTCTAATCAAAGGGAAACAGTAGGTGCGTAATATTTGAGACTATAAAACTATTGAATTGAATACTGATGCCGCTAGAGTTGAAAAATGCAGATAGGACACCCCTGTCAGAACTGGAAGAAGTAAGGTCAGGGAATTCCTCGTTAGTTCCATGGTGTGGCATTGTCAGGTGTCCGGTTAAACCCGAAACAGTTGGGCTTTTTAATGCGTCCGACAAACCATACTAATATACAAATTGTTATCTTTTCAAATTTGATTAGGCAGCACGATGCTCAAGCGTGCGTTTTCTTTTTGTCCTGTCGTGACGTCCGCCCCAATCACGGCAGGAGAACTTAGGGACAAAAGGAAAAAGATTATAGAACTTATAGGGAGCGAAGGGTGTGTACCTCTAGGGCAGAGAGGGAACCCGAAACCAATTCTGCCCGTATAAACACAAACATGAATACCAACCCACAAGGACCTTCATAATTTAGGTAAGTTGGTTGGTCTGTCTTATTTCTAGGTTCGGTGAGCTGGCATCTTTGTAGTACCGCTTCGACTCTTGGTCGAGGATCTCTAGATGCCACGAGGTACATCGACTTGGGTCAACGTCTACTAATTAATTAATTGGAGAGTCAAGAGAGTTGAGCCAAAACAAGGCAATAATAGTGACGTGTACAATTGTAGTTTGTAAGAGTTGCAGTTGGCCATTCTCAGATGCATCTGTTGACTGTTACTGTGTCGTGGTCGCGAAAGACAATGTAATGTACCTATAGTCACTTACTTTAGGTTATTTGTTCGCTTGCCTCTAATTCAGTAGTTTGAACAATAAGCAGATATCAATGTTTTTCACATATTGTAATTACTTTACGGGTTTTAACACGGTAAAATGTTAAAGGCCAAAATATAGAGTCGGCTCGGGACCACGGCTGGTGTAAACCAGTAAAAACGTCGAGCAAACATATATTTTGGCCCTTAATATTTTACCGTGTTAAAACCCGTAAAGTAATTACAATATGTGTAACAAACGCGAAAGTCAAACAAGTATTATCAATGTTTTTTCTGATACTCTTCACAGGTAGACCGGTGCTCATGACATTTTGTGTGCCTATAAGTAGGTATGTGTCTGGTCTCAACATTTATTTTTCATCTCGAAATTTCCACGGAATATTACGCAGGTGAAACCGTGGAGATAGTTACAAGTAGCTAAAAAGGTGATAAGCCTGTGTAAAGCACTATAATATAACAGTAATCCATTAAAACTACGGATCGCCAACGAAATTTTCACGTTTCCTCAGTAACTTGGATACCTATAAGACGTTTTTTAACAACGGGCCACCGGTAAATCATAGACCGAGATTCGCGGTATCGTGTGAGCCAACAATACGCATGCATTGCAGCAATTTAATAATAATAATGTCGTCCTAGCTAAGCTAATTTCGGCTACGCTGGCCGTCTTTATAGAGGCCAGCCACATGCGCAGCACACATTATAGTGCACAACACAAGTGCGTTGTTTATTACCTCATTCTTATATTCCGATGGCAATCTGACACGATGAGCGCCAGGAAAATCAGGCGCAGGACCGACGGCTTAAATGCTCTCTGAGGCACGGGGGTGTAACACCGTCAACTTCCTGACTCCAATTGAAAAATCCCAATAACGCTTTATATCCGGCCCGGGCTTCGAACACGAGACCTTAAGTGTGTGGTTGAACACGCTTACCACAAGACCACAAGGCAACAAAATTTGCAGCAATGTACTGAGTCTTATTAGGTATTACGTATGCGTAGTTGTCATTGGCTCTCCTCCTGTCTTGTGCCGGGCGCTCTTCTGTATTTCCTTCTATCACAATATCTTAATATTTTTTATAGTATAAGGCAAACGAGCAGTTGATACTATTTTCATGACTACCGACTTCTGTAGAGTCCGCATCGAGATACAGATCTGCTGCCCTCCTTCCTCCTGCCCCCTTACATCCACATGGAATCGAGTAAGCGAGAGGTACCTCCCAGGTCGTGTTAGCCCAATACGGTTAGCCTATGGAATTACATTTCATATTTTTTATACATTTAAGAAAATTTACATATTTAAGATTATTATTTTTATACATAACATACATCCAAGTACCCTACAGGATTTGAACCCGCGTCCACTGGCGTAACGGGCCGACTCGCCTACGTTGCCACTGCGCCAATCGCCCGCCAATGTAAGCGGAAGTTTACAATAATTGAGCGGAATTGATAGTATTTTTGCAGAGCTTACATCCCCTGATAAGAGATACGTTCCTCGGAAGCGCGGCGTATTATACCATGCGTAATGGTTGGGAATAGTCTATTACGTGTTCGTCTACCTACGCAAATGGTAAATTATTTTTGGCTTCATCATCAACAGCTCCTTTCGACCCGCAACTCTTCGAGACTCAGATTCTTGAACGCACTGCCAGCAGTTTAAGGTGGAACGAGCAATCGGCACTCTGTATGCCAGATCTATAAGGAACAGGACACAAAATCCTCCATTACATTAATCCTACAAACAGGGGCGCAGATACCGCCGTATCTGCCGTAATAATTATACAGGGCCCCGGGTCACAGGGGCCCCCAACGAGCGTTAGCGAAAATTAATAAAAACATTTTTTTTGTCAGAAATCTTTACCCTTCATAAGGGCCCCCAAAGGATTTTCTATACGGGGCCCCGCCAGAGCACGCTACGCCAATGCCAGCTGTCAGTAGTAGTCAGTAGTCTGTGTAGTCAGAGCACAGATTAATAAACTTAATTCAAAGGTCAAATAGTAGGGGTAACTACAAAATTTAGTTATTATCTAGTCTTCCGGAACATATTTGTTCAGCAAAAGTTTATCAGATAAGCGAGATGAAAGATTCCGTTACGTTCAACCAATGTTTTAATAACTTGTTACTTATTAAATATTTTTTTAGACCAATTGAGAATATAGGTTTTATTACAGGCAGGGCGGGATTAAGCTGTGGCCGAGTCGGGGCTTGGCCAAGGGCCCACTAAGCACTAGATCTGGCGCTGATTACAGGTAGCACTGGTCTGTAAGGTACTGTTTTGTGGATGTTAGTATGCGTAACACCGAAACTATCGTTAATGACTATTTTAAATATGATGTGGGTGTAGGACAGATACCAGAAATAAAGTAGGACTATGTGAAAGAACATAATCATTATTTTGTAAACTCAAAAAC
>LUGF01047882.1:0-10310 GCA_001625245.1 Calycopis cecrops | reverse complement strand
ATACCAAATATATTAATGGATTGTCGGGAGCGAGTGACGTCACGATCTGGCGTGAACATCTTGTTATTTTTTAATTCTTTGATGGAAGGAAGTAACTCTATGGGTTTTAGTTACCGTACGATCCCATAGAAAAGGGTAGACACACAGACGGAGGATACGCGCATAGACAGACGGTCTAAAAAGTAATCACATCGAGGTTTCGTTTTTGCTTTTCAACTACGTAACTCTAAAAGAAAATAAAATACAAGTGTGGGCGAAGACGCATATAATATGCTTATTTGTCACATTTTGAGTAATTGGCACTTGCGTCAGATTTCCTGCTAAGACGACATTATATCTGCTTCACGAGTACCATTATATTGAGTTATTAACGTGCTATATAATATGTTGTGATAATTTTGTGATAGCGACTACCTTTTTTTTTGGTAACGCAGAGGAATGTCTTTTTTTTGGTAACCCAGGAGCCTGGGTGGCTCAACCGGGTACAGTGTCGGGCTCGACATCTGGGTTGCCCCTACCGACTAAACCCCTGCGTGTCTTCAGCCGCTATAATTGGAGGGCCCCGGATCTAGAAGCAACATTGCACATCCAGCGACAGGCTGGCCTGGGTGAATAGGCCAGACTCCTTCTCCTTGGGGACTGTCCGGCTGCCTTTGAACAGTTCATACTTCACGTCGGAACCGTGCAATGGGGTCAGGTTCCCATCCTAACCCCTGGTCCCAATCTCCAACGGAGCACACCACGCCGGACGTCCTAATCCACGCCGCCATCTGCTGATTCAGAGGGACGGGTGAAGGACCTCCGGCATTGGCTGGTCCCAGCCGCTGGGCGACGGACCAACGGTTCCAGCCAACGGCCGCAGAGGACAGGGAGGACGGCAAAGATACACCGCATCTCCTCTTCCTCTGCGGCCCCACCGCCAACGCATCAGACAGTGAGCCCGCGTTCGGTCGCGGGAGATAGGGTGCACGGCAACGTCACACCGAGGCATCTCTCCTCCCGCGACCCCTCCTTCATGGACGCATCCAGAGTGGGCCTTGGTGTAGCCCACTAGGAGCGTCCCCTCCTGGGATCCCTCTTGGTTTCACCGTAGTTGTGCAAGCCACGATTATTAAGCCCCCTCGCCACGAAAAGGTGGAGATCCGTCGAGAGGGGTGATAGGGACTACCTCAACCATGTGTCGTGTTGACATATGGGCGACTGCTTTTCAGGCTGGGCACGATGTTTTAGAGAACTTTACGAATTAAATTGATAAATAAAAAAACAAATAGAGGCGGTAATCTAAAGAAAAGTAGTAAGATATAATGTAAAGAAAATGGTTATAGTCAATGTAAACAAAATAGTAAGAGGTAATGTAATAAAAGATAGTAGATGCTGTACGTGCCGGCATGTCCAGGGGATTCTCTGCCTCCGCCAAGTGACAGCTTTGCTGTCGCCTTTTGTGCGGTTTGTGAGGCCTTCTTATGGGGGAGTAGATGAGGGCGTAACATCCACATATCTGTTATGTGAATATAGACGTGAACATAGTAGATATGTATTGGTAGTCACTATAAAGATTTGTCTGCTCGTTTAGCCCCTTAAACTATAATAGCGACTATAAAGACTGAAACTATATTTACGAAATTGTTGAATTACTTTGTCAAAGTTTTAAAACCTACGAAAAGTTCTGCGGCAAACAAAACTTTATAGAAACGACCAGATGATTTACAAACACCGCCATGAATAGCTACAGCCCTGAACCCGGTCGCAATATCTTTGCATCTAGCGTCGATGACGTCATCTCGTTCCGGAGCAGTGCGCTATTCGTACTATGGACAAGGCATGGCGATATATTGCCATATCAAGTAGTGCACAGTTATTGTTACACAGTTAACAGTTTAGACTGTAGAGACAATGAGAACAAAATAATTGCTACACGTGTGTTTTATAATTGATCATGTAGGCCAGCGATCGCCAACCTTTTGGCAGGCTAGAGCCACAAGGCGGCAAAATAAGCTAAAGGTGGGCCACATTTGTAATCTTCTTCTTCTTCTATGGTGTCAATGGCACCATTTAAATTGACTAATTTCACTAAATATTTAAAATTATTAAAAACTAGCTGCGCCCCGCGGTTTCACCCGCGTAACTTTCGATCCCGTGGGAATATCGGGATGAAAAATAGATGTTGGCCGATTCTCAGACCTACTCAATATGCTCACAAAATTTCATGAGAATCGGTCAAGCCGTTTCGGAGGAGTATGGCAACGAAAACTGTGACACGGGAATTTTATATATTAGATTAGATTTTGCCGGACCAGTAATTTGCTACGGAAAGACACCTGCATGTGGTCGGCTTTAGTACAGTTGGTAGGGCACAGAAGACAGGACAAAAGATGGGACATGTCCTGGTCTCGAGCACCGCAGTCACACTCCGACCTAGTGGCATAGCCCCACCTTACCAGGCTTGACCTGCAGCGGCCCACTCCTGTCCGAAGACGGTTGAGCGTGCGCCAGGTGGGCCACTGCAGCTCAGAGCCTGGCGGAAGGGTTTCCGCGGGCTGAATGAAGTCAGGAGGTACGGGGTAGTTCGAGCTCCACAGATGCTTCCTTTTTTCTTTTGGCTCTACTTTTAAGCTGCTGAAGCTGTTACGGCTTTTTAAGCGCTTTTTTTTGTGATATAAACCTAGAAGCAATATCTACATATAATAAATAATTGATCTTATCACAGAAATTCACATTCACAGACCGCAAGTAAAATCTCGGTGGACCGCAAGCGAGCCGCTGCGCGCTGGTTGCAGACTTCTGATCTAGGCCGTGTTAAGTGATGGAGAATTTGCATCCTAGGATATTTAATATGGGGCCGGCCCGACCGGGGAGGCACCTTTCGCTTACACGAAATCCGCATAAAGCGACAGCTGTGTTGTTGACTTGTCGTGTTTCGTGCGTTGTGTCAGTAGTATTTAGTAAGAGGTAGTGCCACACTGCATGCTTGCATGCAGTCGAATTGGGCCGGCACGACCGGGGAGGTACCTCTCGCTTACACGAGACCGGCGTAAAGTGACAGCTGTGCTGTCGCGTTTCGTGCGGTGTGTAAGTAGCCGGTGACCCATGGAGGTGGGAGGAGAAAGGAGGGCAGCGCATCTGTATAGCCTCTATGCGGATGTTTGAGGGCGTCGGTAGTCATGAAAATGGCTGCGACTGCTCGTTTGCCCTCCTATACCATAAAAAAAAAAAATAAATTCGGTAGCCCACAGAGAGAGGAAGAGGATGGAGGGCAACGCATATCTATATAACCTCTATGCGGGATCTCTATGGGCGTTGGTGGTCATGAAAATGACTGATTTTCCTGCATCACCGTCGCTCAAGTCATGCCGACACAGCAACAAGGCACGTGCTACAGTACAAAGTTTTACAGCGCCGCCTTATCGCGGTTATTACTCGATAGCACTGATAAAATTGTTAAAATCCCACAGATAAGCCATTCACGTTTTACTACTATTGAGAATTTTAAAAGATAACTCATTTTGCTGCAAAATAATATTAATATAACTTACTAAAATAGTTTTTACTAGACTGCGATGGAATGGTCAATCAATAGAATTAAAGGCACTTAATGGACCAATCAAAATCGGAGGTCAAAGGACAAAGACGTTAATTATTATTGAACAATAAACTTCTACTACTACACTAAACTACGTACAAACAGAACATACAAAAAGTTTGTATTTCTATGTTTACATGTACATTAAATTTAAATGAGTTCTAACAATGCAATGGCAAGTGATTTCCTCTTGTTAAGTCAGCTGTTTTTGTGGCTGCGAATTGCCAGTTTACCTTCCAGAAAAAGCCACTTTGGTAACCTTTAACCTATGCTGTGAAAACATAATCACGTGATACCAAAGGTCGACCCGGTCCATTAATAAGTATCATAATCAAAGTCACCATAACAATACTACGTTTACTTATGATAAGGTTGATTCATCTCGCGAGCGCCGTCTCTATCGCACAACTGTCTTTATCTCACATGATAATGTTCTTTTGATTTATCTGTCTGGCTCTTGACCTTATAGGTGCTTATCGCAAATCTGAAGATACGTCTGTTTGTCTGTTCGTTGTCCGAAATATTGTATCTTCTTGTTCTTTGTCTAATAAAGCAATCTCGAAAGAGGTTATATGTGGCAAGAAATATATTTTCTGAATTCGTTTCTTTATATTAAGTACGGTCATTTATTTTTGTTCCCTACTATGTTGGTTAGTTTGACGTATTGTCAGGTCAACGATAGGGTTGAACCTGTGGCAGAGAATTAAGGTTCAAAATCAGATTTGTGAAATACTCTTTGGTATTTTGTCCATTTGATTTTATTGAGCGTAGAAAAGTCGTAGACGAAAGCTTATAGCTTCCGCCCGCAGCTTTGCCCGCGTGGATTTCGGACTTCAAAATGGAGTTGTTATGCACATAAACTTTCGTCTTCAATCACTCTATCTATAAAAAAACCCCTTCAAAATCTGTTGCGTAATTTTAAAGATCTAAGCAGACACACAGTCGGCGGAAAGCCAATTCGTTTTATACTAGGTAGTGAAATATAATGTGGGTTCCGGGAAAGACCAGGACTGACGTACCAGGATCAGACCGGGCACTCTCCGAAGATAGCGTCAATAGTCTTCGCAAGCGGCGTGTGTGTGTGTGTGTGTGTGTGTGTGTGTGTGAAGAGAGTTATGAATGTGGAGGAAGCGAGGCTATTAAGCGTAGCGAGCGTGACATGTGGCACTCTATACTCTCTGACATATCTTCATTTAATGTTCAATTCTACACATGCCTCTAGTACCTATGTGGCAGGGCAAGAGTGGCTGAAATTCGATCCAACCACGCGTACCCCAGTTCTATGTCGAATAAGGAAGTATTAGGACACGTCGTATTCCTTTGTTTACCTTTATCGGATGAACAAAGGAAACTGATTAAAGATTTAAATATTATATGCATTAGGTAGCCATCGACCATCACGAGTTAGGTATTCGACGCTAGTTTTTTATCGCGTCGATAGCGGATGTCTAGGAGCATTACAATTTTTTTCTATACCATAGAGGGAAAATGAGCAATTGAGTTTTCTCAGAGGCATTCATGGCCTAAGTTAGTTGGTAAGAGGAAAAACGCCCCCTAGTTTGCCCCTCATTCATAATTTTTTTTTTAAGTGTAGGATTAACAACCGACGCCCATATGCATCCACGTAGAGCTTATATAGATACGTTGCTTTACTTCCTCATTCTCACTTCCATGAGCCAGCAAAAACTCATACACCGCACGAAATGCGATATATTTCTGACTAATCCTATTCATAACAAACAAACAAACAAATCTTTCCTCTCTATAATATTAGTATAGGTAAAACTGCGGGACACATCTATTAATGTATATAATTGCCCACTCCTATAATTTATTCTATTTTGAGTTCACTGAAACAAATAAGCCATTGTATATAGCGTACAATTTGAATACTTTGTATCTATATTGTATTTTTTTGTTTTGTATAAATGAATACGATGATGTCATCATTATCTGCATGACATTGTAGCTATTGACCGATTGTTTTGAAAAAAAAGTTGTTGATAAATTAAATAGCAATATTTTCATATTCGCGTATATTTTTGTACACAAGACAGCGCCGGACTGACCAATATCATTAATTGTATCGATCGGCGATTTAGACGCGTTTTAGAAGCAGAATGCAGCGACGAGACGCTCCTCAGCGCACACTTAAAAACGCAGGACGTGGTGATTTAGTCGCAAAGTGACTGCGAGTACGTATCGAGCATCGGAGCAGTTGCGAAATCGCGCGATTCCGATGTCGCTACTGGACGCGGAGAGTCGCTAAATCGCAATGCAGCATCGATGGAGTCGCAAAATCGCCGATCGCCGCTGTTGAAAGTCTCGTGTATTCTTTCGCCCTTATGTATATGGATTATGGTCTGAAATAAACGTATGATAATAATAATTGTTATCATCTCTCTTCCAGGATATCTTGGAGCGGTTCTGCCCGGAGCTGGCCGGCGGGAACGTCTGCTGCGACTCGAGCCAGCTGCGCACCTTCGCGGCCAGCATCAAGGTGGCCGTGAACCTCCTGGACCGCTGTCCCACGTGCTTCGACAACTTCAGGAAGCACATCTGTTACATGTCGTGCGCGCCCAACCAGAGCGACTTCTTGAAGACTGTGAAGAAGGCGCCCTACAACGGTATGGCAACATTTTGAAGTGAATAACATCTTTAAAATTACTTCCGTAAGGACGCAATCAAAAAAAACGAATGATCATAAATCGGGCGATATGGTTTCGTGTTGTAGCTATATATCTATCATCCCCACCCGAAATTAAATACTGCCACTAAAGCTAAAGAATTAAATAATTCATTATGGTAAGTAAGCACTATGACACGTCGTCCACGAGGGAGGGGACAGTCACCCCATTTTTTATAGTATAAGGCCGCAAACGAGCAGTCGGAGCCATTTTCATAGACATCATATGATACATACAAACCGCACGAAACGCGACAACACTGTCGACAACTTCAGGAAGCATATATGCGCGCCCCACCAGAGCGACTGGTTGAGGATGGTCAAGAAGGCCCCTCTCCAACGGTATGTTAACTTTTTTTATTCAATTCAGCGACATGCATGCATACATGCAGCGTGGCACTACCTCTTATGATATCATTATTAGGTCTTCTTCTTCTTGGTCGTCGTCTTCATTGATGAAGGTCGTGCCCGTTCTGGAAATCCTTCACGAAGTTGTTAATTATTTCCTTCCATCCCGGTCTATCTCCGGCCTGTTTGTGTTGCAGTCACAGTCTTCTTCTTCTATCGTGTCAATGGCACCATTTAAATTGACTATTTCAACTAAGTATTTAATATGATTAGAAATTAGATTTTGCCGGACCAGTAATTTATCACGGAAAGACCAGCATCTGACACCTGCATGAGGTCGGCTTTGGTACAGTTGGAAGGGCACAGAGGACAGGATAAAAGATGGGACATATCCTGGTCTCGAGCACCGCAGTCGCACTCCGACCTAGTGGCGTAGCCCCACCTTACCTGGCTTGACCTGCAGCGGCCCACTCCTGTCCGAAGACGGTTGAGCGTGCGCCAAATGGGCCACTGCAGCGCAGAGCCTGGTGGAAGGGTTTCCGCGGGCTGAATGAAGTCAGGAGGGACGGGGTAATTCGAGCTCCACAGACGTTTCCATTTTTCTTTTGGCTCTACTTTTAGGCTGCTGGTCGCCTGCATGAAGCTTTTACGGCTTTTTAAGCGTGCTCTTTGGTGTGTGTGGCCGAACATAGGGTGCCTGAAGTCGGTCTCCTGCGATAGTTTCTCTGACTCACAGGCTACTTGTCGGCGCACAATTGGGGGGGCAATACCAGCAAGTGGGTAAAGGAGCTTGAGTGGTGTTGGTTTTAGGCAGCCCGTTATGATGCGGCAGGTCTCGTTGAGCGCAGTATCTACTTCTTTCGCGTGTGCAGAACGATGCCACACTGGACATGCATACTCACCAGCGGAGAAGGACATCGCGAGACCTGTTGTTCTAAGAACATGCGGGGCTGCTCCCCAGGTGGATGTAGTGAGACGTCTGAGAAGATTATTTCTTGTGTCTATCTTTTGTTTTATATTATGACAGTGTGATCTGAATGTTAGGGCTCTGTCCAAGGTGATTCCAAGGTAGCGAGGGTACGGGCAATGTTCGATGTCAACGCCTCGCCATGATATGTCGAGAGCTCGGTTAGCGTGACGGTTGCGTAGGTGAAAAACACACGACTGCGTCTTGGATGGGTTAGGTCTTAGGCCATTCCTAACGTAATATCGGTCGAGAGTTTCCAGGGCAGCCGTCAGCGTTTGTTCGGCGTCTTCGAAACGAGGCGATTGAGCAGCGATTGCAAGGTCATCGGCATAAATGAATCGTCTAGTATGTAGCGGGTTAGGTTGATCGTTGGTGTATATATTGAAAAGGGTTGGAGCAAGGACACTTCCCTGGGGAAGACCGTTTTTTAGGCATCGCCATCGGCTTTTGGTGTTATTATGATGTACTTGGAAGCGGCGGTTGCTTAGCATTTCGCAGTCACAGTGAGACCTGTTATTTCTCTGATTTGGTCAGACCAGCGAGATGGTGAACGTCCCCTTGGTCGTTTCCCCTCTATCTTGCCGATTACAACCAGTTTATCGAGATTGTCTGGCTCTCTTCGGGCGATATGGCCAAAATAACTTAGGGCTCTTCGGTAGCAGATCGTAGATAACCTGGTTTCAATCCTGAGTTGGTTGTTTATACGCATTATTAGGTATAGGACAATTTATACGAAAACCCGTAAAGGTGGGAGAAGGAAGGAGGGCAACGCATCTTTATAAAATCTATGCGTATCTCCATGGGCGTCTGTAGTCATGAAAATTACCCGACTGCTCGTTTGCCCTCATCCTATTATTCCCTCGTCCTAGTATTATAAATGTGAAAGTTTGTGTTTGTTTGTTACTCCTTCACGCAAAAACTGCTGAACTGATTTTCACGAAATTTGGCATACACACAGAGGGTAACTTGGATTAATACATAGGATTTTTATCCCGAAAAAATGTTCCTATGGGATGCTATGGGATGATTTTCTATTTATCACGGGATCGAAATACACGCGGGTGAAACCGCGTTGCGCAGCTAGTAAACTATAAAAAAGGCATGTTCAACGTTTAACAAAATGCATTTCTGTTTCAGATACACACGAACAAGTATTAGAGATAGATTATCATCTCAGCTACGAGTATATGGAGGCATCCTTTGACTCCTGTGCGAATGTAAGTGGATGTTTTCATTAATACCACGAGTTCGCTATGATGTTGTGGCTTCCTATAGGAGGCTTACGAAGAGCAAGGCTTCTCAAGATGTGTGATCAGCAACGCTCAGAGAGGGTGACATCGCTAATGATCACCGCACGCATACCAACTCGGAAAGGGATCGTAGCCGTATCACCTCGATCCGTTCAGTATTCTTTGTATGAAACTCCATACTGCAACGCACAATAATGGGAAACGTAACGCGATTGCCTTGCCTCGAAAACCGAAGGCTATACGGTTACGTTCCGTTTCCGAGTTGATAATAAATAATAATAATATTACACATTAAATAGAACAGATTACAATGGAATATAATTTATTTAGGACAATTACACTTAGGCATTTTATCCTACATAGTTACTGCTTATTCAAAGGTACATTTTGCACCTAATACGCTACAAAATACAAACAAAAAAAAAATAAGAATGTGAAACAAGCAAAAAAGCAAGCAAATCAATTTGACGTCTAATGGGATTCTGCTGGCGAATAGATGCTTGTTCAATATTTTTTAAAATATCTTCTTTACCTAGTGTCGGATTAAGATAGCGTGGGGCCCGTAGCAAAAAGTCTATTCAAAGGCCCTTAATTCGCTATCATTTTGAGTATTAAGGTCACATTGCATAGGCCCTGTACTCTATTAGACGTCTGCTTTTATAAGGAGGGTCTATTTATTGCTACTTTTGCTACGCGGTTATCCGGCACAGCACTTTTGATTAGTGGGTTTAGGGGTAAGCATGTTCAACCACTGACCTGAGGTCCCGGATTCGAATCCCGGGTCGGACCACAAGTGTTATTGCGATTTTTCAATTTCTAATCACAATTCGGAGCCGGGAAGTAGGGGGTGTTACACCCTTGACTCGAAGAGCACGTTAAGCCGTCGGTCTTATGCCTGATTTCTCTCCGGTCGTGTCGGTCTGGCGTCTCCAAAAGACATAGTAAGTGCACTTGTCTCTGTGCACACTGCATATAATTGTTCAGTATAATATGTCCTGTGCAGATGGATTGTCTTTATAAAGACGGCGGCTCGTAGTCGATCCGGCTAGGACGATATTATTACCGTCACTGAGTTTACACCAGTCTCTTCGGAGGCGTGGGTTCGTATCCCACATATATCGTATATAGGGATGAATGATTACACGTGCATAAACCAGGTCATAGCTGCACTTATGATCTACGGTATGTTATTGTTAGTTCAGGACGTCTTGCGCCATCTACACGCTGAATATACAATGTGTATCCCCGAAAAGTGACCGCCCGAAAAAATATGAAAATATACGTTAAATCATCGAGAAAAAACCCTAAAAGAGGGGGTCTAAGTTGTATCCTTTTTTTTTTATCGAATTTTACTTTTTATTTACATAAAATTTTCCGTTCTGTTTTATTTCGACGATATCTGCAACACCCATCGACAGACCTTGTCGATTTTGGTTTTATTTAACAGTTACATACTTTTACTAACACAACAAAAGCAAT
>LUGF01047880.1:44103-57161 GCA_001625245.1 Calycopis cecrops | reverse complement strand
TAATAATGTTTTTAGTTTACTATATTTATCTGTACAAACAGCACCAATAGAATTACCAAGTCATTCAGCAGAAGCACTATTAGCTTTATTTATTTATTACTACTATACTAGATTAAAGAAGCGCTTGAAGTAAGTATATTATGTAAATTATTATTAAATGATTAGTAGCTTCTCCGTACTTATCTTCCTCCCCAAGAAAAGGGGTGATGGAATAAAGGTCAAGTGCTGTACTCAACCTTTAAAGCAATATTCTAAACGAAGCTATAAAATGGATAAAGCAATAGGTATTATTAAACTTTATATAATATTGTATTACTTATCGGTTTCAATGCATACTAGTGATAATGAATTTCTACCATTAAATTAAAGTGCAAATGATCATTAATGTAACAAATGTTGAGAGTTCACTTTTAGGTCATTGTGGTGCTAGATACGGAAACGTTAAGTACCGAACTTGGAGATTGTAAAAAAATACTAGAGGCAATTAAGAAAACTTTTATATCCAAACAAGCTTTGCTAACAGTTACCCACTAATAGGGTTTATTTAATGTCGTTGTGTCCTACGTCACACATTTCTATCAGGTACCAGTTGTAGTCATTATTTACCTGTCAAAGGTGGTTTACCCCTCAGTCTTCAACGTCGATTAACAAAAACTCAGCTGATGGTTATGAAATTACAGAAAGTAAACGAAAAATACGTCGGGAATCTGTAAGTTCTGTAAATTAGTCAGTTGGCCCTGTGAAGTTTCTGGAGGCTTAGGGAATCTCGTAACCGAAATATGTACCTTTGCCTACCTATCAAATGTATCACATGTATGCATATGTTTAAGAGTGTACGTATGAAAACATTTTATCTTTTTGACCTCGCTTATTTACATCTATTGTGATCTTTATAGTAAGTATATAAGTACATAGCGATGACAATTATGATATTTACAAAAAATATCTCTCCGTAGTACCTACTGGCAATAAAAACGAGTATCAAATCAAAATATGAAAACGTGATCTTTCGCATGTGTTGCGTCCACCTTTAACAAGATTGTGTATATATGTTTCGTACGTTTTTATTACATTCACCGGCCTCGAAAAATAAACTCGATAGAATTTGTTTCGCACTGAAACCTTTACGCTATGAATAAAAAACAGGATCAACTTTTGGGCTCAAATAAAATATTCACAAGTAATGCAAGCTATTAAGGAAATGTGGGAAAGATTATTAGAAGCAAAATGTAAATGTTATACTACAATATGTTTCTAGATAATGCTTACGAACCAATCTGATATTTTCATTAAAATTGCTTTTCAAGTTCTAAATTATCATAATATTTACTACTCATCCTAAGAAAACGACATAAAATATTTTATACAAATACCTAAAACCCGTTTTATTTCAATAGATAAACTACTGATTTACCATCGCAATCGTTTTCGTAAAGGATACACAGATACTCTGGAATACCAGATATACTCGAGAAGAAGCCAGGATGTTTCTAATAAATATCCTATCTAAAGATAAGCACTGAAGATATCACTGCGTGCACACGTATAGTCTAGTAATACAGTATGTAAAGATAATTTAACATTGAGCGTTTGATTTTAATCGGTCTGAATTAACAAATATATACCTAATTAAATTTTCAAACGAAATGGGTATTAGGTGGAAATGGACAAAGCTCTAACAATAAGTAAATAAAATATCACTAACAGTAAAACTTTGTATACAAAGAATATTAAATTTGAGCACAATGAATAGGATGTTCTTTAACCTGAGAAATACTATGCATAAACATTAATTCGTCAACAAAGCATGACGTCTATGGAACCATGAAGAAAACAAGTAAGGATGAAAGACGCAAATACACAAATTGGACCTTAAGTCACACTTGTAGAGTCTCATATCAGGCTAAGTCATTATCTGCGTGTTATTAATAAGTGGATTTATCTTTGAGACTTTGTACCATTTAAAGGCCACTGGAACTTGCTATAAAATGATTCAAAGAATGTTACATTTGTTGAAAAATCACCAACAAAGTAAATAGGAACAATTTTTGGGATAAAAACTATCCTATCTAAAATCGGCTCGGCAGTTTTTGCGTGAAGAAGTAACAAACAAACATACAAACTTTCGCATTTATAATATTAGTAGGATTAGCAAGAAATGTTCGTTTAATGAAAGGCCGCAGGGATTAGGTGAAGTAGATCTTTGGACTATAAACTCTATACGGATGTTTATTGGCGTCGGTTAGTAGGCAAGAGATCCGACCACTCGTTTACACTTTTGTTCTATCAGAAGAAATTTTATGTAATAAATGGCTGTGCTAATAAATTTTAGAGGAATTCTTTTAGATTCATAATTTACCACAGACTACAAGATTTCAAATACTGCCCGACAAATTAATCAAAAAAAATAGTGAGCGTTTTAATAAACTCCTATCAAAACTGTATACTAAAAATTAATAAATATTTTTTAAAGGCAAAGGCTTTAATGTTTGAAGAACAACAAAGATAGAGTAAACATTAATAATATGGAAAGACGTTGTATAGGTAATATATTTCACTATCATTCTTCGCTACTACTATATAATAATGTAAAGCTTTTGTATTAACCAACGATATATTGTTACTAGATTAATACGAAATATTGCAATGAGTGAGATTTTCACACATGATTAACCTTTGTTTTTATATTTTATTTTATAATTATGACTGCTATGAGAATCATGTTTTAGATATCGAGGTAGCAGGTTAGTTGAATGTGGCGTGTCCCAGTCTTAATTTCAGGCCTGAAATACAAAAACGACAATGTCATATTGATATTTAATATTGAAATTATATTTCCGTGTTATAATATTTTGGTTTTTACTAGTATACGTCAAACGAAAATTTACAAGATAAGAGTTAATATTTCAACCACTAGTTGGCGTGGCAATCGTTCCATATATAATTATTTATTTTGTATTTAATTAGACAGATTGTAATCGCTAATTTGCTGCTGAAACAGGTAGGCATCATTACTCAAACACTACATGTTAACAAAAAATAAAGATTATTCCCTTATGTACAATACATCACTGACAAGCCCATAAGTATTTACGATCAGTGAAACTGAACACCAGCCAAGTTGCAACGAGACATGAACCAAAAGTTAGGTTCGGTTTAATTTATTTGTGGTCACGGCCTTACGCTGTTCCAATTGCTGTCTATAATTTAACTTCGTTTTTGTTTACGACATTTCTGATTCTGTGGAGCGATAAAAAAACAGTCCGTACGTTCACTTTAAGAGATTCAATCTATTAGAAAATTAATAAAATACTATATATTGAACATTTGAATTGGGTTTGGGCTTACTTCTATAATCATATGCATTAAATACGAATAATTTTGCAAGAGGCACGGCCAGGCCACGCTGCAGGCACGCATGTAGCCGAATTGGGCCAGCACGACCGGGGAAGTACCTCTCGCTTACACGAAACCGGCGTACAGTGACAGTTGTGCTGTCGCGCTTCGTGCGGTGTGTAACTAGCCGGAGGCCCATGGAGAAGGGAGGAGGAGGAAGAAGGCAATGCATCTGTATAACGCGGAATGCGGAGGTCTGCGGGCGCCGCCGGTAGTCATGAAAATGGCATTTATTGCTCGTTTGCCCTCTTTTTTTTTGTTCAGCCTATGTTGTCCCACTGCTGGGCAAAAGCCTCCCCCAAACTTCGCCAACCATTCCGGTCTTTTGACTTCTCCCACCCTCTTACACTATAAAAAAATATCGCTTAATCGATTAAGCGATATTTTTTTCCGTCGACGGCTAAAGCCCAGACTAGGCTTTATACTAAATTGAAAATGAACATAACATTCTAATGCTAAAGTTTATTAAAATAATACAAATTTAATAGAAATAAATATCAGGTTTGTGGCATAATTTTAATTAGTTTACATACTGTACTTACTTCGTATAAATAAAATTTCTTACGTTTCTCAAGTGTAACTGTTACTCGAGCACTTTTGCACCCGACATTACTCAGTATCTCGCACGCGACGTACAGTCGAGTGAGACGGTGCTATCAGTGACAGTTGTAAAACGAGCCGGCCGCGTGACAGCGGCGTGTGCGTTTATTTATATGCTAATTTTGTCGCAGTGATATTTTTACGGGGAGTTGGTACATCTAAATTCATGTTGCGAGTTTCGCTTTATTTTTTAATGTACTAAGAACAGTACATAGTGATCGTACAAAAAGCTTACATTTCAGTTAAACTAAGCATACATATTGCGCCCTCAATATTTCTTTATCACTATGAAGATAATTTTCACCAACATTTTTAACACCAACAAAATATATTCAAAATAATCTTCTACTGCTACTGATACACGTACAAGAAGTTGATCCGGAACCCTTACAAGGTCCGCTTATTTATGTTAAGTTCCAAAAAAATGAACTTATATATCGATTTCAAGATTGTTTGTAAGTTTTATCTTAAATATTTTTTGTTTAGTGTAATGTGTATAATTGTATGCCTTGTTGGCGATCCTATATAAATAAAGAAATAAATATTATCGATGATACTTAATCTGCCCATCACAATACCATCTCTTATTTAAATGGTATACATGCAGTTGGCAGACAAAATCAACGTAAGCAGGAAGGACATAAAAGTTAATCGAATCCGAGTTTTTCCGAATTGTTTGTTGACCAATGTTTATGGACGAAGGCTTTAAACTACGATAATAAAATGTATATTTGTGTTTTCTTATCTCTAGAAAAGTTTAGATTTCTGATAACTGAATTTAGAGAAATTGTTTTATCATATTAATATTTTATATCTGTTACAGATAATTTTATCATAAAAAAGTTTAGTTAAGTTAAGTTAAAGTATGTTCTTTATAAAATCGTAACCTATATATTTGATCATGTGATGATCTCTAGCAAAATTGTCGTGCATGAGCCCGGGAAGGTTTCCGAGTTGGTAAGACCAATATTTGACAATGTACGCAGGGTATAGCTTGAATAAATTAAAATAACGAAAAATTATAATAGAGGAGATAATAAATACCTCCATGCTATAGTATCGTTTACCTGACTGATAAATTCTTAGAAGCAAGTTCACAATGAAGTCAACAAACTTGTAGTAATTTTCGCAACAGAACTTTTGCTTACGCCTCACAATTTACATTTATATCAGTTAAGTAAGTTGTCTTGCACAAATGTTATAAGAGTACGCGAATGTTACAATTATTTATGGTAACAAAACGAAGTGAGACATAATGATACGATGACTCTGTATTTTTTTTTCTTTACGCAGGCATATTTACGTATGATACCTAAGAGACGGGGTGGCCCCTATGTCGGACTCGGCATTTAGTATAATAGTAATACCGACTGAACCCCTGCCTGCCTTCAGCCGCTATAATTGGAGGGTCACCGATCTGCAACAGGATCCTTCCAGCGACAGGCTGGCCTTGGCGAATAGGCCAGACTTCTCCTCCTTGGTAACTATCGAGCTGCTTCGGAACAGTCCCTACTACGACGTGGAACGTGCAAAGTATATACACTTGTGTGACCAATAGACCAACATACCAAATATGCGTTTGTAATTAAACATACTCCAATGGGTCATCCAAAACTCACAAGCTCGTGACAGCACAGTTGTCACTTGGAGGCGTCATATGGGCGAGCGGCACCTCGCTGGTCTGGTACAAGCTAAGGGCAGCACACACGAGACTACACGCAGCGACCGACGACTTTGCGATTGCATCAATGCAGTCGCATTATTTTGCGTCGAAGTAGAGTCGTGCGACAGTCGCGACTACATTTAGACGTTATTGTACATAAATAGACATACACTATCGACTAAATCGTCACGTCAGGCGTCTTGAAGCGCGCGCTCCCTGCGTCTAGTCGCTAGGTTCGGCTTCTAAAATGGTCTATACCCGGTCGCCGCCTCTAACGGTCTGCCTCAGTGCAACATAATACCTATTACCTTTTTTTTTTTTTTTTCGATAGAGTATACGCTAATGACTGAAGGTCAGTGCAGCTTCATCGATATGAGAGGTGAACTCACCTGGAGCGTCGAACCTCTGTAATTATGGTCGATAGGGGGACAGACCCCCCCTTCTTTCCCAGACTAATGGGAGAAGGCAAACCGGACTTATTGCGATTAATAGGTTATGCTATTATTATCTGGCCGAGGACGACCTATTACCATGTTTTAAATTAGTGACGGTAATTTTAGTATTGGACTTTGGCCCACCACTCGTTCTTACCGCTGCTATTCCTGTGTCGCAAGGATCGACAGCTGCAACCACACTTGACCATTTGGTATGATCGCAAGGAGCCCGAAGGAAAAGCTAAATCTGTCTTGGGACCCGCAACGAATTTAATCAGAACAAAGTAGGAGGAGTAGGAAGTAATTCCAATTTCGCTCCCTAATCAAAGCGGGAGACAGTACAAGATTGCAGTGACTTACATAAGCCAATAAGTAGAGAGAGCAGCCAGGTGAAGCCCAGCTGCTATGCACTACGAAAATATAAATAAATGAATTGCTATGGATTACGCCTTGTTACTTTGTTATTTATTAGGGGTATTATTATGATTAAGTTATATTTATTGGATGCCAGTAATATTTATGACAAAATTGTTTGAACGCACGAAAGTTTCCTAAATTGACCACGAGGTTGCTATAATAAACTACACCAGTAACACTACCCATTTTATCAAACATTACATTTCTCTCAGCTTGTCAAAGTCTACACTCCCATAGGATATGATGTACGGTCTGTTCATGTTCATCGCCTTCTATTGAGCTGTCACAGAGGGGTGACGGTACCAGTTTAAAACTGCTAAAGACTGCTTTTAATTGCCGTGACCAGTTTAGATAATCGTTCTCGCACGCCTGGAAATAAGTTATATAAGTCCTTAAGTTGTATTAAAACTACGATCTTGCCATTCATTAATAAAGTTTTGGGTGATCTATTGGATTAAATAGTTTCAAACATTTAAAACTATCTAATAGGAAAAAAATAGTTCGTTTTAAATATTTATTTTTTCATTTATTTGTTAAGGACACCAACGGTATATAATAATATCATCCCAATACACGTAAATAAGAACTATACTGTATAAACAATGGCTTGATATTTTTTGAAATGTTGAAAACAATGGCCGGTCCGTATGAATAGAGCTATCGTGGTACAACAGGCAGAGATTTGAGAGAAAAAAATTGGACACTTCGCCGGTATTAAATTTAAACTTCGATTTCCAATCCAACCAATTTATGGCAACCAACTTTACAGCCTTGCCCAACTCTCTTGTTCTATACAGACGCCTGAAAAAATCTCATAGCACATTTTGTATTGTTCATCACAATAATGTTTTTATCATAGACCATAGACTAAATAAATTAAGTCTATGTCATAGACTTAATAAAAAGTAGTTTTTATATATAACTAACTGTACTCTGAGTGCGTTGCTACGCCAGTAACAGAAAAATCAGTATGAACAATATGTAAAATTTATTGGAATGACAGTGACGGCATCTTTCGAAAATTGGTTGCACCAACTTAGAAACATTTGTGGGCGCATTTTTCGGCGGCGCAACTTTTCTTAAGATCATCACGTTCTCAAATGCATAGTTTATGGTTCTCGAAAGGACATACAGACGAACATTCATTTTTGTTCATTCGTGTCTGTCAAACAATGGAAATACACGCACAACAATTTTAACCCAATTGGTCAAGCAGTTTAGCAATGGACATATCGTCAGCAGCGCGACCTACCGGATCCAAATTATATTTTTAACCATCCAGGAAACCATCGAAATACCCATAAAAAATTTCAACCCAATCGGTTTAGCCGTTTAGAACTTTACTCGTTTTCTCATGAGAACGAACCATTTTCCAGTGGTAAAAAAAACCTATGTTAATCCGTGATAAGCTAGCATTCAATTGGTGAAAGAATTCTTCAAATCGGTACAGTAGTTTTGGAGCCTAAAGGGATTAAGCTTCTAGACTGCCACGCCAACTAATGGCCGGTTGTTGATATGTTGCCTATCTTCAGCTCCATCCATGATGTTTGGTTCGCGTATAATCAAAACTTTATTTTTTTTTATTTAAAGCGATCGTTTTATATCAAATCACTAATCAATATTGGTTTTATTTTAGCATTAACAAGAATATCGTGGAATTGATGAAATCAATTGTGATCAAGCGACACAAAAAGAGGATTTATTGCTGTGACTAAAAGTTTAAGTTAATGGAAGAGTCTGGAACAGTCTTCCAATGGCTTCGATAGAAAAAAAACACTTACATTAAAACTTTCGCTTTGATACGACTTTCAATTGCTTCTTCTTTCGCAAATCAGAAAAGTGTGTTCTGAAATACAATTTCGTGTGGATATTATACCAGACAGTAAATTATAATATCGTCTTGTTCTGTATTATTTTAAATATATTATAGTAATAATATATTTTAGAGGAAATTTATATTTTATTAATGTAGTCATTAAAAAGCGTATCGATTACTAATTCATTACAAACTATCCATTACGTACTTATAATCTTAGTCGACTCAGTACTATCGATCCACGTAAGGAAATAAACTAAATTGTAAGCCTATGAATATAAAAATACAGCACACTGTTCGAGTTGGCGAGTCCAAGTCCCGCCCACCGAAAGTCCCATACAATATTATACATATATACATACAACTTAGATATATTGAGAAACTTATATAAATGGTATTGCTATATTTATATAAATGTCCAGCAGTGGAAGTCTGCCGGCTGGTGATAATGATGATGAAGTTGTTTAAAATAACTTTATTTAATATAATACTTTATTTCTTTTATAAGTTCTTTCTTATTTCTTTATTAAGTCAACGGGAAGTACTCCACAGTTTATGTTCACCGTGCGATCGCATAAATATGTACATATAAACTGCTGTATTTCTTGTTCGTGTTGACATAGATTCATGATTATTCGGGGTGATGATTATGATGATTAAGGGGTTTTAGGATTGACAAAGAAATAAGCAGACACACAAATGAACAATACAGTAAAGGCACTGTTTTTTATCATTTGATGAATAAATATTTATAAATTAAAAAGTTATTCAATAAGTTGTTTTTTTTTTTGTGAGTGTAAGAAATTGAAATCACTTATCAAATTTTTATACAATTTGCTCGCGATAAAATTAAGCTCACATCAAATCAATCCAGCTTTACCAGATTTTCACTTGACCAAAATAGTACCTACATCATTTAACCGAATTTACTGAATATGAAATACTGATAATCTTCTTTAAGTGCTTACCGTACCTAGTAATATTTAATTTAAATTCAGCGTCACATTATCAATCTGCCTTAGAGAATAATGAGCGATTTTTACTCTCTCGTAAAGGGAACAATCACGAGCCAGACGAATATTTGGCAGAATTGACACAAGAGTGAATATGATCGTAGCTTTTTGCGAATCAAAGATTATGTCCGTGTTATATATAGATTAGAGAATTAGATAATATAGATACTAAAATCCGATTTAAATAGGGTATTAATTTTTCGCTTTTTTGCCGATTTAGTAGTACATACTAATTGACAAAATTGCTTGTGTGCTAGCCCTTTCCGATAAAAAGTGTCTAACCACGTCCCATGTCGGAAACTCGTATTTGGTCCCAAAAGAATGGCCGACATAAAGAATCTGCAGATCTGTGACCTATCTTTGCTGGAAATGAAGAGTAGCAATAGACTCATATGACCACACACAACGGATATAACAAGCGTTCTAAAGATTCATCTATAATATAAATTTACAACATTCAAATATTTACGATAAATTCAAAACTTGTGTAATTATAATTCAATGTTAAAATTGCCGTTTGAAATTTAGTTTCAAAAATACATTTCTCATCGGACATGATGCTACGACACATATTTAACTATTCATAACCCACCAGATGGTTTGATTAATGACAATGTTCCACATTTCACCACACTAGTGGTTTTTAATTTTTAAGGAATTTTAAAAAATATTCTTGTGCAATTTAAACGCAAGCTACATTAGACAAGCGAAGTACCAACTTGATGACAATTTTACAGGCTTGTTTTTTACCAATCTCAGCTTGGGATTAAATATTGTTAAAATATGGTTCCACTAAAGATCTACAGTGAAATATATGAAGCTTTTTTAAAGCTATAAACAAAATGCCTATTTGCTCCATCATCCTTAAATTGCAAAATAACTTCTTGATGATAATGGCGAGATTATTTATGAAGCCCTGACATAAAAACTTTATTACGGATCAATATATCGTTAATCCGAAGGTCTGGGGTAATCTGATATCGCAGCACATGGCGATCTTCGACGCATAATGAGAATAAAAGGTCTGTCATGGATATCTGGGATCATTCGTATTTAGGGTTCCGTGCCTATAAGACAAAAGCAAACACTTATTAAATAACATCGTTGTTAGAGGAGTCGACCCGATATTATATCCCACTGTATTTTCACTATAACACACTCGAATGAATAGCTTTGCTGGACTTCAATGGATCTCGTGCAAGTCTGACGTCCATCGTTAAATGCGATATACCTACTGTGATATACGACTGTTATATATTGAGACAAACTTTTGATATTGACATTCGTGGATGTTATATTGAATATCGCTTCGGTAAAGTTAACAACTTCTAAGTTACGAAACTTTGCGCATGAAACGGGGATAATCAATTTTGTGTGATAAGTCCCCCGCTTAGATTTAATTGCCCCCATCGTTGCTTTATTTAAATTAGACGACCAACAGCCAAATATTTCATAGAAACTGGTACTCGATGAATTCTATATATCTTAAAAAATTATTAATTCATCGAATTTTGTTAATTTTCCAGAGATAAAGACCAAACAAAATTGCCCAAAAAAGAGTAAATTTTATTTCCAGACAGAAAAGCTATCACTGAAACATAATACGGTACCGGCAGCCAATAGGGATGTTAGTTATTCGCGTATTGCAACGGGAAATGGATCTCGCAATGGACTTGAATATTTCCAATATTATTTTAGGACAAATCTTGCTGTTAACGCGTTTCATCAAGGGTATTCTGATATGTAAATATTTCAAAGGTTTTATATATATTATTTGACATTTGAACTCGGAATAAAATTAAATTATCAAAAATACAGGCTAAGTCAGAATTAATAAAAATACGAACTGACCGAAATAATACTTTGAGCTTACTTTAATAAATTTACTTAATTGATGTTGTTGCAAACACAGCGTCCAAAATCAGGCTAAGTAAATTTGGTGAGAAACTAGTTCGCTTTTGGAATGATAAATCGCCGATCCAAGCCGCGAAATAGAAAGCCGATCTTATGAAATTTTTTGGCCTCTGTTTTTTGAAAGGGGACTCCACCGCCTACATCTCGCGTGTCCCAGTTACTAGACGCTGAAATATTTTTTCTGGTAAACTATCGTGCTTAAAGCACTTTTTTTTCCAATGTCAATAATCGTGCTATGAAAATGTTCTCGAGAGTTGGCACTGGTGTAGACACACTTTAATGAAAATGGTGCGTCCACATCATAGACAAATTAAAAGGTAAGATATTGATAGGCTCCAACCCAAAGGTGAGAGCAGTACTTCATGTGTGGTTGGGCCTATGCTTCGTATACTTGTATCATATGCACTGGCGAGAAGTACTGCTTCGTCCTGCAGAAAACACCCAGCTTTTTGGAGGCTTGGCTAGGTTTACTTATTATTTCACACTTGTCTTTGTAGAAGGAAAGTGATGTTTCACAGTGGATGAATTTGACAATTGTCTTACGCTTTCCAATTCTTCTCTACAATCAGTATAATACATGGTGCCACTTTGCAGCAGTATATCGCGAGCGATAACTACCATTTTTTTAAATGGTATAGGGTGGCAAACGAGCAGTCGGACTCATTTTCATGACTACCGACGCCCATAGACATCCGCATAAATGCAGATCATGCAAAGCAGATTATTTACTAAGCATGGTAATCTTATTTAACATTATTTTGATATAATGTAGCATAGAAATGCAAGCAAGCAAGAATGCAGTGTGGCAGTACCTCTTCTAGTTCATACTGTGAGGCTGTGGCTACTGAATTCTTCTGCAGTGAATCATGCAACTACCCCGATTTGAAAACTCTTTCAATTATTAGATTACAAATTATTATTGATAGATCGTTACTCAAAGTAATTCGATATCTTTTATTTAGCAAATTACTCAGAACTTTCAAATTCTGGTGATAAATAATTACAAGTAAAGCTTCCTCTCGTTAAGTTAAACCGAAGTAAGTTATAAATAAGCGCGTTAGTTAAATCACTTGGATCCCTAAAGTTCACCCCGGGGACTCACCCGGCGGTACATCATTAACTACTCTAGCCACAACCCTACGAGCTCTCGCTTACAGCTTTCATATTATATGAAACTTTTACTTTTCTAAATGATCACGTTTTCATTTTATTCTTTTGAATTTTATTTATAAGGACCAAAGGTGTACCACGGCGAGGGAAACCTATCGCGCACACAATTACTTTAGAAAAGTTATCATAATTTAGAAATAGTTAGGAAGAGTAATAAAATACTATTTAAGCCGTTAATATTTATTCAGTTAGTTTATCAAGTTTAGGATATATTTAGATAATGATTTATAATTATGTCAATTCATTCTCGCTAAATTATTTCTTTAAGGCGAAATGGGCTCCAAATTTGTCAATCCGTGCTCACGTATATTCAAAACGTAACCTTTAAAAACTATTGATTATCATATTTTTTTTAGCTGTGTTGAATGTTAACAAAATACAGCATAATTCTTAGGTCGTCGAACACGATTAAAGAATTTTACCTCGATAGAAAAAAATCGTAAACTTTAATGAAAAAACACTATTTCTGACGTTTCCATCAATTTTTTAATCCATACTATTCAATAACTATCAAAGTTATTTCCACAACTAAAATATGTATCTATTCCCTATAAGTAATCGAAGAAATTTTAGGAGTCACTTTTTTAAATAAGCGTATGGTTAATTTTATAAAATAATATTAATCTAAATATTGT